>LR738714.1:131939605-132020080 GCA_902687465.1 Secale cereale
GAAGGAAGCGGGAGAGTCCAGCGAGCTGGAGTATAAGTTTTTTTGAGACATAGCTGCAGTATAAGTGGAAGAGATGAGGAAGGAGGGTTTTTCTGGGATCGCCCCCTCTTCAAGAAATATGGGCTTTTCCTCGCAAAAAACAAAAATAAATGGGCTTTAAGATCAATAGGATTTTGTATGGGCCTAGTCGGCTGCCCGTGTTTCGTACTGGAGGGCCTTAACACTAGAGGCAGGCCATTAGAGACACTCTCCAGCTCTCCAGCTTATTGCCCATTCGAAATAAAAAAAGAGACGCGTCCATCTTAATTATGGCTCCTCATAGGTAACATTTTTCAACTTGAAAAAAAGTTATAGCTCCTTTTCGGGCCAGCTTGGCATCCACCAAATTAGAGGATGGTGTACTAGATGTAGACACTCACATTGGTCGTAGCGCGGCAAAATGAGGGGTCAAATAACATGCGCACAATATACATACATTGTAAAGGTTGACACACTAGTCAACATCCACACTAAACTAAGCTTCACAAGATATGGTATGCATACTAGCTAACATTCACAAGCACTTAAGTTCAGCATGTTTACGCATCTAAATTATTCACAAGACTATAACCAAGACATAGCTGTGAGAAGGTGTAGAAATAAAGAAAAAACGAAAGATGCTTCTCTGAGCAAAGGGCCTCCCTACGCACGCATTAATTTCCTGGGCATGCTTCTTTCTACTCAATGTTGCGTGCACTTTGAGCATGTTGGCAACTCCACAGCTAGCTTGATGGCTCATCTTGCAATTTACACTGACACATTGCAACAAACAGAGCAGGCAATAGAGATCACACAACATCAGACCATTTTGTGCAGTTCCACTGAAATCATCCACATTGTCTTGAATATGAAAAGATAGGAAAGCGTTGTACTTAAACGGTGTCGCAAAACAGCACATATCAGTAACTTGGCATGACAAAACATGATCATCTAGACGAAGGGGATACTGACCTGTGTGAGGAAGATTATGCATAATTTTATAGGTGGTTAGTTGATTTCCACCTTGGGATCTCCTATGATGGCACAGAGCAAATTCTATGCAATCTATGAGCGCAATTCCTTCCGTGTGGTTGTAGAAAATTTGTCCGACTAACCCCAATACCCTTTTTGTGCAGTTCCACTAAAATAATGCACCATAGTTTTACACGACCCTACTCGCCGGCCAGGCCATCAATGACTCGGTTTCTATTATCTTGCGTTGACGGCACGACTGCAGTGCTTGTTTGCTCCTCCACACATGAGAGCCTCGTTCCACACTGTGAACAACAAGTCAACATACGAATAAGCTTATTTCATATTGCGTTGGTCATTCTACCTAGTCACGAATGTAGGAATACCTAGAGCACCGTGAGGTCAGCTCACAGCAGGTTCCACTAAAATTGAGGTTTGTGCTTCCATTGGCACAAATAGACAGCGTATGGAGATAGACAACCTTGTTTGCAAAAATATGTAACAGGGTTATTTAAGCAGTGTCATTTTTTTGCAGCGGCATATGATTAACGACATCTCATATGTTATTTATGGCATTACAGTGACACTATGAAAAAGAGCCATTAACTAAGAAGTGCGATCACATCAAATCAACATTTGCACTAGATTAACGGGGGCTTACATTAATATGCATAACAATTGCATTATTACTCTATGATGACACATTGGGAGTAGCACTTGATCCGTACGTATGTGCACGGTTAACAGGAACGATCATTCTAACAAAGGGTGATACGGAAAGGAGAAATACATCATCGTGTCAACCATTGTGCAATTAAATTTTGTGCAGTTCAACGGAGATGCAACTATGTTACCAGTGTCAGAGTTTAGTGTAAGGGCATAGGGACAACAGGGGCACAAGCACATTTTAAAATCCACCGAGGCATAAATTGGTAGGGCAGAGGTGTTGCCGAGTGCGGCAAACATGCAAAGCATGTCTGGATTTGTGCATTTTTGTTCTTGTCAGTGACCTTTCCTATGTGACCATAAGAAATCTAGACGTGCTCATTCTCGGTTGCATTGTCGACCCAGCACCCCCCACTTTCTGTCCCTTTTCGACAAAGAGACTGGTCAGGCTAGCATCTTTATTTCCCTTTCCAACCAAGAGATCGATTCATTAGCCACTATCTGTAGTACCTTTTTCCTCTAATAGTAAAAATTTAGGTGGTGTTCGAGTGTTCGATAAGCCAACAGAGATATCTACATGGGGAGCTTTGTAATACTAGAAGAATATCCACATGGAGTTTGCAGCGACCCGGGGAGCAATCCTAACTTGATCAAAAAGGGATGCAGCGACGTGGGGAGCTGGGCGATTAGAACAAGACCGGTTCTAAAATAAGTTATACCTCCGGCCAGGAGTGTCGGATCTTGGGTTCTGGTAAAACCCTTAAGGTTCGAACTCTGGGGTGCACACGAAGATCTCTCCTTCCGCCCTAGCTCGTCTACTCACCGATCCCTAGGCCTAGCTTGTCAGATCCGAAGAACAAGGGACACAAGGTTTATACTGGTTTGAGCCACTGTTGTGGTGTAATACCCTAATCCAGTGTGGTATGGTGGATTGCCTTGTAGGCTGATGAAGAACTAGTACATGGATGAACTGCCTCCTGAGGAGAGGGGTTCTTGTGCTCTGTTGAGCTTGTGGTGTGTGGCCTTCTATGTGATCAGCTCAAGATGAGATGATCCCAATGGTGGTGGCTAGTCCTATTTATAGTGGCCCGGTTCCTCTTCCCAAATATTGTGCGGGAAGAGATCCCACAACGACCAAATTTGAAGGGGGGTAGCTAGTATAAGCTATCCTGACAAAAGGTGGTCTTCGCCTGCCAAAGGCTATGGTGGTGACGCCGTCGTGGGCTCCGCGATGACCTCCGCTCTGTCATCCTGCTGGTCTTGGTCTTGTTGCACCGATATGGAAACCTTTGCCTGATGCCTCGGGACTCCGCGCCTGCACCTGCTCCTTTAGCACCGAAGGGGGAACTGGCACTCTGCGCCCGCTGGCGCCCGCTTGGCCTTGGTCATCACTGCTCACGTCACGAGGACCTCGCGAGGTGCCCCGTGCCTTGATATCTCCGCTCCTCAGGAGCCAACCTAGTGAGGCCGCCCCAGGGGATGTCTTGCGTCGTCCGCCTCGCGAGGCTTGGCCCCTTGCGAGGGTCTTGAATGGTTGCTTAATATGTTGGGCCGTACCAGGCCGCCTGATGAGCCACGCCCTGGGCCGCAGGTAGGCAAGTCTCGGTACCCCCGTTCCCAGAATGCCTATAGTAGCCGCCGGGACCAAGGTGCGCTTGGGCTTGGCTTCGCGGCGAAGCCAAGGGCCAAGTGCGGAGCGCCTCAGGCCCCAAAAGCTTGCGGCCCTGACTGACGCGTGGCAACTGACGGGACGTGGCCGTCTCCACTTCCCCATATAGCCTCGATTTTCGCCCGGCCGGACGGCCACTATTACTTGCTCAGCTCCGCCCCCTCTGCTAGCGGCGTGCCCTGCGGTTTCTTCGTCTTCTGAACCTCCTTCCCTGGCTTGATTCAGCACCAACTTCCTCCGTAATCATGGCCTCCGGTAGAGAGAAGGAAGAGGGGGTGGAGCCTTGCGCCTCGGCTCCCTTGCCGCCAGTCTTCAGACCCGCCACCGAGCAGTCGGTGGTGATCAACAAAGAGATGATGGATAAGGTGCGCCCAGCACTCGCCGCAGATTCCAATGAGTGGGGGCGACGGTGGCTTGTCCTGCTTCCCACGCCAAGTTTGACAGGTTGGCCATCGAGGTCCCCTTCCATCTTCACGCCCTCTGGGCTGGCCTGATCCCCCCTTCCCTGATTTCTTCAATGCGGTGCTCTCGCATTACAAGATCAACGCGCTGCATCTTGATACTTAGTCCATCGTCCTCCTTGCTGTTTTTGCCTTTGTCTGCGAGGCTATGGTGGGCGGAGTTCATGAGGCAGATGCCCCCCTTTGAAGAATGGGGGCTTCGTCCGCTTGGCCTTGTTGGGTCCCATGAGAACCCTCTTTGCATGGCTCCCTTGCCTGCTGCTGTCGAGGCAGTCGTCCCAGAAGTGGGCACGGGGGGACTGTCGTTGCTGAGTGCTGGCGGCGCTGCTTCTTCCGCGCCGGCACCTCCTAAGGTTCCTGAAGTGCCGCCTTCCGGAGCTCAGTAGAGTTGCCCGGAAGGGGCGGCTGGGGTGCAAGTGCCGCCTGATGCTCCCGAGGCCGAAGCCCCCATGGCTTCTTCGCATTGTCCTGAGGCGGGGGCAGGGGCCCTACCCGACCTGGCGCCTCTAGGGGCGCCTCGTCCGGAGCTGCCCCTGTTGTGCCTGATGTCGCCGATCACTTCCGGGGCGTCGGCTGGCTCCGGCCGAACTTCGAAGCTCTTCGCAAGAGGAGGAGGTCTCCGAGCTATGGTGACGTTGCCTTCCAACTGCTAAAGCTAAGGAAGTACATAACCATAGACGAGTAAGTAGCTTATCTTCATAAATTCTTGTGTGTTGCCTTCCTCCCTGACCATGATTCCTCAGGGCCCCTCCTGCTAAGGTGACGATGCATACTGAGAAGCCGACCCTTGTGGCCCCGAGCTCTTCGCCAGCCCAGAGCACCCTCGGTCGGTGCGCCACCTCTGGCGTGAGGCCATCTGCGAGGTCGGATGCGCCGACCTGGCGCCTCGACCCCGCGTTCTTGCCTTTCCTTCTTCGTGGCTCCGCCTGGGGACCGGGAGGTGATACGTCTCCAAAGTATCTACTTTTCCAAACCCTTTTGCCCTTGTTTTGGACTCAAACTTGCATGATTTGAATGGAACTAACCCGGACTGACGCTATTTTTAGCAGAACTGCCATGGTGTTGTTTTTGTGCAGAATAAAAAGTTCTCGGAATCGCCTGAAAATCAACGGAGAATTATTTTAGAAAATATAAAAAATACCTGCAAGAAGATCCACACCAGGGGGCCCACGGCCTGTCCTCGAGGGTGGGGGGCGCGCCCCCCTTCCCAGGGCGCGCCTCCCTGCCTCAAGGGCCCCCCGACGTTCCACCGATGTATCCCCAGGTCCTATATATTCCGTTTCAGAGAGAAAAAAACCAGGGAGAAAGAATTATCGCGTTTCACGAGACGGAGCCACCGCCAAGCCCTAATCTCTTTCGGGAGGGCTGACCTGGAGTCCATTTGGGGCTCCGGAGAGTGGAGATCGTCGCCATCGTCATCATCAACCTTCCTCCATCACCAATTCCACGATGCTCACCGCCGTGAGTGAGTAATTCCATCGTAGGCTTGCTGGACGGTGATGGGTTGGATGGGATCTATCATGTAATCGAGTTAGTTTTGTTAGGGTTTGATCCCTAGTATCCACTATGTTCTGAGATTGATGTTGCTATGACTTTGCTATGCTTAAAGCTTGTCACTAGGGCCCGAGTGCCAGGATTTCAGATCTGAACCTATTATGTTTTCATGAATATTTGTGTGTTCTTGATCCTATCTTGCAAGTCTATAGTCACCTACTATGTGTTATGATCCGGCAACCCCGAAGTGACAATAATCGGGACCACTCCCGGTGATGACCATAGTTTGAGGAGTTCATGTATTCACTATGTGTTAATGCTTTGGTCCGGTACTCTATTAAAAGGAAGCCTTAATATCCCTTAGTTTCCAATAGGACCCCGCTGCCACGGGAGGGTAGGACAAAAGATGTCATGCAAGTTCTTTTCCATAAGCATGTATGACTATATTCGGAATACATGCCTACATTGCATTGATGAACTGGAGCTAGTTCTGTGTCTCCCTAAGTTATAACTTCTACATGATGAATTGCATCCAACGTAATTTCCCATCACCGATCCAATGCCTACGAGCTTTACCTATATTGCTATTTGCTTATTTACTTTTCCGTTGCTATTATCACAAAAACTACAAAAACACTATCTTTACTTTTATTGCTGCTACCGCCACTATCATATTACTTTGCTACTAAACTACCTTGCTACAGATAATAAGTTTCCAGGTGTGGTTTAATTGACAACTCATCGTCTAATACTTAAGAGTATTCTTTGGCTCCCCTTGTGTCTAATCAACAAATTTGGGTTTAATACTTTACCTTCGAAAACTATTGCGATCCCCTACACTTGTGGGTTATCAAGCCTATTTTCTGGCGCTGTTGCCGGGGAGCATAGCTCTATTCTTTAAGTCACTTGGGATTTATATCTGCTTATCACTATGAAGAATTTGAAGGACTCAAAAACCAAGATCTTACCCTCAACTACGAGGGGAGGTAAGGAACTGCCATCTAGCTCTGCACTTGATTCTCCTTCTGTTATGAGTAAACTTGCGACACCTACTCTTGCTATTGAATCTGATATGTCGTATGTTCTTGATGATGCCACTTCTGCTATGTATGATGAAACTACCTCTATGCCTGATACTGTGCCACTAGGTGAATTTTTAGATGAACAAATTGCTAAGGTTAGGGAGAGTGCAAATGTTGATGATATTTATGAAAGTGATGATGAAACTACTCCCAATAGATATGAATTTCCTGTTGTGCCTGAGGGTTATGTTATGGATGAAGAAACTGCTAGAGACTTTCTTGCTTGCAATGATAGATATGATCTTAAGAAGTTATTAGCTAAGCTGAAAGAAAAGTCCTTGAATGCTAGAATGAAACATGACCCTGCTTTTGCTACTTCACCTACCTGTGTCACTGATAAGGATTAAGAATTCTCTGTTGATCCCGAGTTAATTACTTTGGTTGAATCTGATCCTTTCCATGGCTATGAGTCTGAAACTGCTGTGGCACATCTTACCAAGTTGAATGATATAGCCACCCTGTTTACCAATGATGAAAAGATTCGTTACTACTATATCCTTAAGCTATTTCCTTTCTCGTTAAAGGGTGATGCTAAGACTTGGTTTAATTCTCTTGATCCTGGTTGTGTGCGTAGTCCCCAGGATATGATGTATTACTTTTCTGCTAAATATTTTCCCGCTCATAAGAAACAAGCTGCCTTATGGGAAATATATAATTTTGCTCAAACTGCAGAAGAGAGTCTCCCACAAGCTTGGGGAGGCTTCTCCAGTTACTTAATGCTTTGCCTGATCATCCTCTTGAGATGCATGATATACTTGATGTCTTTTATAATGGACTAACCGATGCTTCCAGTGTAATGCCCAGGATGGGACTATATCTCCTACGTGTCGAGGCACGACTTAAAGATATAAGCCCATTCTGGAATGATCGCAAGTTTGGTACCTTTGCACAACTGATGTAAAAATGGGGATGGAAAACTGAAAAGATAGTTGGCTTACACTCGCCATGTCACACAAATTCATTACATGTTTCAATCATCATTCAAATGAACATCACAGCCCATCTAAGGGTAAAATCCAAATGTCAAGATACCAAACATAACATTAAACCACAGGTCTAGATCGAATCCTAGTAGAAGAACCACTACTGATCAGACGGATAGTTCACGTAGTAACGGCTACGCTCCTCGTCGTACTCCCAGTCTAGCTCAGTGCCATCACTAGTGTAACTCACCATCGTACCTGCATCTGGTGTGTTGAAGTAACTGTGAGCCACAGAGGACTCAGCAATCCCGTTCCCGGGTAACATGACTATTTAAGCCTTGGGTGTGGAACAAGGCTGAAGAAAGAATAAGAATAAGTGTCTGCAGCAGCAACTAGCACTAGCTTACGCAAAAGAGAGCGAGAAGAGAAGGTGCCTCGGTCGAGAGATGATCACTAAGTGATCCTAAACTAATCAAGTCAAGCATAACCCCACCGTGTTCACTTCCCGAATCCCTTTCGGAAAATGACCGTCACGGTACACACGCTGGTAGTGTATTGGAACATGGTGTCAAGTTATCTACAACCGGATATTAACAAGCTCCCATCTGCCACATAACCGCGGCCACGGCTTTCGAAAGTTCAAAACACTGCAGGGGTGTTCCAACTTGGCCCATGACAAGCCCACGATCCGCGGAGTCGCAACTCCAAGGTGGGAAGACCCGAGTATTCTCGGAATCCCGTGCTCAAGATACTCCGAACTAAGGTAAGGCTAATCCAACAAATCCTCCCGGCGTGCCGACACCCTGACAGTAGCCGCGCGTATCTAGTCTCAGGCCACGACCGGATGGGTGATGCTACAGGTGTATACCAATCCTCGAGTTTCCTCGTGGTGGCCCCGCAGGACCCCCGTTTCGGACCAACACTCATGAGGAGCACTGGCCCGGGGTTGTTGATTAAGAACTCGGGTTTGCAAGACCCTATGCAAGTTTTATTAGTTATTAGGCGAATAGTACCAATGTTGGGATTTGCTAGAAAAGACTTAGCACTTAGCGGTTTATCGAGGGGGTCCCATAACCCCAACCGTGTGAGGAACGCATAATCAAGGAACATAACACCGGTTTATACGGTTCCTAGCGGCATGAGTGGAACAAAACACCAAGCAAAAGGCTTAGCCTTCCACCCATTGCCAATATATAGATAATTTCATTTAATAATTAATATAGTGTGATATAACCCAACAACTTCAACATGAAGCAAGCATCTTCAACTTCACCTGCAACTAGAATTGCTATAAGAGGGGCTGAGCGAAGCGTACTTATAGCCAATAAATGGTTTGCATAGGTAGGGTGGTTAGACATGATCATGGTTACAAGTAGGAGGCTGACATGAAAGACATGGGCATCGAGGCAAAACTATAGATCGAGACTTCTAGCAATAGGCAAAGATAGTAATGTTATCGGGGTTCGGTCATCTTGCCTGAAGAGTTGTCGATGGGATCGTAAGAAAACTCCCCGTTCTCAACCTCGGTAGCAACCTCGTTCTCGTACTCGTACTCAGCTTCCGGCTCTACTCAACACAAACACACAAGGCACGAAATCAACAATATGCAATGCGCACACAAAATATGCTGGATGCATGACTGATGCACTATGGGAGCACACAGAGCATGACAAGATGCGATCAAGCAAAATGCTTCAAAGCATGATAACAATAGGATATTATGAATCTACATGAAAATCACACAAGTTTCATATAGGACTTGCTCAAATCGGAGTTACGGGCTAAAAGTTACACACAAAACAATAAGCATGCGAAAGCTGAAAATTACAGCCACATAGCAACTTCGGAGCAATAGATAAATGAGCTACAGCACTCAAACATCATGGCAAAGAGTATGGACATAAACTAGACATATGCTACATCAAATAAGTCCATTGGAGCCTCCCCAAAGGAGCCATGGATCAATAGCAACAAGCTATGACATATTGAACTTGATAACAAAATCCTGACAGCAGTATTTTATTGCAACTTGGGAGCCAAAGTTAAATATGCTACAGCCACTCAAATAAGCATGTGAGAGCATGAATGGATAGCCAACAATATATACAACAAGGAATCATCAAGAGTCACCCCAAAACTATCATGGATTGGCCTAGAACAACAAGCAAACATGGCATCTGGAAATTATAGATTCCAGACTTAGTGAAATTTCACTAAGTGTTGAAACAGCAGTTTCATCATGGCATCTTCGAGAGCAAGTTTAAGTCACCTCAAAGCTAAACATGGCAAGTGGTAAGTACTACAACAAGGTACACATGATGGTGAATCCAAAACACCTAAGCATGCATCATGGGGACAAACACAACGATAGCAATGAGCTCCTTGAAAAGACATCTCATAACAAGTTTAACTACTTAACAACCACATAGCACTTTGCAACGGAGATAAACATGGCAAGATTAATTCTATCATGCAATCCTAAGCATTCAACATGTAGAGCATGACAAGACGAACACGTGGACATCTCATTTGCTTCATTTGGATAAACATGCTAAAAGTTATCACATTGCAAAGATGGCATGAAAACAACACTAACAGCAGTTTTTAACAAGATGCACTCTTGCAACAGATTTTTAAGCATCTAGATGATCTCAAACATGCATGGCATAATGGAACAAAATGTAGTACATGTCTCCACGAACAATTGGACATATCATTCACTCAAATCGGAGCTACGCACAAAAAGTTATCCACGAAACTAATATGCATCAGACAGATAAAAATAGCAGGGACTTAGAGGATTTGGGGGCAACCTCAGATCTGAAAAAAAACGTCACGGGTCGATGGGCGCGGGCCGGATCGGCGCGGATCGGGCCCGCTGGAGGCGGCTCGGGCGAAGGCCTAACGGGGCCGGCCCGTTAGCGGTGGCGGCGGGGGATCGGGATCGGGGGCTCCTCCCCCGATCGATCCAGGCGGCGGCGTTGACCCGGGGGTCTGGATCGCTAGGCGCGGGCTGGGCCTCCATGGCTCGTCGGCCCAGCGAGGGAGGTGGCTAGGAACTCGGCTTGGCCGGCCCAGCGAAGGGGCCCTAGGGTTCGGCGGCGTTGACGGATCGGGAGCTCCCAGCTCCCGACGCGGTGGCGGCTGGAGCCCTCTCGAGCGGATCTCGGGCGGCGGACTGGGTCTTCGATGGCCCCGCGGCCGGAGGCGAAGGGAGTCGGGGCAGCGGCAGTGCCCGGTCGGCGGGAGGCGGCGGCGCCGGCGAGGAGAGGCAGCCGGTGGCGAGGTGGCGCGGTGGTGCGGCGAGCTGCTCCGGCGGGGCTCCGGCGAGCTCCGGCCGGAGTGGAGAGAGGAGAGGCTGGAGGTAGGGGATGGGGCTAGGGTTTCCTATTTTTGGGGCAAAAATTGAGGAAGGTGGACAAATATATAGGCACAAGGAGCTAGGGTTGTCCAAATGAGGTGTGGTTTTCGGCCACGCGATCAGAATTGGATGGCCTAGATGAAGGGAGGGGTTTGGGCTGGTTTGGTGGGCTGTTGGAGGGGTGTCTTGGGCCTCAAAGAGGAGGTACTTTCAGCCCACGAGAATAACTGTTGGAGCACCAAACGAACTCCAAATGCGACGAGATTTGACAGGCGGGTTACACACACCAAAACAACAACACACGACAAGTCTCGCGCCAAACCGGTAACGTTACACGGCCAAACACCAAAGTAGGCCTCGGGGAAGCCAAGGACACGTGAGGGAGCTCCGGAACGCGAAACGGACAACGGGAAGGAACGCGTGGGACCGGATGCAAACAACAACACAAATGCAATGCGATGCACATGACTACATGATATGAATGAATGCCACACACGCACACGACAAAAGAACGAAAATCCCGAAAAGACAAAGAACCCGGAATGGAATTGATGAAGCCAGAGATATTATATATTGCCCAAAAGGGAAAGTATTACATCCGGGGCATTACAACTCTCCTCTACTACAAAAAGATCTCATCCCGAGATCTAGGACTGGAAAAAGGAAGGGTACTCGGAACGAAGATGATCTTCTCGTTCCCACGTAGCTTCTCGGTCGGTATGGTGTGACCATTTGACTTTCAAGAATTTGATGGACTTGTTGCGGGTCTTGCGCTCGGTTTCTTCGAGAATAGCAACTGGGTGCTCTCGGTAAGACAAGTCTTGTTGAAGATCAATCTCTTCAAACGGAATCATGCGTTCAGGAGTCTTGAAGCACTTGCGGAGTTGAGACACATGAAACACATCATGAACATTGGCGAAGTTGGAAGGGAGCTCAAATTGATAGGCTAGATCGCCTCTTTTGCCAAGGAACTTGAAAGGCCCGACGTATCTAGGAGCAAGCTTTCCTTTGATACCGAAACTTTGGGTGCCTTTCATCGGAGAAACACGGAGATAAACATGATCACCAATGTTGAAGGCCAAATCACGATGCTTGCCGTCATAGTAGCTCTTCTGACGCGACTGAGCGGCCTTGAGATTCTCACGTATGACTTTGCACATCTCTTTGGCTTCTGAGATCAAGGCATTGCCAAGAAGTAGACGTTCGCCTGTTTCGGACCAGTTGAGAGGGGTACGACACTTTCTGCCATAGAGGATTTCAAACGGAGCTTTGCCTGCAGTTGCTTGGTAGCTGTTGTTGTAAGAGAACTCGGCAAATGGAAGGCAATCTTCCCATTTCATGCCAAAAGAGATGACACGGGCTCTGAGCATGTCTTCTAGAATCTGATTCACTCTCTCGACTTGACCACTTGTCTGAGGGTGAAAAGCAGTGCTGAACCTGATCTTAGTGCCCATGGCAGATTGAAAGGAGTCCCAGAACTTTGAAGTGAACAAACTTCCACGGTCCGAGGAGATAACTTGAGGGATGCCATGTGAGGACACAATTCTGGAAGTGTACAACTCTGCAAGTGTAGCTGCATTGATGGATTCTTTGACTGGAAGGAAGTGAGCAACTTTGGTAAGCTTGTCAATCACCACGAAGATAGAATCATTCCCTCTCTTGGACTTAGGAAAGCTAGTGACGAAATCCATTTCAATGTGGTCGAATTTCCACTCGGGAATAGGAAGAGGTTGGAGAAGACCGGCTGGACGTTGATGCTCTGCCTTCACTCTTCTGCAGACATCACATTCATTCACGAATTGAGCAATCTCCCTTTTCATGCTTGCCCACCAGTAAGATTGCTTGAGATCTTGATACATCTTGGAACTTCCAGGATGGATGGAAAGGAGGGAATCATGTGCTTCTTCCATTATGAGCTTCCTGAGATCACCTTTGGGAACGACGAGTCTGTCCTCAAAGAACAAGGTATCTCTCTCATCAACGCGATAGCACTTATATTTCGGATCACCCTTTGCAATACCATGTTTCACCTTCTGCACCATGGCATCACTGAGTTGGGCCTCACGGACCTGATCTTCCAAGGTAGGAGCAACTTGAAGATTTGCAAGAAAACCCTGCGGAACAACTTGGAGGTTGAGCTTCCTGAATGCTTCACAAAGCTCTGGCTGGAACGGCTTGATAAGAAGGCTGTTGCAATATGCATTTCTGCTCAAAGCATCTGCAATCACATTCACCTTGCCAGGAGTGTATTCGATACTGGGATCATACTCTTGGATCATCTCAACCCAATGAGTCTGGCGGAGGTTCAGATTCGGCTGTGTGAAAATGTACTTCAAGCTCTTGTGATCGGTGAAGATGTCGACTTTTCTGCCCAACAACAGATGTCTTCACGTAATCAAAGCATGTACCACAGCTGCTAGTTCAAGATCATGTGTGGGGTAGTTCTTCTCACTTGGCTTCAGCTGACGAGAAGTGTATGCCACAATTCTCTTGTCCTGCATAAGCACACCACCAAGTCCTTGAAGAGAAGCATCACAGAATACTTCGTAGGGCTTGGACTCATCTGGAGGAGTTAGAACTGGAGCAGAGACGAGCTTTTCTTTGAGAGTTTTGAATGCCACTTCACAATCTGGAGACCAGTAGTACTTGACATTCTTCTGCAGCAAGTTGGAAAGAGGCTTGGCAATCTTGGAGAAGTTCTCAACGAACCTTCTGCAATAGCTGGCAAGACCAAGAAAGCTTCTGAGTTGCTTGACGTTCTGAGGAGCTTCCCAGTTGACAATTGCTTCAACTTTCTCGGGGTTTACTGCAATACCGTCAGTAGAGATGATATGGCCCAGATACAAGACCTTATCGAGCCAAAATTCGCACTTGGAGAACTTGGCATAGAACTTATGTTCACGAAGTTGGTCGAGAACAAGACGGAGGTGCTTTTCGTGATCTTCTTCATTCTTGGAAAAATACCAAAATGTCATCCAGATACACAAGCACAAACTCGCCGGTGTAGGGGTTGAAAATGTAGTGCATCATTCTCGAGAAGGTAGGAGGAGCATTAGCGAGACCAAAGGACATGACTGTATACTCATATGAACTGTAGCTCGTTCTGAAGGCAGTCTTGTGGATATCTTCCTCGCGAATGCGAATTTGGTGATAGCCCATTCGGAGATCGAGCTTAGAGAACACTTTAGCTCCTTTGAGCTGCTCGAACAATTCGTTGATGTTGGGGAGCGGATACTTGTTCTTTATTGTCTTCTTGTTCAATGGCCGGTAATCGACACAGAGGCGCTCCGTGCCATCCTTCTTCTTGACAAATAAGACACCACAGCCCCAAGGAGACATACTAGGCCTGATCAGACCCAAACGTTCTTGTTCATCAAGCTGCTTCTTCAATTCCTTCAATTCACCAGGAGAGAGCTTGTACGGACGCCGGCATGCTGGCTCAGTACCCGGCTCGAGTTCAATGACGAATTCCACCTGACGGTGTGGAGGCATGCCTGGAAGTTCTTCAGGAAAGACGTCTTGGTATTCGTTAACCACCGGAATTTGAGATATGGCATTCATCTCGCCCTTGTCATTGAGAGAGAAAAGCCTGATAGTGTTATCCCTGGATGCGAAGATAATCACATCATCATCGGAATGAGTAATCTTGACTTCCTTCTGTGCACAGTCAATTTGAGCATCATGCTGAGAAAGCCAGTCCATTCCGAGGATAAGGTCGATGTCAGAATTGCCAAGAACCACCGGAGAGGCCAGAAATCGATAATCACCCATGCGAATAGAAACATCCGGAGCATATATACTGGAATGCATTCGTCTCCCCGGAGAAATAACTGATAACTCCCTTGGCAGACTTTTGATGTCAAAATTGTACTTGGATGCAAATGGTTGAGATATGAAAGAACATGAAGCACCCGAGTCAAATAACACTTTTGCAGGAAAAGAGTTAACTGGAAGGTTACCCAAAATCACATCAGAAGAATTCTCCGCTTGCGCTGCATTCATCAGATTCACCCTTGCTGCCTTTGGATCATGCTTGACCATAGCGGTACCGACAGGAGGAGGAGGCGGAAGGCGCCTCGGGTTGTTGCACTTGTTGGAATAATGACCCTTCTGGCCACACTTGTAGCAAGTCACCTCAGAAAGTGGACGAGTAGGAGGAGCACTTAGTCTTGGAGCTTGGAACTGCTGCTTGGACTGCTTGTTGGAGTTGGGTGGGTGGGAGAAACCACGACCACCAGCATTCTTGTTGTTGTTGGAGTTGTTGGAGTTATTGTAAGGAGCTCGAATCACTGGAGGAGGAGGAAGCCAAAATTTCTGTTGTTTCATGACCACTTGAGAAGATGAGGAGGAGTGAACGACATCTCGAATCCTTTTTTTGGAAGCCTCCATCCTGAGCTGGGCTGCCTCTTGCTTGAGCGCCATGTTATAGAATTTGTCAAACTCGTCAGGCTCGAACAAGGTGAGAGCAAGTTGAAGTTCATCTTTGAGACCTCCACAGAACTGATAGATCTTGCTCTTGGCATCTGGTATGTCTTGCTTAGCATAGCGGGCGAGGTTTTGGAACTTGACATTATACTGGTAGACAGTCATAGAGCCTTGCTTCAGGTTGTGGAATTGCTCACGCATACCCTCGATGACACTTGTTGGAATGTGGTGAGAGCGAAAGTCCTTGCAGAAATCATCCCAAGAGATCACACGCCCTGGCCTGGAGTCTTTGTACTGCTGCCACCAGTCAGCTGCTTGGTCTTTGAGTTGGAAGGCTGCAAACTTCACATAGTCCTCTTCCCTCACGTTACTGCACTCAAAATGCTTCTTGATATCGGTTAACCAATCTTCAGCATCAAGAGGGTCGACACAGTAACTGAAAGCTTTTGGTTGATTGGCCAAGAACTGGTTGAGAGTAGCATGGTGCTGTTGGTTGAAGAAATTGCCTTGATTACCCTGAGCACCCTGATTAGCTTGATTAGCTTGCATCTGCTGCATCATCTGCATCAACATCTGGGTGTTCTGATTTGTAGTCTGCATAATCGCTCTCCAAGCCTCAGACGGAGGTGGAGGGGAAGGAGGACGGTCTGGGACCTCTTCACCCTCTGGGTTAGCGTTGGGAACTAGTTTCGGAGCCATCCTGAAAGAGATGACCATGAATCAGCAATTAGATTGACAGAAGGTATAAGTGGAAACAATGGATTGAAATGCAACATAGTCTTCACAAGAATCATTCGAACAATAGGAATGAATGAAATCATTCGAACAAGAGGAACGAATGAAATTCTCAGCTTAATGATAACAAAAATCTTCACGAGAAGCCACATAGGGGACAAAAGATAAATAAGAAAAAACACAAGGTACAGATGGAACAAACACAAGATAGGAGCTTCGTTTGACATCTTTGTGCAGCAAGCTTATGAACGCGTTATGAAAGGGTTTTGCAATCCCCGGATCAGCATAGCCAAGGACCCTTTAAGATGCAACTCCCGATCAGAACATCGGCCATAAAACCACTTCACATAATGTAGAACCCCGAACTCGCTAACCTGCATTCGTTGGAAGAATGCCTACGATCTACTAGATAACCCACCTATTAATTTCCAAAAGTTTCCAGTTATGCAATCAGGTGTTGGGGATACAGGGGAAGCACCGCGCAATCAACTCTAAACCTACATCCAGCTGTATCCATCCTTCAACACATAACCAGTCTTTCTCGGAAACCGTCTACCTCGGACCTTCGAAAAGCGTCCACTATACCAAGCTATGGCAATACTCCCGAACTACCTCCCCAGTACTGGGTGATGTCGGGGTTATCTTGCCACTAACCGTATAGGAGAGATTTTCGATGTCGGCCGTCTTAATTATTTAGTACTGTCGCGATATGCTTGTGACGACAATACCCCGAAGCTCAACTCCCCGGGACACTGCCACAACCCCTAATGTCAGGAGGCATCGAGAACAATATTCTTGTCACAAGAACATCGAAACAATCCCACAATACTCGCGAGATTCCTAAAAAAAATTTGGTGCAATTTTTGAAAGTAAAAGAGGCAAGAGTAGTCGTCAGGAGTCCTCACCAGAGAGAAAGGGGATGAGAAGCACAAGAAATCCTGCTCTCCGATATAAATATAGGACTCAAAAATATTTTCAGTGTGTGCCTGGACTCAACCGTCAACGATTCGATCAATCAGTGGGGGCTTCTAGGTCGGAGAAGGCTCTAAATACCAACTTGTAATGCCCAGGATGGGACTATATCTCCTACGTGTCGAGGCACGACTTAAAGATATAAGCCCATTCTGGAATGATCGCAAGTTTGGTACCTTTGCACAACTGATGTAAAATGGGGATGGAAAACTGAAAAGATAGTTGGCTTACACTTGCCACGTCACACAAATTCATTACATGTTTCAATCATCATTCAAATGAACATCACAGCCCATCTAAGGGTAAAATCCAAATGTCAAGATACCAAACATAACATTAAACCACAGGTCTAGATCGAATCCTAGTAGAAGAACCACTACTGATCAGACGGATAGTTCACGTAGTAACGGCTACGCTCCTCGTCGTACTCCCAGTCTAGCTCAGTGCCATCACTAGTGTAACTCACCATCGTACCTGCATCTGGTGTGTTGAAGTAACTGTGAGCCACAGAGGACTCAGCAATCCCGTTCCCGGGTAACATGACTATTTAAGCCTTGGGTGTGGAACAAGGCTGAAGAAAGAATAAGAATAAGTGTCTGCAGCAGCAACTAGCACTAGCTTACGCAAAAGAGAGCGAGAAGAGAAGGTGCCTCGGTCGAGAGATGATCACTAAGTGATCCTAAACTAATCAAGTCAAGCATAACCCCACCGTGTTCACTTCCCGAATCCCTTTCGGAAAATGACCGTCACGGTACACACGCTGTGTGACGCCCGAGACCGACGTCCCAGAAGATTCCAGAAGATTCCAGATGTTCCGGGTTCTCCCGTGTGTTTCTTTTGTGCTTGTGTTATTTATTTTTGCATTGCATCATGTCATCATGCCATCATGTCATATTTATTTTTGCATCTCAACCTAAATAAATTGTGTGGACCTTCGGTCCATTTAAATCGAGGGAAGGTGACTTCTCTTTATAACATATACTCCCAATATTTTAGGGAGCTATTATAATAAATATTCCATTGTTTGGAATTAACCGCAACACACTTGCATATTTTTCCCCATGCCTTTTCTTCTTCAAGTTTCCCTCCTACCTTGTCTATAATTCTTTTTCCTTTCATCGAGGTTCCTCCAAAAACCTCATCATTTTTGGACACTTCCGAAACCATGTCATAGTTCAATTCATTTGAATTAAATTCAAATATGTTTGAATTATTTTTTCGTTCATGCCTTTTCTATTTTCTCGGACCGTGCTCATTTTATGATGCCCGAGAAAAATAGTCCCATGTGCTATTTTGTCCCTAACCTCCCTCCTCATTATTTTCTTCTCTCTATTGTTTTTTTCTGCTAAAAATCAGTTAAAGGAAAGAGGGCAGCCTAGCCGGCCTCTAGGCCTTATCAACCTCCACCTCCTGGCCCAGGCCTCAGCCGACCCACCTCAGCCTCCAGGCCCATCTCAGCCCACCTCTATCCTAACCCTAGCGCTCAGCTCCTCAATCCCTCCCCCCATCGCTCCTTCCCTCAGCCGCCGCACCCCTTTTCCCTTCGATCTCCCGCAGCTCCTCCGATCGAGCCATCTCCCCCGTCACCCTCTGTCCCGATTCCTCGCCACCCTCAGCGCCCACAGCCCGACGCTCCTCACCCATCGCTCCCCGACCTCACATCCCGACCCTCTCGCTCTCTTGCCTCGAGCCCATCGCCCGCATCGCCGAGGCCCTGCCTCCTTCCTACGTCGCGGCCTCACAGCGTCTCCCCCTCGCTCCCCAAGCTCCGCTCAATCTCCTCCGTTCCCCATCGCCTCCCTCCGACCAGCCCTGCGCCTCGGGCCCTCCACCTCCCGCGTGCCAGGAGGTCGGCCCGCGTCCACACCTTCGTCGCCAGGCCAGGCCGTGGCCTCCCTCCGTTCTCCTCGAAGCCGCATCCTCCCTTCGACAGCAGCACCCGTGCCTGGCCGCCGCCCCAAGCCAGCGACGCCAGGGCCGGCCAGGACCGCCCCGCCTGGGCCTCCTCGCCTCTCCGCCAGTTCCCTTCCGCCTCGCCGTCGCTCAAGTCCGGGGGCCCTCCGTCTCCAGCACCAGGAACCGCGCCGCCCCGCCCTCAAGGTCGTGCCCACCAGCCTCCAGCAGCGCCTGGGACGCGCCCTTCCAGAGCCGGCTCCGCCCCTGCCTCGTTCGCCAAGGCCGACCCGCAGCGCCTCCTCTTCGTCCTCGCCTGTGTCCTCGGTTGCCTCGTCTCCACGCCGTGGCTTGCCCTGTGGTTGTTTTTTTTGTGTTGCCCTATGATGTTGTCTTGACAGAGAACCGTGTACGACTACACGGCGAAGCACCAAGTACCTCTCGGATTCGTCAAGTTAATCTTCGAACGTTTGAAGCGCCAAGTACCGCTACCGACGACTTGAACATCTACGGATACCCGAACGCCTACGAACCGTGTACGACTACCGTCGCCGGAAGCATCAAGTACCACTACGAACCACCAAGTACCTCTACATGAACGACAAGTACCCCGACAACACATGTACCACTACTTCAACTACCGTCGCCCGGAAACGATGGATGCGCCAAGTACATCTACGAACTCGACGCCCGAACGTCTACCGTCGCCCCGTGTACCACTACTTCCCTCTACGGAACGACTACTCGTTGGCGACCTCGTGAACGGCTACTTCCTCTCCGAACGTGAACGCCTTCTTCCTCTACGATCTCGAACCTCTCCGAGAACAAACGCTTCGAAGGTATAACCCCGAGACGATGACCCGCGAGATGTTTGTTGTGTTGTATGAAATGCTTCCCTTGTGTGCTCCGCGCCCGTTTCGTCCTTTTGTCATGTTCCTCGGTTGCCTCATCGCCGACTCGTGGGAACCCGGCAACGGGATCACCCCACCTCCATCTTGTTCGACACGCTCTCCGTTATCTTTTGCACCGGACTCTCAACGAGTTACCGGAACCGAATTGTTGCGTCGCATCATTTTCGGATCGTTGCCGTGGCACCCTTTTTCCTTCCACCACGGTGAAAAATACTCCTTATCATCTTCATGTTAACTTTTAATAAATTTGCATAAAACTTGATCATGTCATCCGCATCATGTTAACAACCTTTGTGTGTTTAATTGTTGTTGCTTTAATAATTACTAAACATGCATATGGGGATTTTCCGGACTTGTTGTTGTTATTTTCCGGCCTCATTTAAAATGTCTAAATAGTGTAGTTTTATTATGCTTCACCTCTTGCTATGTTAAAAAAATTTAATCTTGTCTTGTAATAAACGAGAGTCAACTAAATAATTAAAATGTGGTGTTTCGTCAATATGCAACTCGTTGCATATTGAGCTCCACTTAACTTGTAGTGTTGTTTGTGCACTTTGCATTGACATGCATAATTAAACCGGACATGCATCATATTTGGATGTGCATCGTATGCCATGTTTGTGTTTGTGTGTTTACCGTGTTGTTTGCTTCTTTCCGGTTGCTTCTCTTGTTAGCTTCGGTTTCGTTCCGGAGTTGTGAGGCTTCTTCTTCGTCTTCTTCATGGATCCGTTCTTCTCCCTTGCGGAATCCCTGGCAAGATGATCATACCCTTGGATACCTTTACTACCATTGCCATGCTTAGTTGTCTCGATGCTATCGTTACATGTCGCGCTACCCATCTTTTATGTCAGCCTCTCCTTGTTGCCATGAAACCTCTAACCTTTGACACCTTCCTAGCAAAACCACTGTTTGGCTATGTTACCCGCTTGCTCAGCCCCTCTTATAGCGTTGTTAGTTGCAGGTGAAGATGAAGTTTGTTCCAGGAGGGAACTTGTTGTTGGAATATCACCATATCTATAATTATTATTAACACACCTATATACTGGGCATGGGTGGAAGGCTTGGCCTTTTGCTCGGTGTTTTGTTCCACTCATGCCACCTTAGGCGCCGATAAACCGGCATTATGTTCCTTGATTTTGCGTTCCTTACACGATGGGTGTTGGAGATATGCCCTAGAGGCAATAATAAAAGCATTATTATTATATCTCCTTGTTCATGATAATTGTCTGTTATTCATGCTTGAATTGTATTGTACGGAAACAGCGATACATGTGTGAATACATAGACCAAAATGAGTCCCTGGTAGGCCTCTAGTAACCAGCTCGTTGATCAACAGATGGTCACGGTTTCCTGACCATGGACATAAGATGTCAGTGATAACGGGATCACATCATTAGGAGAATGATGTGATGGACAAGACCAAAACTTGAGCATAACACGAGATCGTATAGTTCAAAATGCATAAGCTTTTCAGTGTCAAGTATTTATTCCTTAGACCATGAGGTTGTACAACTCCCGAATACCGTAGGAGTGCTTTGGGTGTGCCAACCGTCACAAAGTAACTGGGTGGCTATAAAGGTACGCATCGGGTATCTCCGAAAGTGTCTGTTGAGTTGGTACGAACCGAGACTGGGATGTTGTCACTCCGTATGACGGAGAGGTACCTCTGGGCCCACTCGGTAAGTCATCATCATAATGAGCTCAATGTGACTAAGTAGTTATTCACGGGATGATGAATTACGGATCGATTAAAGAGACTTGCCATGACGAGATTGAACAAGGTATTGGGAATACCGACGATCGAATCTCGGGCAAGTATCGTACCGATGGACAAAGGGAATAACATACGGGATTGAGTGAATCCTTGACACAGTGGTTCATCCGATGAAGATCATCGAGGAACACGTGGGAACCAACATGGGTATCCAGATCCCGCTGTTGGTTATTGACCGGAGAATGGTCTCGGTCATGTCTACGTGTCTCCCGAACCCGTAGGGTCTACACACTTAAGGTTCTGTAACGCTAGGGTCGTAGAGATTAATGCACGTGGAAACCCGAAAGTTGTTCGGAGTCCCGGATGAGATCCCGGACGTCACGAGGAGTTCTGGAATGGTCCGGAGGTAAAAATTGATATATGGGAAGTCCAGTTTCGGCCAACGGGTGATCTCCGGGGGTCACCGGGAGTGTCCCGGGACCACCGGAGGGACCCCGGGGGTCCACCGGGTGGGGCCACCCCTCCTGGTGGGGCCCCTAGGCCGCGAGGGGATGTGTCCAGCCCTCAGGGCTGGCGCACCACAAGGGGGGCCCACCTCCCCATGCACATAGGGATAAAACCCTAAGGGGAGGGGGGCCACCACTTGCCTTGGGGGAGGGGGACTCCTCCCTGGCCGCCGTCCCCCCTTGCAGATTGGATCTGCAAGGGGCTCGCGCCCCCCTTGGCCCCCTATATATATGTGGGGGGGAGAGGGCAGCCGCACCTCAGCCCTGGCGCCTCTCCCCCTCCCGTCACACCTCCCAACTCCTTTGCAGGGCAGCCCGGCGAAGCCCTGCTGCGATAACCACTGCATCCGTCATCACGCCGTCGTGCTGCCGGATCTCTGACGACTTCTCCTCCCCCCTTGCTGGATCAAGAATGAGGTGACGTTGCTGCACCGTACGTGTGTTGAACGCGGGGGTGCCGTCCGTTCGGCGCTAGATCATCGGTGACGAAGAACGTGAAGAGTATGACTACTTCATCCTTGCTTCGTTGAAAGCTTCCGCACGCAATCTTCATAACGGTATGTAGATGCACTCTTAGTTACTCGTTGCTAGATGTCTCCATACTTGGATCTTGGTGAAGACGTAGAAATTTTTTGAATTATGCTACGTTCCCCAACAGTGGCATCTGAGCCTAGGTTTTATGCGTAGCATCTTGGCACGAGTAGAACACAAAGCAGTTGTGGGCGTATGATCTTGTTCAACTTTCTTACCGTTACTAGTCAATCTTGATTCGGCGGTATTGTGGGATGAAGCGGCCCGGACCGACCTTACACGTACGCTTACGTGAGACTGGTTCCACCGACAGACATGCACTAGATGCATAAGGTGGCTGACGGGTGTCTGTCTCTCCTACTTTAGTCGGATCGGATTCGATGAAAAGGGTCCTTATGAAGGGTAAATAGAAGTTGACAAATCACGTTGTGGTTTTGGCGTAGGTAAGAAACGTTCTTGCTAGAAATCCTATAGAAGCCACGTAAAACTTGCAACAACAATTAGAGGACGTCTAACTTGTTTTTGCAGCATGTGTTTTGTGACGTGGTATGGCCAAGAACGAAGATGTGATGAATGATATATGTGATGTATGAGATTGATCATGTTTTTGTAATAGGGAATCACGACTTGCATGTCGATGAACTTGACAACCGGCACGAGCCATAGGAGTTGTCTTTATTATTGTATGACCTGCGTGTCACTGAATAACGCCATGTAATTACTTTACTTCGTTGCTAAACGTTAGCTATAGTAGTAGAAGTAATAGTTGGCGTGACGACTTCCTCAAGACACGATGATGGAGATCATGATGATGAAGATCATGGTGTCGAGCCGGTGACAAGATGATCATGGTGCCCCGAAGATGGAGATCCAAGGAGCAAGATGATATTGGCCATATCATGTCACTATAATTGATTGCATGTGATGTTTATCATGTTTTTGCATCTTGTTTACTTAGAACGACGGTAGTAAATAAGATGATCTCTCACTAAAATTTCAAGTAACGTGTTTCCCCTAACTGTGCACCGTTGCTAAAGCTCGTTGTTCCGAAGCACCACGTGATGATCGGGTGTGATAGGTTCTAACGTTCACATACAACGGGTGTAAGACAGATTTACACACGCGATACACTTAGGGTTCACTTGACGAGCCTAGCATGTACAGACATGGCCTCGGAACACGGAAGACCGAAAGGTCGAACACGAGTCGTATAGAAGATACGATCAACATGAAGATGTTCACCGTTTCTGACTAGTCCGTCTCACGTGATGATCGGACACGGACTACTCGATTCGGATCGTGTATCACTTAGATGACTTGAGAGATGTCATTTTGAGTGGGAGTTCATTATAATTTGATTAAGATGAACTTAATTATCATGAACTTAGTCTAAATTCTTTACAATATCTCTTGTAGATCAAATGGCCCACGCTCAGGTTTCCCTCAACTTCAACGCGTTCCTAGAGAAAACCAAGCTGAAAGACGATGGTAGCAACTATACGGATTGGGTCCGTAACCTGAGGATTATCCTCATAGCTGCCAAGAGATCATATGTCCTAGAAGCACCGCTAGGTGATGCACCTGCTCCCGATGCGGCCCAAGACGTTTTGAACGTCTGGCAGTCGCATAGTGATGATTACTCCCTGGTTCAGTGCGGCATGCTTTACAGTTTAGAATCGGGGCTCCAAAAGCGTTTTGAGCACCACGGAGCATATGAGATGTTCGAAGAGCTGAAAATGGTTTTCCAAGCTCATGCCCGAGTCGAGAGATATGATGTCTCCGACGCATTCTACAGCTGTAAGATGGAGGAGAACAGTTCTGTCAGTGAGCACATCCTCAAGATTTCAGGATTGCACAACCGCTTGTCTTAGCTGGGAATGAATCTCCCAGATGAAGCGGTCGTTGACAGAATCCTCCAGTCGCTCCCACCAAGCTTCAAGAGCTTCGTGCTGAACTTCAATATGCAGGGGATGGAGAAGTCCATTCCCGAGGTGTATTCGATGCTGAAATCAGCGGAGGTAGACATCAAGAAAGAACATCAAGTGTTGATGGTCAATAAAACCACTAAGTTCAAGAAAGGCAAGGGTAAGAAGAACTTCAAGAAGGACGGCAAGCAAGTTGCCGCGCCTGGCAAGCCTGTTGCTGGGAAGAAGCCAAAGTATGAACCCAAGCCTGAAACAGAGTGCTTTTATTGCAAGGGAACGGGTCACTGGAAGCGGAACTGCCCCAAATACTTAGCAGACAAGAAGGCCGGCAACGTCAAAGGTATATATGATATACATGTTATTGATGTGTACCTTACCAGCACTCGTAGTAGCTCCTGGGTATTCGATACCGGTGCAGTTGCTCACATTTGTAACTCAAAACAGGAGCTGCGGAATAAACGGAGACTGGCGAAGGATGAGGTGACGATGCGCGTCGGGAATGGTTCCAAGGTCGATGTGATCGCCGTCGGCACGCTGCCTCTACACCTACCCTCGGGATTAATTTTGAACCTGAATAATTGTTATTTAGTACCAGCTTTGAGCATGAACATTGTTTCTGGATCTCGTCTTATGCGAGATGGATATTCTTTCAAATCGGAGAATAATGGTTGTTCTATTTATTTGAGAGATATGTTTTATGGTCATGCCCCGCTGGTCAATGGTTTATTTTTGATGAATCTGGAACGTAGTGATACACATATTCATAGTGTAGATGCCAAAAGATGTAAAGTTGATAATGATAGTCCCACATACTTGTGGCATTGCCGCCTTGGTCATATTGGTGTCAAACGTATGAAGAAGCTCCATTCAGATGGACTTCTAGAGTCTCTTGATTATGAATCATTTGACACGTGCGAACCATGCCTCTTGGGCAAGATGACCAAGACTCCGTTCTCCAGAACAATGGAGCGAGCAACCAACTTGCTGGAAATCATACATACCGATGTGTGCGGTCCAATGAGTGTTGAGGCTCGCGGAGGCTACCGTTATGTTCTCACCCTCGCGGATGACTTGAGTAGATACGGGTATATTTGATGAAACACAAGTCTGAGACCTTTGAAAAGTTCAAGGAATTTCAGAATGAGGTTGAGAATCAACGTGACAGAAAAATAACGTTCTTGCGATCGGATCGTCGGGGTGAATATTTGAGTCATGAATTTGGCACACACCTTAGAAGCTGTGGAATTGTTTCACAATTGACACCGCCCGGAACACCTCAACGTAACGGTGTGTCCGAACGTCGAAATCGTACTCTGTTGGACATGGTGCGATCTATGATGTCCCTCACCGATTTACCGCTATCTTTTTGGGGTTATGCTTTAGAGACTGCCGCATTCACTTTAAATAGGGCTCCGTCAAAATCCGTTGAGACGACTCCATATGAACTTTGGTTTGGCAAGAAACCGAAGCTGTCGTTTCTGAAAGTTTGGGGTTGCGATGCTTATGTCAAGAAACTTCAACCTGAAAAGCTCGAACCCAAATCGGAGAAATGCTTCTTCATAGGATACCCAAAGGAAACTATTGGGTACACCTTCTACCACAGATCCGAAGGCAAAGTCTTTGTTGCCAAGAATGGATGCTTTCTGGAGAAAGAGTTTCTCTCCAAAGAAGTGAGTGGGAGGAAAGTAGAACTTGATGAGGTGACAGTCACCACTCCTGTACCGGAAAGTAGCGCAGCGCAGGAAACTGTTCCTGAGGTGCCTGCACCGACAAGGGAGGAAGATAATGATAATGATCATGAAGAAACAGATCAAGTTACTACTGAACTTCGAAGGTCCACAAGGGCACGTTCCGCACCAGAGTGGTACGGCAACCCTGTACTGGAAATCATGTTGTTAGACAACGGTGAACCTTCGAACTATGAAGAAGCGATGGCGGGCCCAGATTCCAATAAATGGCTTAGAGCCATGAAATCCGAGATAGAATCCATGTATGAAAACAAAGTATGGACTTTGGTGGACTTGCCTGATGATAGGCACGCCATAGAAAATAAATGGATATTTAAGAAGAAGACAGACGCGGATGGTAATGTGACCATCTATAAAGCTCGGCTTGTCGCTAAGGGTTATCGACAAGTTCAAGGGATTGACTACGACGAGACTTTCTCTCCCGTAGCGATGCTGAAGTCAGTCAGAATCATGTTAGCTATTGCCGCATTCTATGATTATGAGATATGGCAAATGGACGTCAAAACAGCATTCCTTAATGGCTTCCTCAAGGAAGAGTTGTATATGATGCAACCGGAAGGTTTTGTCGATCCAGAGAACGCTAACAAGGTATGCAAGCTCCAGCGCTCGATTTACGGGCTGGTGCAAGCATCTCGGAGTTGGAATATTCGCTTTGATGAGGTGATCAAAGCGTTTGGCTTTATACAGACTTATGGAGAAGCCTGTATTTACAAGAAAGTGAGTGGGAGCTCTGTAGCATTTCTCATATTATATGTGGATGACATATTGTTGATGGGAAATGATATAGAATTCTTGGAAAATGTAAAGGCCTATTTGAATAAAAGTTTTTCAATGAAGGACCTTGGAGAAGCTGCTTACATATTAGGCATCAAAATCTATAGAGATAGATCAAGACGCCTCATTGGTCTTTCACAAAGTACATACCTTGACAAAATATTGAAGAAGTTCAATATGGATCAGTCAAAGAAAGGATTCTTGCATGTTTTGCAAGGTATGAGATTGAGCAAGGCTCAGTCGCCGAACACGGCAGAAGATAGAGAAAAGATGAGTGTCATTCCCTATGCCTCGGCAATAGGTTCTATCATGTATGCCATGCTGTGTACCAGACCTGATGTGAACCTTGCCATAAGTTTGGTAGGGAGGTACCAAAGTGATCCCGGTACGGAACACTGGACAGCGGTCAAGAACATCCTGAAGTACCTGAAAAGGACTAAGGATATGTTTCTCGTTTATGGAGGTGACGAAGAGCTCGTCGTAAAGGGTTACGTCGATGCTAGCTTCGACACAGATCTGGATGACTCTAAGTCACAAACCGGATACGTGTATATTTTGAATGGAGGGGCAGTCAGCTGGTGCAGTTGCAAGCAAAGCGTGGTGGCAGCATCTACATGTGAAGCAGAGTACATAGCTGCTTCTGAAGCAGCACAGGAAGGAGTCTGGATGAAGGAGTTCATCACCGACCTAGGAGTCATTCCAAGCGCGTCAAGCCCGATGACTCTCTTCTGTGACAACACTGGTGCTATTGCTATTACCAAGGAGCCCAGGTTTCACAAGAAGACCAAGCACATCAAGCGCCGTTTCAACTCCATCCGGAATTATGTTCAGGATGGAGACATAGATATTTGTAAAGTGCATACGGATCTGAATGTAGCAGACCCGTTGACTAAACCTCTTTCACGAGCAAAACATGATCAACACCAGAACTCTATGGGTGTTCGATTCATCACAATGTAACTAGATTATTGACTCTAGTGCAAGTGGGAGAATGTTGGAGATATGCCCTAGAGGCAATAATAAAAGCATTATTATTATATCTCCTTGTTCATGATAATTGTCTGTTATTCATGCTTGAATTGTATTGTACGGAAACAGCGATACATGTGTGAATACATAGACCAAAATGAGTCCCTGGTAGGCCTCTAGTAACCAGCTCGTTGATCAACAGATGGTCACGGTTTCCTGACCATGGACATAAGATGTCAGTGATAACGGGATCACATCATTAGGAGAATGATGTGATGGACAAGACCCAAACTTGAGCATAACACGAGATCGTATAGTTCGTAATGCATAAGCTTTTCAGTGTCAAGTATTTATTCCTTAGACCATGAGGTTGTACAACTCCCGAATACCGTAGGAGTGCTTTGGGTGTGCCAACCGTCACAACGTAACTGGGTGGCTATAAAGGTACGCATCGGGTATCTCCGAAAGTGTCTGTTGAGTTGGTACGAACCGAGACTGGGATGTTGTCACTCCGTATGACGGAGAGGTACCTCTGGGCCCACTCGGTAAGTCATCATCATAATGAGCTCAATGTGACTAAGTAGTTATTCACGGGATGATGAATTACGGATCGAGTAAAGAGACTTGCCATGACGAGATTGAACAAGGTATTGGGAATACCGACGATCGAATCTCGGGCAAGTATCGTACCGATGGACAAAGGGAATAACATACGGGATTGAGTGAATCCTTGACACAGTGGTTCATCCGATGAAGATCATCGAGGAACACGTGGGAACCAACATGGGTATCCAGATCCCGCTGTTGGTTATTGACCGGAGAATGGTCTCGGTCATGTCTACGTGTCTCCCGAACCCGTAGGGTCTACACACTTAAGGTTCGGTAACGCTAGGGTCGTAGAGATTAATGCACGTGGAAACCCGAAAGTTGTTCGGAGTCCCGGATGAGATCCCGGACGTCACGAGGAGTTCCGGAATGGTCCGGAGGTAAAAATTGATATATGGGAAGTCTAGTTTCGGCCAACGGGTGATCTCCGGGGGTCACCGGGAGTGTCCCGGGACCACCGGAGGGGCCCCGGGGGTCCACCGGGTGGGGCCACCCCTCCCGATGGGGCCCCTAGGCCGCGAGGGGATGTGTCCAGCCCTCAGGGCTGGCGCACCACAAGGGGGGGCCCACCTCCCCATGCGCATAGGGATAAAACCCTAAGGGGAGGGGGGCCACCACTTGCCTTGGGGGAGGGGGACTCCTCCCTGGCCGCCGCCCCAACTGGCCCCCTATATATATGTGGGGGGGGGGAGAGGGCAGCCGCACCTCAGCCCTGGCGCCTCTCCCCCTCCCGTCACACCTCCCAACTCCTTTGCAGGGCAGCCCGGCGAAGCCCTGCTGCGATATCCACTGCATCCGTCATCACGCCGTCGTGCTGCCGGATCTCTGACGACTTCTCCTCCCCCCTTGCTAGATCAAGAAGGAGGTGACGTTGCTGCACTGAAAGTGTGTTGAACGCGGGGGTGCCGTCCGTTCGGCGCTAGATCATCGGTGACGAAGAACGTGAAGAGTATGACAACTTCATCCTTGCTTCGTTGAAAGCTTCCGCACGCAATCTTCATAACGGTATGTAGATGCACTCTTAGTTACTCGTTGCTAGATGTCTCCATACTTGGATATTGGTGAAGACGTAGAAATTTTTTGAATTATGCTACGTTCCCCAACAATGGGTGGATGGGGACCCCTTGACAGTTCGACTTTGAATAAAACTCCTCCAGCAAGGCCCAACATTGGTTTTAATTTGCTCATAATAACAACTTAATTAATTAATTAAATTGCATAGGGAGTTAGCGCTACCCGAGGATTCTTTCTACATAGTAGGGGGGGCCAGTGCTGATGGTGTTGGTCCCAAACGGGGGTCCTGCAGGGCCACCACGGGGAAACTCGAGGTTTGGTTTTACCTGTAGCATCACCCATCCGGTCGTCGCTTGAGACGAGATACGCGCGGCTACTATCAGGGTGTCGACACACCGGGAAGTCTTGCTGGACTTGTTTTACCATTGTCGAAATGTCTTGTGCTACCGGGATGCCGAGCCTGATCGGATTTCCCTAAGATAAGAGGTGATGATATTATATTTATCACTTCAGCTTATCGTGAGAGCTTGTGATGGGCTAAGTTGGGACACCCCTGCAGGGTTATGATCTTTCGAAAGCCGTGCCCGCGGTTATGTGGCAGATTGGAATTTGTTAATGTCCGGTTGTAGAAAACTTGACAGAGGATCCGAAGTAAAACACACAACTGTGTGAGTAACCGTGACTGTCTCTTTTCACTTTGAGAAGAGAACATGGTGGGGTTATGTTTGATTCGTATGTAATTTAGGATCTTTAGCAATCACTTCTTTTGCGACCGTTTGCGTAGATGCTCATCTTATTCTGGTACTCGTAAGCTAGCCACCATATTATGCTTAGCCGCTGCTGCAACCTCACCACTTTACCTCTTCCTACCCATAAAGCTTTGCTAGTCTTGTTACCCATGGTTATGGGATTGCTGAGTCCTCGTGGCTCACAGATACTACAACACCAGGTGCAGGTTCAGCCGAGTTTGATGCAGGAGCTGGTTCAATTTCTTCACCGGGAGTTCGATGAAGAGAGTGGCCGTATGCTTGTTACGTTTCGACGATCAGTAGTGGTTTCTACTAGGATTCGATCTAGACCTGTGGTTTTATGTTGTTTGGTATCTTGTCTTTTGGATCTTACCCTTAGACGGGCTGTGATGTTTGAATGATGTTTTGCTTATGTAATGTATTGTGTGAAGTGGCGAGTGTAAGCCAACTATTTTCTTTAGCAATCTAATCCCTCTTTTACATGAGTCGTGCAAAGATACCAAACTTGAGATCATTCTAGGATGGGCTTATACCTTTAAGTCGTGCCTCGACACGTAGGAGGTATAGTCCCATCCTGGGCATTACAAGTTGGTATTCAGAGCCTTCTCCGACCTAGAAGCCCGCACTGGTTGATCGAATCGTTGACGGTTGAGTCTAGGCACACACTAGAAAATGTTTTGAGTCCTATATTTATATTGGAGAGTAGGATTTCTGTTTGCTCCTCATCCCTTTTCACTCTGGTGAGGACTCCTGACGATTACTCTTGTCTCTTCTACTCTCAAAAATGCACCAAATTTTTTTTTGGATCTCGCGAGTATTGTTTGGATTGTTCCGATGTCTTTGTGACGAGAACATTGTTCTCGATGCCTCCTGTCATTAGGGGTTGTGGCAGTGTCCCGGGGAGTTGAGCTCCGAGGTGTTGTCGTCACAAATCCATCGCGGCAGTACTAGAATACTTAAGACGGCTGACATCGAAAACTCTCCTATGCGGTTAGTGGCAAGATAACCCCGACATCACCCAGTACTGGGGAGGTAGTTCGGGAGTATTGACATAGCTTGTATAGTGGATGCGTTTCGAAGGTCTGAGGTAAACGGTTTCTGAGAACTACTGGTTATGTGTTGAAGGATGGATACAGCTGGATGTAGGTTTAGAGTTGATTGCGCGGTGCTTCCCCTGTATCCCCAACACCTGATTGCATAACTAGAAACTTTCGGAAATTAATAGGTGGGTTCATCTAGTAGTTCTAGGTATTCCTTCCAACGAGTGCACGATATGAAGTTTGGGGTTCTACATTGAGTGAAGTGGTTTTATGGGCTTGTTTCGATCGGGAGTTGCATCTTAAAGGGTCCTTGGCTATGCTGATACGGGGATTGCAAAACCCTTTTGTAACACGTTCCATAAGCTTTCAGCACGAAGATGTCGGACGAAACTTCTATCTTGTATTTGTTCTATCTGTTCCTTGTTCCTTTTTATTTATCTTTTGTTCTTCCAAGTGGCTTCTCGTCAAGTTGATGTACCTGTGGAATTCATTCGTTCAATTCTCTGTTTGGATAGATATGTTGCAACATAATCTTCTTCATAAACATATCTACCCTTTATTTTTGTTTTGATTCTGGTATTCGAGTTGCTTCGATGACAAATGTTGATTCCATACCCTTCCTAATCGGTGTTCTCATATTTCTATGGGAGTGCTAATTCTTCTTGACCATCGAGATCTTCAGGTTAATCCTTTTCAACCGGTGTGCCTTCTTTTCAAGTTATTCCATACGGACGCCGTTGAGAAATCTGACGATTTGTCTGTTTCATTCATCCCAAGTTGTCTTTGCTTTTCGCCACCCTCCCTCCCTTTTCTTTATGGAGCTGGAATTCTTAATGAAGTATCCATTTTATTCATGTGATATTTCTTCATTCTTTTCCTTCAATGTTCTTATCCGGTGTTTTATCGTGAAGATGCTCAAGAGCTTCAAGTTCATCTTTCTTTTGTTCTCAAATTCTGCCGGTGGATGTAATTCAAGATTTCGGTGTTGATCTTATCCTTTTCCTCTTTTCACTATGCTTTCTTATTCCGGTGCACCAATTAATCATTCTCCTCTTGATATTCATATCCGGAGTGCCGAAGATTCATAATTCCATTCTTAATCCGTTCAAATTATTTTGAGCATTGTCATCTTATTCAAGCCATTTAATTCAACCGGTGCAATATCTCTCAAGCAATCTTTCCAACGGTGATTTCTTTGAGTGGGCCCTAACCCACAGGTCTTTTTCTAGGATCTTACCAGACTCTTCTTTTTCCGGAGAATTCTTTTCAAGTGTCACGTAAGAATGATTTCCATCAGTCACATGCCTTCTCCAAGATCGCTTTCAAATTCTTTTCATCGTTGTTTCAACCTTTTTAATTCTTCATTCCGGAGTGCTCAACAATTCTTATGGCATTTCTCGTCTTCATTCTCAACATTTGGAGACCGGAGAAGTGTTTCTCTTAAATCTTGGCCCGTTCTCTTGAAGATTCGTGGTTCTAGCTTCTTGCCATCCTCATTATTGTTCCGATTGTGAGGAATTCTTTTTTATACCCGTCCGAAGCATTTCATGAATTCTTTTCCTTGTGATCCTCCGAAGGCCATCATTCAGAATATTTCTTCGTTCTCAGTTTTCAACTTCGTTCTCCAAATATGCTTCATTGATGCCTCTTCGTTCGTCTCCATATTCTTACGGTGGCTCATTCCAGATTACCCTTCCGTTGTTATCATTTTAATTCATTTGTTCTTTTCACAATCCTACCGGTGGTTCGTTGAAGATTACCCAAGTTTGTGCGAGATCTCTCTTTAATTCTTTGCAACGAGAATAAGTAGGATGCCAAATCCTTTGGTTGTCATCAATTTAAATTGGTGAAGGATATGCATAACATAAATCTTATTCTAGTTTCTTCCAAGAGGTTAATCCCTTCCTTCGGAGTTTGTTCAGAAGGAATATATCCTTGGTTCTAAGTTGTTCATCTAGTTTCCTGTAGCTTCAAGTTATTTCTATATTATCATTTCAAAGCTTCATCTAATTCATCGCAGGCCTTGAATCTTTTTCTTTTCATTTTTTCACTTCTCATGCTTTCATTACCGGAGTTCTCATGGTGGTTCATTAAGATTTAATTCATCCCCGAAGTCTTCATCAAGATTCTTGTTGGAGCTCAAGCATTCTTCATCATGCATTCTAATTGCAATTCTTGCTCCCTTATCTGTTGAGGTGGTGTTATGTCATTCTTGACAATTCCTTCATGTTTCATGATTCACGAGTTATCAAGAATGGGATATTTAAAACCATCATTTTCCTTGTTCAGGAGATCTTTTCAACTCTTCAATTATTAGTTGGAGTTATCTTGGGTTGTATTTCACCTAAAAGGTTTCCTTGAGAATTGTTGCTATTATGGTGCTTGTAAATGACCCAAGTTCTTATTTATCCTCCCGGTGAAATAACTCTTTCGTCTCCTTGCTTATCTCAATCCAATCAAATATTTCCGTTAGTGGCTGGTTGTCACCTCATAATTTTGAGATGTTTTCCATAAGCCCACATCAAGCTTATTCTTTTGTTGTTGATTATTTTCAACAACTCTGTTCAACCCTTCTTCGTAAGGATGTGTTTCATATTCATTTGTCGGAGAAGTTGTCTTTTTCTATCCGTTCAATTCTTTCATGGATCTATATTCTATTCTTTCATTCCGGAGGCATTGTGATATTGCTCTATCCAAACCATCATCTCGTTTTATCGAGATCATGTTCTTTCCTTTGCTTGTCCTTTTTAACTGGAATGTTGTGACCTCCATTCTAATTCTCTCATCTTATCAAGTTTTGCCTATCTTTTTAACTGGAGTCATGTCTGAATCCTTCTTACCCCTTGTGCCATTCTTTCAATTGTTTCGGAGGCAATATGTTGTTGTTTTCATCAAGTATCTTCCCATCTCCTCAAGATCTTGTTCAATTCCTTCCATTTTCAGACGGAGTACTGTCCGAATTCTGTCATTCTTATTCCTGGGCTATATCATTGCGGTTCATATTCTTTTGGTTCGTAAGAACTTGCTTCATGTCTTTTAACCTTCAAGGTTCTCATAATGCTCCTTGTTCGTCTTTTCTAATGGAGTGTTTCATCTTCGTTCATCTCCGTTGCATTCTTTCTTTCAACTTGTTCAACCTCTCAAGGTTCGTGGTTTCACTCGTCTATCAAAGAAGCAACTTTGTTTTACCTCTTCCTCTTCCGTTTTTTACCCAGTGCTATCTCTAGGATCTCGGGTCGAGATCCTCTGTTAGTGTGGGAGAGTTGTGACGCCCGAGACCGATGTCCCAGAAGATTCCAGAAGATTCCAGATGTTCCGGGTTCTCCCGTGTGTTTCTTTTGTGCTTGTGTTATTTATTTTTGCATTGCATCATGTCATCATGCCATCATGTCATATTTATTTTTGCATCTCAACCTAAATAAATTGTGTGGACCTTCGGTCCATTTAAATCGAGGGAAGGTGACTTCTCTTTATAACATATACTCCCAATATTTTAGGGAGCTATTATAATAAATATTCCATTGTTTGGAATTAACCGCAACACACTTGCATATTTTTCCCCATGCCTTTTCTTCTTCAAGTTTCCCTCCTACTTTGTCTATAATTCTTTTTCCTTTCATCGAGGTTCCTCCAAAAACCTCATCATTTTGGACACTTCCGAAACCATGTCATAGTTCAATTCATTTGAATTAAATTCAAATATGTTTGAATTATTTTTTCGTTCATGCCTTTTCTATTTTCTCGGACCGTGATCATTTTATGATGCCCGAGAAAAATAGTCCCATGTGCTATTTTTTCCCTAACCTCCCTCCTCATTCTTTTCTTCTCTCTATTGTTTTTTTCTGCTAAAAATCAGTTAAAGGAAAGAGGGCAGCCCAGCCGGCCTCTAGGCCTTATCAACCTCCACCTCCTGGCCCAGGCCTCAGCCGACCCACCTCAGCCTCCAGGCCCATCTCAGCCCACCTCTATCCTAACCCTAGCGCTCAGCTCCTCAATCCCTCCCCCCATCGCTCCTTCCCTCAGCCGCCGCACCCCTTTTCCCTTCGATCTCCCGCAGCTCCTCCGATCGAGCCATCTCCCCCGTCGCCTCTCTGTCCCGATTCCTCGCCACCCTCAGCGCCCCCAGCCCGACGCTCCTCACCCATCGCTCCCCGACCTCACATCCCGACCCTCTCGCTCTCTTGCCTCGAGCCCATCGCCCGCATCGCCGACGCCCTGCCTCCTTCCTACGTCGCGGCCTCGCAGCGTCTCCCCCTCGCTCCCCAAGCTCCGCTCAATCTCCTTCGTTCACCATCGCCTCCCTCCAACCAGCCCTGCGCCTCGGGCCCTCCACCTCCCGCGCGCTAGGAGGTCGGCCCGCGTCCGCACCTTCGTCGCCAGGCCAGGCCGTGGCCTCCCTCCGTTCTCCTCGAAGCCGCATCCTCCCTTCGACAGCAGCACCCGCGCCTAGCCGCTGCCCCAAGCCAGCGACGCCAGGGCCGGCCAGGACCGCCCCGCCTGGGCCTCCTCGCCTCTCCGCCAGTTCCCTTCCGCCTCGCCATCGCTCAAGGCCGGGGGCCCTCCGTCTCCAGCACCAGGAGCCGCGCCGCCCCGCCCTCAAGGTCGTGGCCACCAGCCTCCAGCAGCGCCTAGGACGCGCCCTTCCAGAGCCGGCTCCGCCCCTGCCTCGTTCGCCAAGGCCGACCCGCAGCGCCTCCTCTTCGTCCTCGCCTGTGTCCTCGGTTGCCTCGTCTCCTCGCCGTGGCTTGCCATGTGGTTTTTTTTTTGTGTTGCCCTATGATGTTGTCTTGACAGAGAACCGTGTACGACTACACGGCGAAGCACCAAGTACCTCTCAGATTCGTCAAGTTCATCTTCGAACGTTTGAAGCGCCAAGTACCACTATCGATGACTTGAACATCTACGGATACCCGAACGCCTACGACCCGTGTACGACTACAGTCGCCGGAAGCATCAAGTACCACTACGAACCACCAAGTACCTCTACATGAACGACAAGTACCCTGACAACACATGTACCACTACTTCAACTACCGTCGCCCGGAAACGATGGATGCGCCAAGTACATCTACGAACTCGACGCCCAAACGTCTATCGTCGCCCCGTGTACCACTACTTCCCTCTACGGAACGATTACTTGTTGGCGACCTCGTGAACGGCTACTTCCTCTCCGAACGTGAACGCATTCTTCCTCTACGATCTCGAACCTCTCCGAGAACAAACGCTTCGAAGGTATAACCCCGAGAAGATGACACATGAGATGTTTGTTGTGTTGTATGAAATGCTTCCCTTGTGTGCTCCGTGCCGGTTTCGTCCTTTTGTCATGTTCCTCGGTTGCCTCGTCGCCGACTCGTGGGAACCCGGCAACGGGATCACCCCACCTCCATCTTCTTCGACACGCTCTCCGTTATCTTTTGCACCGGACTCTCAACGAGTTACCGGAACCGAATTGTTGCGTCGCATCATTTTCGGATCGTTGCCGTGGCACCCTTTTTCCTTCCGCCACGGTGACAAATACTCCTTATCATCTTCATGTTAACTTTTAATAAATTTGCATAAAACTTGATCATGTCATCCGCATCATGTTAACAACCTTTGTGTGTTTAATTGTTGTTGCTTTAATAATTACTAAACATGCATATGGGGATTTTCCGGACTTGTTGTTGTTATTTTCCGGCCTCATTTAAAATGTCTAAATAGTGTAGTTTTATTATGCTTCATCTCTTGCTATGTTAAAAACATTTAATCTTGTCTTGTAATAAACGAGAGTCAACTAAATAATTAAAATGTGGTGTTTCGTCAATATGCAACTCGTTGCATATTGAGCTCCACTTAACTTGTAGTGTTGTTTGTGCACTTTGCATTGCCATGCATAATTAAACCGGACATGCATCATATTTGGATGTGCATCGTATGCCATGTTTGTGTTTGTGTGTTTACCGTGTTGTTTGCTTCTTTCCGGTTGCTTCTCTTGTTAGCTTCGGTTTCGTTCCGGAGTTGTGAGGCTTCTTCTTCGTCTTCTTCATGGATCCGTTCTTCTCCCTTGCGGAATCCCAGGCAAGATGATCATACCCTTGGATACCTTTACTACCATTGCCATGCTTAGTTGTCTCGATGCTATCGTTACATGTCGCGCTACCCATCTTTTATGTCAGCCTCTCCTTGTTGCCATGAAACCTCTAACCTTTGACACCTTCCTAGCAAAACCACGGTTTGGCTATGTTACCCGCTTGCTCAGCCCCTCTTATAGCGTTGTTAGTTGCAGGTGAAGATGAAGTTTGTTCCAGGAGGGAACTTGTTGTTGGAATATCACAATATCTATAATTATTATTAACACACCTATATACTGGGCATGGGTGGAAGGCTTGGCCTTTTGCTCGGTGTTTTGTTCCACTCATGCCACCTTAGGCGCCGATAAACCGGCATTATGTTCCTTGATTTTGCGTTCCTTACACGATGGGTGGATGGGGACCCCTTGACAGTTCGACTTTGAATAAAACTCCTCCAGCAAGGCCCAACATTGGTTTTAATTTGCTCATAATAACAACTTAATTAATTAATTAAATTGCATAGGGAGTTAGCGCTACCAAAGGATTCTTTCTACATAGCAGGGGGGCCAGTGCTGATGGTGTTGGTCCCAAACGGGGAGTCTGCGGGGCCGCCTTGGGGAAACCCGAGGTATCTAGTATACCTGTAGAATCGCCCATCCGGTCGTGTCCTGAGACGAGATACGCGCGGCTACTATCAGGGTGTCGACACACCGGGAGGTCTTGCTGGACTTGTTTTACCATTGTCGAAATGTCTTGTGCTACCGGGATGCCGAGCCTGATCGGATTTTCCCTAAGATAAGGGGTGATGATATTATATTTATCACTTCAGCTAATCGTGAGAGCTTGTGATGGGCTAAGTTGGGACACCCCTGCAGGGTTATGATCTTTCGAAAGCCGTGCCCGCGGTTATGTGGCAGATTGGAATTTGTTAATGTCCGGTTGTAGAAAACTTGACAGAGGATCCGAAGTAAAACACACAACTGTGTGAGTAACCGTGACTGTCTCTTTTCACTTTGAGAAGAGAACACGGTGGGGTTATGTTTGATTCGTATGTAGTTCAGGATCTTTAGCGATCACTTCTTTTGCGACCGTTTGCGTAGATGCTCATCTTATTCTGGTACTCGTAAGCTAGCCACCATATTATGCTTAGCCGCTGCTGCAACCTCACCACTTTACCTCTTCCTACCCATAAAGCTTTGCTAGTCTTGTTACCCATGGTTATGGGATTGCTGAGTCCTCGTGGCTCACAGATACTACAACACCAGGTGCAGGTTCAGCTGAGTTTGATGCAGGATCTGGTTCAAGTTCTTCACCGGGAGTTCGATGAAGAGAGTGGCCATATGCTTGTTACGTTTCAACGATCAGTAGTGGTTTCTACTAGGATTCGATCTAGACCTGTGGTTTTATGTTGTTTGGTATCTTGTCTTTTGGATCTTACCCTTAGACGGGCTGTGATGTTTGAATGATGTTTTGCTTATGTAATGTATTGTGTGAAGTGGCGAGTGTAAGCCAACTATTTTCTTTAGCAATTTAATCCCTCTTTTACATGAGTCGTGCAAAGATACCAAACTTGAGATCATTCTAGGATGGGCTTATACCTTTAAGTCGTGCCTCGACACGTAGGAGGTATAGTCCCATCCTGGGCATTACACGCTGGTAGTGTATTGGAACATGGTGTCAAGTTATCTACAACCGGATATTAACAAGCTCCCATCTGCCACATAACCGCGGGCACGGCTTTTGAAAGTTCAAAACCCTGCAGGGGTGTTCCAACTTGGCCCATGACAAGCCCACGATCCGCGCAGTCGCAACTCCAAGGTGGGAAGACCCGAGTATTCTCGGAATCCCGTGCTCAAGGTACTCCGAACTAAGGTAAGGCTAATCCAGCAAATCCTCCCGGCGTGCCGACACCCTGACAGTAGCCGCGCGTATCTAGTCTTAGGCCACGACCGGATGGGTGATGCTACAGGTGTATACCAATCCTCGAGTTTCCTCGTGGTGGCCCCGCAGGACCCCCGTTTCGGACCAACACTCATGAGGAGCACTGGCCCGGGGTTGTTGATTAAGAACTCGGGTTTGCAAGACCCTATGCAAGTTTTATTAGTTATTAGGCGAATAGTACCAATGTTGGGATTTGCTGGAAAAGACTTAGCACTTAGCGGTTTATCGAAGGGGTCCCATAACCCCAACCGTGTGAGGAACGCATAATCAAGGAACATAACACCGGTTTATACGGTTCCTAGCGGCATGAGTGGAACAAAACACCAAGCAAAAGGCTTAGCCTTCCACCCATTGCCAATATATAGATGATTTCATTTAATAATTAATATAGTGTGATATAACCCAACAACTTCAACATGAAGCAAGCATCTTCAACTTCACCTGCAACTAGCAATGCTATAAGAGGGGCTGAGCAAAGCGTACTTATAGCCAATCAATGGTTTGCATAGGTAGGGTGGTTAGACATGATCATGGTTACAAGTAGGAGGCTGACATGAAAGACATGGGCATCGAGGCAAAACTATAGATCGAGACTTCTAGCAATAGGCAAAGATAGTAATGTTATCGGGGTTCGGTCATCTTGCCTGAAGAGTTGTCGATGGGATCGTAAGAAAACTCCTCGTTCTTAACCTCGGTAGCAACCTCGTTCTCGTACTCGTACTCAGCTTCCGGCTCTACTCAACACAAACACACAAGGCACGAAATCAACAATATGCAATGCGCACACATAATATGCTGGATGCATGACTGATGCACTATGGGAGCACACGGAGCATGACAAGATGAAATCAAGAAAAATGCTTCAAAACATGCTAACAATAGGATATTATGAATCTACATAAAAAATCACACAAGTTTCATATAGGACTTGCTTAAATCGGAGTTACGGGCTAAAAGTTACACACAAAACAATAAACATGCGAAAGCTGAAAATTACAGCCACATAGCAACTTCGGAGCAATAGATAAATGAGCTACAGCACTCAAACATCATGGCAAAGAGTATGGACATAAACTAGACATATCCTACAGCAAATAAGTCCATTGGAGCCTCCCCAAAGGAGACATGGATCAATAGCAACAAGCTATGACATATTGAACTTGATAACAAAATCCTGACAGCAGTATTTTATTGCAACTTGGGAGCCAAAGTTAAATATGCTACAGCCACTCAAATAATCATGTGAGAGCATGAATGGATAGCCAAAAATATATACAACAAGGAATCATCAAGAGTCACCCCAAAACTATCATGGATTGGCCTAGAACAACAAGCAAACATGGCATCTGGAAATTACAGATTCCAGACTTAGTGAAATTTCACTAAGTGTTGAAACAGCAGTTTCATCACGGCATCTTCGAGAGCAAGTTTAAGTCACCTCAAAGCTAAACATGGCAAGTGGTAAGTACTACAGCAAGGTACACATGATGGTGAATCCAAAACACCTAAGCATGCATCATGGGGACAAACACAATGATAGCAATGAGCTCCTCGAAAATACATCTCATAACAAGTTTAACTACTTAACAGCCACATAGCACTTTGCAACGGAGATAAACATGGCAAGATTAATTCTATCATGCAAGCCTAAGCATTCAACATGTAGAGCATGACAAGACGAACACGTGGACATCTCATTTGCTTCATTTGGATAAACATGCTAAAAGTTATCACATTGCAAAGATGGCATGAAAACAACACTAACAGCAGTTTTTAACAAGATGCACTCTTGCAACAGATTTTTAAGCATCTAGATGATCTCAAACATGCATGGCATAATGGAACAAAATGTAGTACATGTCTCCACGAACAATTGGACATATCATTCACTCAAATCGGAGCTACGCACAAAAAGTTATCCACGAAACAAATATGCATCAGACAGATAAAAACAGCAGGGACTTAGAGGATTTGGGGGCAACCTCAGATCTGAAAAAAAACGTCACGGGTCGATGGTCGCGGGCCGGATCGGCGCGGATCGGGCCCGCTGGAGGCGGCTCGGGCGAAGGCCTAACGGGGTCGGCCCGTTAGCGGTGGCGGCGGGGGATCGGGATCGGGGGCTCCTCCCCCGATCGATCCAGGCGGCGGCGTTGACCCGGGGGTCGGGCGCTGGATCGCTAGGCGCGGGCTGGGCCTCCACGGCTCGTCGGCCCAGCGAGGGAGGTGGCTGGGAACTCCGCTCGGCCGGCCCAGCGAAGGGGCCCTAGGGTTCGGCGGCGTTGACGGATCGGGAGCTCCCAGCTCCCGACGCGGTGGCGGCTGGAGCCCTCTCGAGCGGAGCTCGGGCGACGGCCTGGGTCTTCGATGGCCCCGCGTCCGGAGGCGAAGGGAGTCGGGGCGGCGGCAGTGCCCGGCCGGCGGGAGGCGGCGGCGCCGGCGAGGAGAGGCGGCCGGTGGCGAGGTGGCACGATGGTGCGGCGAGCTGCTCTTGCGGGGCTCCGGCGAGCTCCGACCGGAGTGGAGAGAGGAGAGGCTGGAGGTAGGGGATGGGGCTAGGGTTTCCTATTTTTGGGGCAAAAATTGAGGAAGGTGGACAAATATATAGGCACAAGGAGCTAGGGTTGTCCAAATGAGGTGTGGTTTTCGGCCACGCGATCAGAATTGGATGGCCTAGATGAAGGGAGGGGTTTGGGCTGGTTTGATGGGCTGTTGGAGGGGTGTCTTGGGCCTCAAAGAGGAGGTACTTTCAGCCCACGAGAATAACTGTTGGAGCACCAAACGAACTCCAAATGTGACGAGATTTGACAGGCGGGTTACACACACCAAAACAATAACACACGACAAGTCTCGCGCCAAACCGGTAACGTTACACGGCCAAACACCAAAGTAGGCCTCGGGGAAGCCACGGACACGTGAGGGAGCTCCGGAATGCGAAACGGACAACGGGAAGGAACGCGTGGGACCGGAAGCAAACAACAACACAAATGCAATGCGATGCACATGACTACATGATATGAATGAATGCCACACACGCACACGACAAAAGAACGAAAAACCCGAAAAGACAAAGAACCCGGAATGGAATTGATGAAGCCAGAGATATTATATATTGCCCAAAAGGGAAAGTATTACATCCGGGGCATTACATCCAGAGACCAGCTGGATAGTTGTGATGGTTGTGTTTTCATGGAAAGAACAATGGAACAAGCTGAATTACTATTGAATAATATGCTAGCCAATGAAAATAATTGGACATTTCCTGAACCAGCCCCTAAGCCAACTCCGAAGAAAAATGGTGTTCTATTTCTCAGTCCTGAAGATATGCAAGAGGCAAATAAATCTATGAAAGAAAAAGGTATTAAAGCTGAAGATGTTAAGAATTTACCGCCTATTGAAGAAATACATGGTCTTGATAACCCGACACAGGTAGTAAAGGTAAATTCTCTTTATAGATTTGATGAAGGTGATATTCCTCGTTATAAGTCTGCTAGCCAATGCTTAGATGAGTTTGACAATTTCATTGTGAAACAAGAAAACTTCAATACTTATGTTGGTAGACAATTGCAACACAATGCTCATATGATTGAATGCTTGAGTGATTATCTATCTAGTGCTAAATATGAACCGAAACTTATTAGTATACATGCTTCCATGGTTACCACTCAAGTAGAACAAGTACTTAAGGCTCAAAATGATTTGCTCAATGAATTAAATAGCAAGAATAATGACTATGATGTTAGAGTTGCAACTAGAGGTGGTAAAATGACTCAGGAACTTCTGTATCTTGAAGGCCACCCTAAGAGAATTGAGAAATATTCTCAGAGAGCTAATTTAGATGCACCTAGTTCTTCTAAGAAGAAGAAAAAGAAAAATGATAGAACTTTGCATGCTTCTAGTGAACCTGTAGCTGCCACACCTGAGAATCCCAATGATATATCTGTTTCTGATGCTGAGACACAATCTGGTAATGAACATGAACCTAGTGATAATATTAATAATGATGTTCATGATGATGCTCAACCTAGCAATGCTAATGATGTAGAGATTGAACCTGCTGTTGATCTTGATAACCCACAATCAAAGAATCAACGTTATGATAAGAGAGACTTTGTTGCTAGGAAGCACGATAGGGAAAGAGAACCATGGATTCAGAAACCCATGCCTTTTCCTCCAAAACCATCCAAGAAAAAGGATGATGAGGATTTTGAGCGCTTTGCTGAAACGATTAGACCCATCTTTTTGCGTATGCGTTTGAATGATGTGCTTAAAACAAATCCTTATGCCAAGTATATGAAAGATATTATTACCAACAAAAGAAATATACCTGAAGTAGAAATTTCCACCATGCTTGCCAATTACACTATTGAGGGTGGGATGCCTAAGAAACTAGGAGATCTAGGAGTACCTACTTTACCTTGCTCCATTAAGAGAAACTATGTTAAAACTGCTTTGTGTGATCTTGGAGCTGGTGTTAGTGTTATGCCTCTCTCTTTATATCATAGACTTGACTTGAGTAAGTTGACACCTACTGAAATATCTTTGCAAATGGCAGATAAATCAACTGCTATACCTGTCGGTATTTGTGAGTATGTGCTTGTTGTAGTTGCAAATGTTACTATTCTAACGGACTTTGTTATACTTGATATTTCCCGAGGATGACAGTATGTCTATTATTCTTGGAAGACCTTTTTTGAATACTGCAGGGGCTGTTATTGGTTGCAACAAAGGCAATGTCACTTTTCATGTCAGTGGTAATGAGCATACGGTACACTTTCCGAGGAAACAACCTCAGGTTCATAGTATCAATTATATTGGAAAAACTTCGACTATTACTATTGGAGGTTTTGAGTTTCCTATTCCTACTATCAAGAAGGCATATGACATACTTATTGTTGGGGATATACATATCCCCATTGAGGTAACATAGTGTTATTCGAAAATTCTCCGGTTTCATGTTACTCGGAAAGAGTTTATTAACAAGACCTGATCAACCTTGTTAATGGATTCCTTTTGATGAACATGGGATAGGTGAATCTAGAGAGCACAAACCTTCTGTACCCTCCTTTTACTTTCTGTTAGTTAGGTTAAATAAAAGAAAAATAGCATTATCTGTCTGTTTCCAGACTTATCCGTGCAATAAAAAATGTCCCAAAAATAAAAGTTCTCCAAATGCCATGAAAATGAAATATGTTTTTTTCTAGAATATTTAAGAAAATATGGCACTAAACACACAGCAAGGGGAGCCAGCACATGGCCTCAAGGGCACAGGGCACGCCCCCCTTCCCAGGGTGCGGCCCCTGCCTCGAGAGCCCCACGTGGGCCCCCTCCACTTATCCTTTCACCCATGCTCTTCTTCTTCCTCCCAAAAAAATCCCCAACCAATTCAAACCCGAGTTCTAGCTCATTTTGCTACCATTTTCGATCTCCTTGCTCAAAGCACCATTCACCAAACTGTTTGGGGAGATTGTTCCTTGGTATGTGGCTCCTCCATTGGTCCAATTAGTTTTTGTTCTAGTGCTTTATTTGTTGCAAATTTATGCTGCTGTGGTGACCTTGTTCTTGAGCTTGCATGTCAAATTTTCTTGGTCCCAAGTAGTTCTAATGCATGATATAGCCTCTAGGCACATATAGGAGTCGTTGCTATCAATCTTGTTGAGTTTGGTTAACTTTTATTGTGAGTTACTTAAAATTTCAGAAAATTTCAGAAAAATGTCTAGGAGAAACTTCCAAGGTGGTCCTTCAAGGAAGCAAGAACCGAGGTTCGCGTTCCGTGAGCCGGACGATGAACCACCGAGGGATGCCGATGTGCGGCCTTGCGAATGGCCGTCAGATGAATTTATGAGTCAAGTGGGCATCAAAGATGAATTTTACGCATATGTGCACAACGCTGACCTCGAGGACTTCATGCAAGATAAGTGTCTCCAATACTGTGGCTTAACGGATAGCTTTGTGAGAATGTTTAAATTTTCATCTTCACGTAATTCTCACACTGTCCTGTTTGTTCTTTATGATAAATCTTATACCATGGACTTAGAGGATTTTAATGTTGCCTACAAGCTCCCACAGTGGGGCAGTATGAGTGATCCTTGCAAATCTGAATTTAGAGAATTCCTAGGTAGTATTACAGTGGGGGAATCTAGGGACATCACACAAGCCACCACGGGGAGCATACATTTTCCTGCCATTCATTACTTTGCTCTCTTTATCGGTAGATGCATAAATGGTAAAGATGAAGCCTGTCACATGTGTGTCCCTGATCTTAGCTTTCTCAGGAGTGATGTACTAGGTGATAGGCAATATAATTTGGGAGCAATTGTTGCACGTAGACTACACCATAATGGTTTTTATGGAGATTTATTTGGTGGGATCTATGCTACTCGCATAGCCCGCTATCTTGGTGTGCCTGTGCACCCCTATGATGAGCCTTTACCTGCTGCTTATTTAGACTGTAATGCTATGGCTAGTCACCGGTTTATAGAGTGGGATAATCAAACTCTCAAATATCGACTAATCTTTAACCGACAGCATGCCATCCCTATTGTTCTTCCTGCCCCTACTTTGTTTAACTTTCAGGAAAAGGGAAGATACACTATAACTATGGAGGATGCAAATGCCCATTATAATATGACGGAGGCAGCCCGCCTTCGAGCTGCAACTCAGCAGGCAGCATCTGCTGCATCTCAGTACGACCCCAACTACAACTTTGGATATCCATCCGGCCAGTACTGGCCACAGACCAACTTAGGCCAAAAGCCTAAGCTTGGGGGAGTACGTGTTTCTCACCGACTTACATTTATGAACACACTTATTCTAGTTGTCGGTGCTCACACTCTTTCACTATACCATCCATGCTTAGTTTCTTTTTCTTAGTCTTTTTCTTGGGTGCTAGAAAAACCCAGGAAAACAAAAAATATTAGTTGTAGCTTCTAGATAGTTTACTTTCTTTCCTTGTAGTAGTAACTAAAAATGAAAACCCAAAAAAGATTTTCCGTTCTTCTTTTGCTTGTTGGGAGCTTTCCCGTGTAAATAGTTTCTTTTCTTTTCTTTAGGGGTTAAGAGTAGAAGACCATGATTGAAAATGCTTAGTGGCTCTCATATGCTTTGTTGTTGATCTAATCTTGAGCCATATTACTTTGTCTTCTCTCTTGTATTAAATGCTTGCAGATTCTAGCTTAGTCCAATGCACGTGCACTATTATTATTATTATCCACACCGTTCGGTCGTGCGAGTGAAAGGAAATAAGGATGATATATGATGAACTAATTGAGATAAGAAAAGCTGGTATGAACTCGACCTCTCTTGTTTTTGTAAATATGGTTGCTTGTCGTTCTTGATTCAGCTTGTTATGAATGAAACATGTTTGCAATGACAATTAGAGATCATATCTGTTTATGCCATGCTTAATTAGCTAAGAGTTTATAATGGTCTATCTTGCATGCCAACATGATATTAAAATGGTTGTGATGTGGTATGATGGGTGGTATCCTCCTCTGGATGATTTAAGTGACTTGACTTGGCACATGTTCACGCATGTAGTTGAAACAAATCAACATAGCCTTCACGATATTTATGTTCATGGTGATTTATATCCTACTCATGCTTGCATTCATTGTTGATTAATTTTAATGCATGTTCATGACTGTTGTTGCTCTCTAGCTGGTCGCTTCACAGTCTCTTTCTAGCCTTCACCTGTACTAAGCGGGAATACTGCTTGTGCATCCACTTCCATAAACCCCAAAGTTATTCCATATGAGTCCACCATACCTTCTAGCCTTCACCTGTACTAAGCGGGAATACTGCTTGTGCATCCACTTCCATAAACCCCAAAGTTATTCCATATGAGTCCACCATACCTTCATATATGCGATATTTACCTGCCGTTCCAAGTAAATTTGTATGTGCCAAACTCTAAACCTTCAAATGAAATTCTGTTTTGTATACTCGAACAGCTCATGTATCAACTAGGGCAGTCTATATCTTCCATGCTAGGTGGGTTATTCTCACGATGAGTGGAATCCGCTCATCATTCACGAGAAAATGGCTGGTAACCGGGATGCCCAGTCCCATGCTCAAAATCATAATAATTAAACAAAACTTACCCAGGGCTGTTGCTTGTTTGGACGGTAACCCGTGGATTCGGCTGACCGTGGAGTGTGCTTGTTGGTGGTTGGTGGAGTATAACCTTTACCATTCTGTTTGGGAACCGCCTATAATGTGCGTAGCATGGGAGATATCGAGATTCTTGGTTGTTATGTTGACAATGAAAGTATACCGCTCAAAATGTTATTCAATCTCTATTTAAAAATCGAGCTCTGGCACCTCTACAAATCCCTGCTTCCCTCTGTGAAGGGCCTATCTATTTACTTTTATGCAGAGTCATCATCCTCTTATCAAATAGCACCAGTAGGAGAGCACCTCTATCGTTGCATGTATTACTATTAATTTGCATTGAGTATGATCATGACTGGATCTCTTTTACCATGAATTACAACAGTCCTTGATCTTTAAAGGTGCTCTGCATTTATGTTTTGCGGTCTCAGAAAGGGCTAGCGAGATACCATCCTGTTATATCATATCATGATTGTTTTGAGAAGTGTTGTCATCCGAGGTTTAATATTATGCTCGCTCGTTGATTATGCCATTGATGTGAGTGATCTTGAGACCTGAAAGTTATTGTGAATGTGGTTAGTTCATGATCTTGTTGAAAACATGAATGCTAGCTTACATATTTACAACAACAAGAGCAAACAGAGTTTGTCAAAGTTTTTCTTTATCACTTTCAGTTTATCAACTGAATTGCTTGAGGACAAGCAAAGGTTTAAGCTTGGGGGAGTTGATACGTCTCCAACGTATCTACTTTTCCAAACCCTTTTGCCCTTGTTTTGGATTTTAACTTGCATGATTTGAATGGAACTAACCCGGACTGACGCTGTTTTCAGTAGAACTGCCATGGTGTTGTTTCTGTGCAGAATAAAAAGTTCTCGGAATCGCCTGAAAATCAACGGAGAATTATTTCAGAAAATATAAAAAATACCTGCAAGAAGATCCACACCGGGGTGCCCACAGCCTGTCCTCGAGGGTGGGAGGCGCACCCCCCTTCCCAGGGCGCCCCCCTGCCTCGAGGCCCCCTCGATGCTCCACCCACGTATCCCCGGGTCCTATATATTCTGTTTCGGGGAGAAAAAAATCAGGGAGAAAGAATTATCGCGTTTCACGAGACGGAGCCGCCGGCAAGCCCTAATATCTCTCGGGAGGGCTGATCTGGAGTCCGTTTGGGGCTCCGGAGAGTGGAGATCGTCGCCATCGTCATCATCAACCTTCCTCCATCACCAATTCCATGATGCTCACCGCCGTGTGTGAGTAATTCCATTGTAGGCTTGCTGGACGGTGATGGGTTGGATGGGATCTATCATGTAATCGAGTTAGTTTTGTTTGGGTTTGATCCCTAGTATCCACTATGTTCTGAGATTGATGTTGCTATGACTTTGCTATGCTTAAAGCTTGTCACTAGGGCCCGAGTGCCATGATTTCAGATCTGAACCTATTATGTTTTCATGAATATATGTGTGTTCTTGATCCTATCTTGCAAGTCTATAGTCACCTACTATGTGTTATGATCCGGCAACCCCGAAGTGACAATAATCGGGACCACTCCCGGTGATGACCATAATTTGAGGAGTTCATGTATTCACTATGTGTTAATGCTTTGGTCCGGTACTCTATTAAAAGGAGGCCTTAATATCCCTTAGTTTCCAATAGGACCCCGCTAGCACGGGAGGGTAGGACAAAAGATGTCATGCAAGTTCTTTTCCATAAGCACGTATGACTATATTCGGAATACATGCCTACATTGCATTGATGAACTGGAGCTAGTTTTGTGTCACCCTAGGTTATAACTTCTACATGATGAATTGCATCCGACGTAACTTCCCATCACCGATCCAATGCCTACGAGCTTTACCTATATTGCTATTCGCTTATCTACTTTTTCGTTGCTATTATCACAAAAACTACAAAAACACTATCTTTACTTTTATTGCTGCTACCGCCACTATCATATTACTTTGCTACTAAACTACCTTGCTGCAGATACTAGGTTTCCAGGTGTGGTTGAATTGACAACTCAGCTGCTAATACTTAAGAGTATTTTTTGGCTCCCCTTGTGTCGAATCAACAAATTTGGGTTTAATACTTTACCCTCAAAAACTGTTGCAATCCCCTACACCTGTAGTTTATCAGGGGGCGTGCCAAGGGCTCCCTCCTTTGTTGTTGAATGCAACGGGCCACCTTGGCCCTGCCGTCTTGTTCAAGTAGTGAGTCCCAGCCCCTCCGGGCCCCGGTCGAGGCCCGGGAGTCGACTGGGGCGGAGGAGACCCTGGTCCCGCCTCCGGGGGAAGATGGGTCTCCCCAAGCTTCTTCAACTGCTCTTGGCGCCGAGGAGGGCCCTAGCCTCTTGTTTGAGTTAGCGCACAGGCGCGGTGCCGCCCACCGTGAGCTTCTCCTGGAGGCGATGAACACGTTGGGCCGACTCGGGGAAGAGCTTGAGGGAGTCGACACCTATCTTGAGGCTGAGGGTCTCCAACTGTTTGACAAGTGGTGCCAACTAGGGGTGGTCATTAATCTCGAGCGCCTCCAGCACGAGTGTGCCAATGTGAAGGCAGACGCGTCCCCCGCGGCCTCGCGAGAAGCTTGCACCCAAGACCTGGAGGAGGCCAGGGAAGACGACACCTGCCGCTAGGTTGCAGAGAGGCGCCTGCTGGAGCTTCAGGTCCTGAACGCCGACTTGGAGGAGCGAGCTGAGGTGCGCAGGGCCGCCTTGGCGTTGATGAGGGGAATGCCCTCCGAAGAGGTGGAGATCTTGCGGCGCGAGGAGGCGCTGATGCTAGAAGCCGCGGAGCGAGCCTTGAGCTTGTGCGGCTGGAAGCGAGGGAGCGCCACTTGACCCTGGCCGAGGATGCCGTCTCCACTCGCAAGGCCAGGGTCCAGGAGGAAATTGACCGGAAGGTGGCGGAGGCCCTCGCGGACCTAGACGAGGGGTATAACTTGAAGCTGGAGCTTCAGCGAGCGAAGGCCGATGGGGGGGACTGCTACCCTCAGGGCGAGGCTGAGAGAAGCAGAGCTGCGCGAGAGGGCCACCACGGTGGCTCATTCTTCCGTCGAGGCTGAGCTGGCTTCCGCTCAGGCTGACTTGGCCTTGCTCCGGTAGCAAATTGATGATGCCGCGGTTCTTGCGCAGCAGAGCGAGGACGAGGCTGGCCGTCGACTACTACTACAGCATGAGCATGTCCCCATGCTGCGGACTCTTCGGGCGAAGGCCAACCGGGCGTTGGGGGCCATCTGTGAGGAGAACGCCCCCGACCCCTACGTGGAGGGTTACGCTGGTCATCTTGTCTTCATCACCGAGGTTGTGACGCGTCTGGAAAGCCAGACCGTGAGGGCCCGTTGCCTTGTTGAAGAGAAGAGCCGGAGTCTCCTCGGGTGCGCATTCTCCCGGGTCTTCAGCTACCTCCAGAGCATTGATCCTGACTTTGACTTCAACGCTGCCATCGCCCCCATGCCTGGGGCTGTCCGAGACAACTTGGCGCACTGGGTGGACGACCACGTGGATGCTCTAGTCCAGGCCTTCGCCACCGACGATGACAAGTCCGTGGTCGTGGCGGATGAAGGCGACGCGGTTGAAGATGATGGAGACGTGTCCAGCGACAGCGCTATCAGCGCACACGAGAGTGACTCGGACGGTGTGGCGAGCGATGTGTCCGGTTGAGCTTGTGTTCTTTTGCTCTGACCCTGCACGCATAGACTTGCAAGAGGCCCCATAGGGTGTGAGAGCGTTTTGATGGGGGGGGGCCTATGTGTGTAAACTGGTATTCCACTTTCCTTCCTTTGGTGCTTGAGCCGAACCTGGGATGTGTGTCCTCGAGCTTCCTGAGCTTAGTTGCCATTGTATTTCACTTAGATCTTACCTTTCTTCACATGGGTTACAAAGTTGTGGGTTCGCCTCCCTCCTAGGGTGTATTGCTGGCGGTCCACGGCCCTGAACCTCTTTAGCCATGCGTGGCCCTGCTCCGGGGAACAAGGCCAGGGGCGCTTATCTGGCCGCAGTAGGATGCCTACGCGGCCAAATTGTGGCACATAGGCTCTTTCCCCGAGGGGGTCCTGCTGAGGTTGCGACGGTACGCCAAGTGAGATTGGCCTTTCAGTCCCGGAGCCGGAGGGCCCGGGGTAAAATCTTCAAGACAGCCAGAGGCGGCAAAATTCAGCAGGAAACAACGAACCCCCCTATTTCGGCAACAAGCAAGACTTCAAATTCAATTCAGAAGACACGGCGAATCTAATTACAAATGGAAGGCGAGGAAAGCAAATAGCCGCGTCCAGCACCTATCTAGTGTTCAGTCTTCTCATCAGCGTGGAGCTAAATGCTGCCACTAGGACGTGGGATGGAGCCCCCGAGGCCCGAGGGCGTCTCTCCTGAGACTCCAGGGCGTGTACAGCCCCACTCATTATTACGTGAGAGTGTCACGGGCGGAGATCTTCACATGCGCGAGCCTTACTTCATATCACTAGATGAGGGCCCCGCGTTGCGCCACCCCCGACCTCCGTTGAGGTGACCGGAAACCAGGACATGACCAAGGAGGCAAAGGGGGACGCTAGCAGCACCCTCGGTGACCACGGGCCCTTTGCCGGGGGGGAAGCTTGGCGAGGCTCGCCCCGACAGAGGACCTACTTTCGCATACTTCCCTGCCCCTCGCGTCACTGGGGAGGCCGTGACTCTAGGCCTTCCACACGCAGCCCCCAGCGTTCTGCTCGGGTTGAGGGCGGAGCGGCCGCTCTCAGATCTTCGACCATCGCCGTGGTCTGATTTACCTGCAGTCCATTGTTAGCGTACGCCTGCTGCTGTGATACCTGCTGCACTCTGTCTTCATCGCTGAAGAGGTCCATGGTGTCCCCGGGTGACTCATGGTAATCTTCTTCCTCGAGCGTCTCGCCATACCATCTCGGCCTGAGGAAGGCATTGGGGCCTTCCCCGAACACGTATGCCAGGTCCAACACGCGGGGCACGTAGGCTTCATCTGCAGCCCCACCAAGGGCACCGCCCGCGTGCCCTGCGCCTTGAGCCCCCGGCTGCAGCACCTGGCCTTGGCAGCCGCCGAGTTGTACCCTGGCGTACCCTAGTGAGAGGCCGCCGGTGCTTGTTCCTGCTGGTGACGAAGTTGCTGCAGTCGTGAGGATGGCACCAATGCTCCTTTTGGTGTCGTCAGGTCTTCCAATCGCTCCAGAGGACGCCCGCACCTGTCGAGGCCTCACCAGTGCCCCACCTGCGACCTAGGGCGGGGGTGAGGAGCAGAACGGCGGCGCGCCTCTGCAAGCGCAGCCCAGTAGCTCATTGACACGTTCCAGCAGCACGTCGCGGCCGCCCTCGTCCAGCCTGCATCATAACAGTTCCCGCGCCACAATGAGCGCAACCCTCGTGTTCGTCTGCTCTCGTCGGGTGTAGGGTGCAGTCGTCGTGGCGTGGTTGGCAGATCGCGCCACGGAGCACGCGCGCCGGGACGCCAAGGCGGTGGTCGCCAGCCCGCGCCTTTCGCGGCTGGCGGCACCAGGCGGTGCGGGGACCGCCTGAAGCGCGGGGTTGAGGTCTCCATGGGCGGACGGTGCCACTCGCGCATGCCGGGTCGCCCAGCGGTCGGCATGAGCTCCCTAATCGTCGGCCATCGGGATTGTAGAGCGGTGACGGCACGAACAACTGAAGGAAAGATCCAGCGCACCCCTACGTGGCGCGCCAAATGTCGGATCTCAGGTTTCGGCAAAACCCTTAAGGTTTGAACTCTAGGGTGCGCACGAAGATCTCTCCTTCCGCCCTAGTTCATCTACTCACCGATCCCTAGGCCTAGCTCGTCAGATCTGAAGAACAAGGGACACAAGGTTTATACTGGTTCGTGCCACCGTTGTGGTGTAATACCCTAATCCAGTGTGGTGTGGTCGATTGCCTTGTAGGCTGATGAAGAACTAGTACATGGATGAATTGTCTCCTGAGGAGAGGGGTTCTTGTGCTCTGGTGAGCTTGTGGTGTGTGGCCTTCTATCTGATCAGCTCAAGATGAGATGATCCCAATGGTGGTGGCTAGTCTTATTTATAGTGGCCCGGGTCCTCTTCCCAAATATTGAGCGGGAAGGGATCCCACAACAACCAAATTTGAAGGGGGACAGCTAGTACAAGCTATCCCGACAAATGGTGGTCTTCGCCTGCCAAAGGCTCTGGTGGTGACGCTGTTGTGGGCTCCGCGATGATCTTCGCTCTGCCGTCGTGCTGGTCTTGGTCTTATTGCACCGATATGGAAACCTTTGCAGGATGCCTCGGGACTCCACGCTTGCACCTGCTCCTTTAGCACCGAAGGGTGGAAATGGTACTCTGCGCCCTTGGCGCCCGCCTGCCCCTGGTCGTCACTGCTCACATCACGAGGACCTCGCGAGGTGCCTCGTGCCTTGATATCTCCGCTCCTCAGGAGCCAGCGTAGTGAGGCCGCCCCAGGGGATGTCTTGCATCGCCCGCCTCGCGAGGCTTGGCCCGTCGCGAGGGTCTTGAATGGTTGCTGAAGATGTTGGGCTGTACCAGGCCGCCTGATGAGCCACGCCCTGGGCCGCAGCCAGACAAGTCTGGGTACCCCCGCTCCCAGAACGCCAACAAGCGAGATGTGGCGAGGCTGGCAGCGGGATCTGCCAACTCGATGACTGGTCTCTTTGTCCTCCTCTAGTATCCAGCTGGAGAAGAATCGTGCAAGACACCTGCTGTATTCGTCGGCGTCGCCTCGACGGTGGCCTTCTTGGGATACAATCGGCGGCGGCCTCCTGTGTTCTACTTCTCCTCAATGATGGCGGTGGGCGGGGATGTCCTGGCTGTCACCTCATCGACATCCGCGTAGCCGCGTCACCTTGTCGACATCCGCGGCGGCTTCTTTCTTTGCCTGCATGGCGTGGCTACGCGCGCATCGATGGTGTATGGTGCAGTCGCAGGCACTGGAGGCGCTGTACACCGTGGTGGTGTCAATGGTAGCGACGATGCCCTTGCCGCCATGCTCCCCGATAGGCCGGAGTGGAGCAACTCGGCAATCTTCCTCGAGCTAGATTGGAGCAGCCAGATGCGGAACGAAGCGCTGGCTTTGAGCGACAACTGGCTCCGTCGGGCTAGGCAAGGTAGGTGGAGCAGCGAGCTGCCTTGCCCATAACTGGTGGGCTCGGCGGGCCACACATACGAATTTTATGTCGGAGAACTCATCCTTCCAGCTAGTATTTCAATGACTTGGCATGTGTTATACCTAGCTGACTAGGCTTATTATACTTGCTCTAAATGATGTGCCGCTGGAAGAGCCGCCTATATTATTAACCATGTCTAAAAAGGTTGGACAACTTTGGCTATAGTACTGTACTAAAGGTTAGTAGGTGACCTTGAACTTGGCTCTTCGTCTCTTCCGGAATTCGAACAATGATGAGGGTACTACAATACGCATATACTTCTGGCAATCTGACACAGAATGAACTACTGCATGTTCACTGCTTGTATAGCTCACTATTGTAAGCAAAAGCTTCTCCTCGTGCAACGAGCCACCGTGCGATCGTGGGCGAGGGAGAGGGCATAGTAAGCAAGCTTATCCTCGTTCTACGAGTTGACGGGACACATCAAGTTATTTAGTACTCTCTCCAAAAAGGGCCGACCATGTCCATGGCTATCATCCCGTGCCTCATCACGTGCATGATTCACGTGCCATCAAGGAGAAAAAATGGCATAGTAGGTGCCATCGAAGTGCACGACTCACTTACGCACTGCTTATCTCCATTTTCTTGCATGACACATTCACCTTGATGCTAGATGTCCCGCGTGTTGGAAAAAGGATGAACAATGCTCACATATAAAAAATAGAGTGGAATGACATAGATTCCTGACAACCGAGAAGGAGCAAGGGAACCTCACGGTGGAGCATGCTGGCAACTCCACTTCTAGCTTGCTTGCTCATCTTGGAAACAAAGCTCACATCTAAAAATATGGAGTGGAATGACACATTGCAACACTCCAGCAAGGCCCAGAGGTTAATTTGAGAACAAGTACCTCCAGGTTAATTTGATAGACATGACTTATAAGTTGACATAAGTCATATCACTTTTTTTGGAAACATGTCGTAAAGTTCCACGATAGACCTTCTATGAAGCCAATTAACATGTATTCAATTTTTTTATTAAAATGTGACGTGATAGACCTTCGATGACCGCATGTGGCCGCCCAGTGGCCAATGCCACATCCCTCGCGAATGTAGAAGCTTCCCTCCCTCCTCTAGCTACTTCCCACGTTTCCCTTGGTTTTTGCCGCATGCCCACCTATAGAACCGCCTCGCGCCTGCCAATTCTTCTCCAAACACCTAGCGAGGCGGTTGAACCGAAAAAGTCTAGACTTGCTTCTAGTGGATTCGTTAACGTTGGACCGGAAGGGTGTGATAGTCGACGCTGACAAAATAATTGACTACCACGTTGGCATACATGAGCATGGGGCCCACATGTCAGCGTGCTGGATGGAGGAAGTAACGCAAGACAAAATGGAGCGCGGAAGGGTGCGAATCAATTGGCTCACGTGTGATGACCAGTTGACCACTCAGATTGTACATAAACAAATTCATGCAAACACGATCGGTTATGTTGTGAGTAGGTGACCTTGTGCTTTGCTCTTCGCCTCTTCCGGAAGTCGAACAATGACGATGGTACTACTACTGTATAAATTAGTTTTTACGGGTACTAAAGTATGTATACTTCTGGCAGTCTGACACCGAATTAAGTGTTGCACGTCCACCGCCTGTATAAGCGCATTATATTAAAGAAAACGTTTCTCCTCATCCTGCGAGCCACCACGCACACATGTGAGCGAGAGAGAGGTCATAGTAAGCAGAGCTTCTCCTCATTTATGAGTTGATGAAACACATCAAAGTAGTATAGTCTCCAAAAAGGGCCGACCATGTCCATGGCTACCATCCCATGCTCCGTCATTCAGTGTGTGCATGATTCACGTTCCGTTGAGAAAATAATGTTGCGTACATGCCATCGAATAGGATAACTTAATTTATAAATAACGCACCACCGCATCATGGTCAAACTTTGATTCGTTCACACGTGGCTCCCGAACAACTACCACACTCGCCAAATTATCATGTGAGCTGCCTCTTCGTACATAAATGAGCTCATAGTGTACCTAGATGATTCTCTCATCCTTTTTACTACTTACCTCAATTTTCTTACATGACACGTGGACCTGTATGCTGGATGTCCCACGTGTCGGCAAAACGAAGAAGAACGCATTCCGACGACCGAGAAGTAGCATGGAACCTTGCGGTGGAGCGTCTGGACTCTTAATATGTTATATTCAGCTATATAAAATCAACCCAATCTTCTCCACATCCTAGTAGGAGTACTAGACCGGAAGAGTCCAAAACACGGCAGCCCAGTGTAGTTACATCATACATGGCCCACCTCATGCTCTCACCATATTTCTTGGCCTCCGTGTGACACCTAGCTCTAGTAATCCGCCATCCCGTATCGCTTCTCGCTCCCCGTCTCTATCAAAGTGAGGCGGGCTAGCGATTTTGCCGTCTATTGAGGTCGGTTAACTCACTCACACTCGCTCCAACATGTTAGCGACATGCCAAGAGAATTATAAAAAATATTGTACTTCTATTGCTATGCTAAGAAGAGGAAGCGCTTTGACCGATGGACCAAAACAGACAGGCGTGCCATGCCGCGAGTGGGTCCCATTTCTCATTTTGAACTTGTTTGGTGTAGTAGTGACACTTGGTTTTGCACCTTCACAGAGTGATGCAAATCCCCGCTAAAAAGGCGATTTGTTTTCCGCTAATCCCACCAGTTGTTCTTGTTCCGTGCATTAAATTGTTAAGTGCCATGATTAAGATATAATTAGCCAATGCATGTAAAACATTCTTATTTTTTTGAACACACATGTAAAACATTCCTGTATAATGCAATACTCCTCACACATGCATGCGTTGAGTACTAATCCCTTCATCCATACATGTCGTGTTTGCTAGTCTGAAGTCATTGAAAGCACACATGCCCCACATCTCCTATTGGTTGATTGCTTTATTCATGTCTACACATGTGTTGAGTAAAAACAATAAACAAGGTGAGAGTTAATGCATCGTTCCTAAGTATTTTGGGACTATTTGGTTTTCATAAGGTGACTTATACACTAGATGGAGGGAGTAATATATTCGGCCAGCCGATCTCTTCTCCCTCCCTGTCTCCTTTTCCTTGGCCGACTGTCGGTGGACAATTGCAACGCGTGTCCCCTTTGGTGAGCGGCAGGCCAGACCGACTATGGCTGGTGCGACGCGAACGCGACAAGCGTGCTTTAAGTGTGCTGCCTTTTACTTTTGAACTTGCAAAGTGTAACATTGTCTACTATGTACTTTCCCTTGTTCGTGCGATCCATCGATACAAATTCAGAACAAAATGACGAGGGTGGGGCTTTCCCGTGCGTTAGGCGTGCTTGCTGGTATAAGAGTTTTCTTGAAGAAGAGGATTCAACGAAGTCATGATGGTTCCTTCCTCCGAGCAACTTATAGTGGGAAAGTTTGGGCCTCCGATTTGACGGATCATTAGTCATTATTACAGCGGCGCTACTACCGGGTTGAGTCTCCCCTGCAGTTCTGCGTGATGCACTCTAATTTTGTTGCATGGCAAGTGGACCAGGATGGTCGACCTCCCACATGCCGGCGAATGAAAGTATTCTTTCAGATATTGAGGATGATCAAGGAAGCCGGGTGGGATAGTGTCACTGCTCTTTTGTAGTACTATTCATTATATTTTTTTATGAAAGCTATTGTCTCCACTCTTACGATGGAGGAGTGTGAAACACAATAGCCCAGAGAACCTGGCATGTGCACTACTCCCTCTGTCCGTGAAATTCTATACATATCACATTGACCAAGAGGAACCTCCATGCCATAATTAACGCCCGAAGCCGCCATTGGCACGTACTGCATCATAATATCGCCGTGCATTGCACGTAACATAGTGGTTTGAGTAGTATAAGACAAATGCCAACATGCCACGCGGGTTCATACTATTTGTGCCTGGCTACTTCAATTACTGTGCTACATATTACTCAATGATAGGAAGGAAAGAACTACTCCTGATCCTAGAGTGTAAGAGCAAGTACAATAGAGCTGAGTCAGCTGGCTATAAGAAATAAACTAGTACTCCCTCAAGTATAATAGAGATGTGATTGGTGCATGCAAACCGCTCATCAAGGAGCCGATGGTTGGTGCTTGCAAATGCTTTTACTACACGGGCTGGTACAGCTACTATGGTGCATGCAGTGCGGGAGTGGAACGAGGCTAATTTAAATGTACTCCATCCATCTAGGCTAATTTAAATGTACTCCCTCTCCTTACAACATTCCATCAAATACAAAGGAAACTAACATGCATGCTAATGCATCTCAATGATTCGCAGATCAGCGTCAATATTTACATCACAGCTGAATACAAAGTTGTTTGAATGTGTACAAATAAAGAAAAAAAACTGAAGGATGATGTCCGTAGGCGTGGTTCCATTTCCTGGCGTCATTGGTTGGAATCTAGTTTGATGCAGCTCTGTTGAACTGAACAAGAAATGTAGCCAAGAAAGGATTCTATGGAGGACATGGACCATCCAATCATTTTGTGCGGTTCCACTAAAACCAAGCTAGCTGAGGATGCCTATTTGCAAAGATATTGAACATGTGTTATAACATTAATAGTGGCACCAGTAGTTATCGATGAAACATACACACACAAGTAGAAGCCGGTCACCTTTGCAATCACTCATAAAACTAAACACTTCTTCGAGAAGATTAGGCTCGGAGTTGGATGAGGATAGCAAAACCGATCTCCCTTTGTGCAGTCGCACTGAAATGTAGAAACATTGCCCATGTGACATTTTGGTCGAACTGCATAAGACACTCTTAAAGAAAAAAGTGATTTGTGCAGTTCAACAAAAGGTCGCGATAGCAACGAGGTAGAATGGATAACCCTGTTTGCAAAAAGAGGTTGAAAGGAAACAATTACTGGCCAATTATAGTTGATGACACATACGACGACAAAAAATAAGCATATTCCTTGGCCTAAGGGAAGATAGCATCACGGTTCTTTATGTAAAATGGTGTGAGGAGGACATTGCAACATGGAAGGTACGCCGACCGAGCTACATTTTAGGAAAAGAACTAGGGAAGATCCACACACGATGACGTGGGAAGTTGGGCGGTGGAGCAAGGCCGATTTCAGAGGAAGCTATACGTGAGGGTCATCGAGGTGTAACGTGGAGGGTGGCACCAAGCGGGATATGATGCGGTAGCGAGCAAGGGGCAAAGGCCCTACCGCGTCGGAGCTTCGTCCGAGGGAACGACGTGTACCGCATATCGGGACGCGCCGACAGTGGGTTTCCTACCTCGGCGCCAACAACCAGGGCAACACTGCACATCCTCCCTTTTCGCCGGCGGATGGGATCAGGCTGGATCAGTGACCAGCGGTGAGAGACAGAGTGTTTCCACCGCCATTTTCTGTGAGTGAGTGTGAACTGTGAAGAGACAAACCCGAGCAGGAAAATCATCGGATCATGACTATATTATATATAGTGCAACCGTTTTCTAAATAAAACGCGTCACACTTTATTTCGTTCATGCGTGGTACACGACCCTCCATCAAGTGGACAAGCACTGCAGGTGTCGAACTTTCAGAATGTGGGCTGCCTTTTTCGTACAGAAATGAGCTCCACAATGTACCCGCGGGGGTGTGGTCGGGCCAGAGACGGGAGTATGTGCGTCGCTGCATGCACCTCTTCTCTTCCTGCGCGTATCCCACATATGTGGGGATTTGTGAGAAAGATGGTGTGTGCGTTCGTGAGTGTGTTTTATGCGGATGATTTCGTGAGTGTATTTTTGTGCAGGAGACACAAATAGGGAATATGTGTCGATGATATCTCAAACCAAAAAAATGGAACATACGCAATGTGTGTGAAACTGAGGCCTAGCTAGATATATCATACACATGATGCGATCCATGAGAAGAGAGGGGAGAGATCATTGGCATGTGGTGTCGATAGAAGCGAAGAGAGGGATGGAGTGTATGGGTGCGAGATCGATAAAGAGAGGCAGCGAAATTGCGTGTGGGCACGTCAAGCATATAGGACGGCTGGCCTACTGGAACGTGAGAGGGAAAGGGCATTTTTTGTGTGCCAGGGGGAACTGACTATAGCGTTCGATCTATCAGTGCGTCTCGTCGGGGAGGGGGGGCTAACTAGAAAGGTAGATCGACTGGTACATGTGTGGAGAAGAAGAGACCTAGCGATGTATTGAGGGAGATCGATGGGCATCCATACATGTGATGGAGAGAAATATGGTTGGGAGAGAGATTGAGCTAGGGTGCTAGAGGGGGGTTGATGGAGTTGCTTCTCGGAGACGATGGTGCGAGAGGCCTAGCTAGTAGATAAATGGAGGGTACAGCTACAATCAATAAGAGAGGTGTGTGTGTGTGTGCGCGTGCGCGTTCTTGTGTGCGGATGCGTGCATGTGAGAGACAAGGCAGGAGGCATGCATGGATGATGAGGGGCGATATATGTGTGTCACTGGCAGGCCTAACTAGACAGGTAGATAAATCGTTGTGTCTGGGAAAGGGAGATCGAGATATAACTATTGAGGTAGATCGATCGATGTGTGGGGAAAATGATGGATAATTTACCTAGCTATATGTATAGATGGAGATTGATTGGTATATGCATGCATGCGTTTGAGGCAAATAAGGCCAGATAGACATATAGGGATAAAGGGATGCAGCTAGGATGATGTGGTGCGAGAGGCATACCAGACAGAGAGAAGGGAGGAGTGTGGAGTGCGAGACCGATGAAAAGAGGGACGAGAGTGTGCATTTGCGTGTGAGCGTATGCGAGGAAGCTAGGGGCAAGTAGGGTGAGAGGAGAAGAGGGAAAGTGTGTATGTGGTAGGCAGGCCTGACCAGAGAGGTATACCGATCGATGTGTGTCGAAAAGAAGGACCCGAGGACACCTATAAAGACTATGGGAGAACAACCTAAAGAATAATTAACGAATAAGTGCAATCTAGAGAATGTTGATGGAGGGGGAGGGGGCGAGGAGGAGTGTGTGCATGCACCAGAAACTAAGTGGTAGCTATATAGAGAAGAGGAGTGTAGGGGTGTACATGACTAAGGCCCAGTTCTTTTGGGCGGCTTAAAAAATAAGGTGCCTCTCCCCAGCTTAAAAAATAAGCCGCTCTCAAAAAAAATTCAGGCTTCTAAATTAGTTATCTCATAACTAGTTCAGAAGCCCCAATATATGAGGAAGGCAGCTTATGCGAAAAGCTAGGGAGGAGGCGGCTTATTTTTTAATATTTGAATAATAGATCATGGTGTTTTAAACCCATGCACATGTGAATGTATTAGTGATATGCCTGGTGTGTATGGAGCAATCTACATCTTCACCTGCAACTAACAACGCTATAAGAGGGGCTCAGCAAGCGGGTAACATAGCCGAACAACGGTTTGCTGGGATGGTGTCAAAGGTTAGAGGTTTCATGGCAACAAGGAGAGAGGCTGACAATAGATAGGTAAGGCGACATATAGCGATAGCATCGAGACAACTAGCATAGCAATGGTAGTAAAGGTATCCAAGGTGATGGTCATCTTTCCTGAGATCCCGCAAGGAAGAAGAACGATTCCATGAAAAAGACGAAGAAGAATCCACAAAGACGAACCACGTGTAGTCGAACGAATCCTCACGGTCGCAAGGGAATATGAACTAGCTAGAAGAAGCAAGCAACACGGTAAACACACCACACAAGAACACGACATAATGCTCAACCATGTATGACGCAAGACAAGTCTATATGATTCAAAACTTGGCAAGGGATGATGCACACAAGAACATCACAATAAGGCAAGTTTAAATGAGGCCGGAAACAACATATGACAATTCCGGTAAGCCCTCATATGCACATTTCAACATTGGTCCAGATCTGAACAAACCTTAAGTTAAAGTTGTTAAATAGCAGGTTAACATGCACCGTGATGATCTACTCGAAATTCTAGTCAAGTTTCATATAAAGTTTATTAAATTCGGAACTACGGCCTAGAAGATATGAGCAAAACAAGTTACAAAGCAAAGATGAAGTTAACAGCCACATAGCAACTTTTGAGCAAGGTATATTTATGCTACAGCACCCAAACATGATAACAAAAGGCACGGATATGAAGTAGACATGATTCTCAACAAGCATGAACTCAGAGCACACCCAAACACTTACTGGAACACAATTAAACAAGCATGGCAAATTGCAATAAGTTTGCAGATTTCTCAGACTTAGTGAAAATTATAAGGCATGGCAGAAATTACAACAAGTAGGCATGTTTGCAAGCTTGTGTAACTCAACTCAGAGCATAACATAGCATGTGAAGACAACCAACAACAAGAAGACATGTTTATGAAGCTACTCAAGGCAAGAGCATGGCCATAGGATGCATAGATCACTATGAAATCACATGGCAAAACTGAACTTGATGATAACAGGCGGAGACATTTTATAGCAACTTGAGAGAAAGAAATAAATAAGCTACAGCAACCTATAATGGCAAACAAGGGCATGGATTGATAGAGCATAACATGGACAACAAGACATGGTCAGTGGACAACCCAAAACATTCATGGATTTGAGTGGGGCATCAAGCAAACATGGCAACAAAATTATTCAGATTCTAGACTTAACCGTTTCTTCACTAAGTATAAAACAGCAACATTGGCATGGCATGTTTACAAGCTTGTGCAAGTCACCACAGGGCATATCAAGGAAAACCAAATACACCACTTCAAAGACCACATGATTATGATTATAAAACATGTTGACATGTGGCACTAAAGAGAATCACACCAATAGCTATGAACAAGACAAAACAACACCTCATAACAAGTTGCAGCACTTAACAGCCACATGCACTTTTGCAAAAGAGATTAACATGGCAATATGGCACCTAACATGAATGGTACAGCAACCATCATGTAGAGCACTTCACAATGAACATTTTGACATATCATACACTTCATTTGGACCAACAAGCACAAAGTTATCACCCTCTCAAGATGCTAACATATTAACAGTTATGAGCAATTTAAAACATTTAGCACTTCTGCAACGACGATTAGGGCATCAAGATGAACTCAAACAAGCATGCCACAGTACAACAATATGAAGAGCATATCTGAACGAACATTTGGACATATCATATGCTTCAATTGGATCAGCACACAAGAAGATATCACAATCACAACATGCACATATTTTTACAAAACCAGTGACTTAGAGAGATAAACCACCTCAAAAAGTGTCGTGGAATTGTCACGGCAGATGTCCTAGGGTAAGGACTTAGTCGTGAGGCCGCGCATCTATGTAGTAGCTTGAGAGGGGTTGAGCGAAACCGAGAGACGCAACGTAAGACAAGGGTTTAAACAGCTTCGGGCCCCGGGAAACATCATATGGTAATAGCCCTACATGCTGTTTGAGGCTAGGTCTCATTATGATCCTCATGGTGTCGCCTGCAAACCGGCTTTTGGGTCTAGCCCTAAATATTGTGGCGCCTCTAACTTGTGAGAACTTGTCCCTCTTTGGGGAGCCCTGCCCCTCCTTATATATGTTGAAGGGGCGAGTTACATGACTAGTCCTAGTAGGATTAGGATTACTCTATTACAAGGAGTCCTAGTCTTGCTTCCTTTGTAGGAAAATATTCCTTATGCTTTCTTTATAAACCGGCCCACCATAACATGAACCGGCCTTCTGGGCCTTGGGCCTTGTCATCCGTGATCCGCCCGCCGGGTTACCAGTGAATTGCCAAGTGTAAACTGTCTTAAGTAAAACACCAAGTTCGGTCGGGTTATGCCGCGGGGTATATCCCCGACATTAGCCCCCAGTTTAATTTGGATTTATCCATGTTAAACTTGATCCTTCCCGCGAGAAAATTTTTGATAGGTTGTGCTCCGGGTTAAAATATTTTCCTGAACCGGCACCTGATCATCCTTAAATTCTTGTCATTTTCTCCTTGATATGTATCCATGATCTCATAGCAAATCTCCTTAGCAGCTATATTCAAACATTACCAATGCAAAAAATCCAAGCACTTCTTCTGGAAACTCCGGGTCAATAGACCAGCTTCATAATCAATTTGCTGCAGAAGATATTTTGTAAATGAAGAATCCATTTGAATCGGCCTTCAATGCTCTGATTTGACAAAAAATATTAGCCTTTGACATATTCAAACTGATATCCAGCCGGCTTGAAGATGTCGGCTTATGATTACCACCATTGTCGGGTTATAAAACTGATAATTCCGGGTCATGACTATTTATAGATGCCGGGTTATGATTGTTACCAACGCCGAGTCACACAATTAATCTTCCTGATTTGCCCAAAACTGAGAATTTGAAAATGTTCCTCCTTTATATGCATATTACATGTAGCCCCCAAGTCTTAAGAGGAGAACATAGTGATAGCTTAAGACTTGTTTCAATATAAATATTGCAACCTTGAAGAAATCCAGATTGTTCATCCCAGTCACTAGTAAAAACTGAATACTCCATATTATGTAGCCCCCAAGTGCCGAGTTGTCATGCTTGCAGCAACCTGGGACTTGAATTTGCCTTATGCTCATAAAAACTTCAACCAGTGTAGCCCCAAGGGCCGGGTCATTATGCAATAATGAGTAGGGACTTTGCAAATATTATCATGTAAACTTGAACAGCAATGTGTAGCCCCCAAGGGCCGGTTTAGTAAGATAATACTGAGCTGGGACCTTATATATACTTCGTTGAAAATAATATTATGTAATGTAACTCCCATCATGGGGCTTGAACCCACATCCACAAGGTTAAGAGCTTTGTACTTTACCAACTGAGCAAAGGACCCTTCAATATAATGGATTAATAATTGTGTACCTTGAATTATTGACAGGAGCAATTGGTAGCCCCCAAGGGCCGGCTCATTATAATTTAATGAGTCGGGTCTTCAAGAGGGTGAGCAAAAAATGACTCTGCATTAGCCCCCAAGTGTCATGGTGCATGCTTGCATCGACATGAGACTTGTATATTTGATGTAATCTCAACTTGAATAATGTAGCCCCCAAGTGTTGGGTCGTAAGCCTGCAGCGACTCGGGACTATTCCTTCAATTGTAGAATAGATCATTTCCATTGATAATATGATAGCCATTGCGCTAAAGCGACTTTGAAAACCTTAATCATAATACTGGTTATTGATAACCATAATAAAAATCTAGCCCTGTTGCATATTTGAAGATTTGAATAATATAATCTGGTTTTGAAAACCTGTTCCAATAATATTTGATCACACTGTTGGTTCTATCAAGCCAGTGTAGTAAAGGTGATAACCCAAAATTTGAGCACTGGTACTTATCATAGATTGCCGGTTTACAAATAAAACATGGCCGTGTTAATAAACACTGGTCATTATCTTATCTCATACTGGCGACTTACAGTCAAAGGCCAGGCCGGTTTAATAACACCGGTCATTATCTGTAGATAGTATTGGTGATTTGATAATCAAAAGCCAGGCAGGGTTAATAAACACCGGTCATTATCTGTAAATAGCCCAGTTGTATGAGATTGCTTCAGTTGGCAACTTCATAATTATTTCTTGCTTATAATGCCTTTGACGGTTTATTCCACCTGTTTCTATGATTAAGTGTCTCACGATTAACCTTAATCCGGTAGTCAAAGATAATGATCCAAGGCACAAGTGTTGATGACTCCCTTGATTATTTGCCGGTTCATTATGAAACCGAACCGGGTTATGATGAACACCGGTTTATCTGATGCTGGTGTTCATGAACCAGACTTTAGCTCTGTAGACATATGGACCACCTTGTAGTTGTCCGGTCTTGAATCAATGGACTTGGTTAAGAACCAATGACCTTGAAGACAAAGATTTGAGAAAACATAAAAAATAAAAATAAGGTTTTTTGGGCAAATAAGACCATGTAGTCGAGGCTTTTTACGAGCTGCTAGGCTCCAAATTCGAGGCTTTTTATGAGCTGCCAGGCTACTGTCATTAACCATTTTAGTAAAGCCTGTCAAGATGCTCCGCAATCCTTAACCAAATCATCGATGACAAGCTACCCAATGTTTCAAAATCTCGTGAAGATTTTGTCTTTAGGTAATCAACTCGATGATCGTCAATTTAACGTGGCCAAGTTCAGGGTCCCGAAGGAGTAACTTGTGGCAGGTTCGACGGGTCATACCAGGTTTACCTGGACGGCGTGATTTACTTGAGGCAGGCAGGTTAATCCGGGGTTTTAGGTGCATACACCGGGCTTCCAAGCCATGTTCACTACAAGGGTATTCAACTCTCTGCGAGCCCCCGGTAGTGTGTGAGACGTTTTGCTCATCGGGGCATATGTTTGAGCTGGGTTAGGGACCAACACTCTCTTTTACCCCTCATCATCATGTGGAAATTGCCGAAGCAACCAAAGCAGTGCTCTTATTATGGGCTTCATACCGCCGCCAGCACAAGAGGCCATGGGAAACTTCCTTGCCCGCGGAAGCCCCCATGTGATTCTTGTTTGTATAGAGAAGATGGCTAATTCCTTGATTTGTCAAGGGCGCCGGTTTAGGAGGCCATGGAAAGCTTCTTTGGAAACCCCCATGTGATACTCCTTTGTGTAAAGAATACGGCTGATTCCTTGATTCTATCAAGGGCGCCGGTTTAAGAGGCCATGGAAGGTTTCTTTCGAAGCCCCCATGTGATACTCTTTTGTGTGAAAGACACGGTTGATTCCTTGATTTTATCAAGGGCGCCGGTTTAAGAGGCCATGGAAAGCTTACTTGGAAGCCCCCATGTGATACTCTTGTGAAAAGGATGGCTGATTCCCCGGTTTACCGAGGGCACCGGTTTGAGAGGCCATAGGAACTTCTTGGCATGAAGAAGACCCCATGTGACATATTTCTGAGCTGTGCTCGCCGGGTACCTACGTTTGAGTTATGCTATGCAACAAACTCTCTTTGGTCGCTTTAATATACAATTGTCCTGCATATCAAAATATACGGATCAAAGTAATTGTTTTCTTGAGGAAAGCGATATATAATATAAAAATATACTGGATGGATTTCACCTGACATCTTTAGGCCAAAAATTATCCACCGCAGAGTTGATTATCACCATGGTGAAACTGACATCAATCACGGCCGAGTCGACTGTAAGAGCAGACAGATAATTCGGCCGCAATATTATATGCCGGTATGGACGGGCTCGTTGTAAACCGGTGTGGATGCGTGAACCGGCCGTCTGTTCATCAGGTAATGTGACACGGAGCAAAACGCCGTTGTAGAACGTTGCCAGCGCGTGTCTTATATCCGAAGTATAACAATTATTTTACCTGTATATAAAAAACACCAATAGGGCAGTGTAATGGTGCTCAGAGGAAATAAAATGTCCTGATAAAATATATAGGAGGGATAACACCTGATTTGCTCGAACAACAGATGGGTCGGACGGCGCCGACGGGCTAGTTGTCCTCCTCGTTGTAAACCGGCGCGGACGCATGAACCCGCCACGATGTTGTAAACCAGCGCGGTCGCGAGAGACGGCCACCATGTTGTAAACCGGTGCGGACTCGTGCACCGCCTCGAGGGCAGATGAGCGAGCCGTCCGTGGCGTTGTAAGGCAGCGCGGACAGGCGACTTGGCCAAGGCATCGTAAGCCGGCGCAGGAGTCCATTGAGTAACGACCATCACCTGTGTTGAATGTCATTGGCGTGCCTCCATCTCCGCGGTATAGTGGCATAAAAAATTGTCATGTGTAAAAATATTACAGGGCAGAGTAATTGTTCTTTGACAAAAAACAATAAGTGGTAATAAGATAAATTTAGATGGATATCACCTGATTTGTTCGGACAATAGATGATCCGTCCAACACGATAATAGTCCACCAACAAATAATCAAATCATCCTTGACACAATTGATCTAGCAGCGCAGTTTGCATCTGGCCTTTGGGATTTAATCCATCATTTTGACTGCCATCAATCTATTGTAAACTTAATAGTAGTATTTTCCCAGTGAGACTCCAGCCCCATTATTGTCGGTAGACTAGTCTTCGAATCATTATACTTGCATGCACTGCTCCATTATCCTCCGGTTGAACCCCCAATTTTCCTCTAACCTCCTTAAGCAGGGAAACGTCTTGGCAAAGCAGGGACGAATCACGGCAGAAAAAACAGTGGGAGTAGCCGCACGGGGCATCTCAAGGCGGAGGCCACTCATGGGCGCGGCGGCTTGAGCGGCGAAATTAGAGACAGTCGGCATGCGGATGGGTAAGAGCAGGTAAGTCCAAGCAGATGGCGGCTCAGCCCCGGTGGCTCAGTGCGGCCGCGGGTGAAGAGGGCCAAGGCCAAGGCGGGCCGTGGTGGAGCCGACGAAGAGCTCGGGTACGAAGTAGGCCTGGCAAGTGTGGAGCGAGGCTGCTTGGTGGCGAGGTGACATGGCGGCGACTCGGCCGGGTTAATGCGGGCTTCAACGGTGGCGACTCGCGGCCGAAACAAGGCGACGGAGTCCCGCGACTCAGCACGGGGCGGTTTAGCGCGAGACAGGCGATCGGAAGCTCTGGCGGAGGCGACTCGGACTCGCCGCAGTTCACTGGGTGAGGCGAAGCTGACGGACGGCGGAGGCGGGCCGGCCGGCCCCTGATACTGCGGCAGCAGGCTGCTCAAAACAAAGCTAGGGTCGTATCTGTATCCGAGTCATAGCTGGTTCCTTGATAATGTTTTCGATCGGACAGTTTTCGTTTCACTTGTTACCATCAGGTGATCCAAGTAGCAGTAATGATTTTTCCAATCTCCTCGTGACCCGGCGTTGGCAACGCAGAAGGCGGAGGCATCGGCTCAAACCTGTTCCCGCGTAGGCAGCGCGAGGCCCGGGCCACTCGGAGATGAAATCGGCGACTAAAGTAACGGTGGCTCATAGTGGCGGCCTTGCAGCAGTGAGCCGGCAGGTGGGCGCGACCGAAGGTGGGCGCGACCGCAGGTGCGGCACGGGCGTCCAGTCGAGCGCCGAAGCGAGGGTGCACATCGGCGGGCGTGGAGGCGAGCCACAACGGCGGCTCGACGGCTGGTTTGAGCTTGGCGGCGACTCAAAGGCTCTGATTTGGTGATACTCCGGCGGCGGATGGTGATCTAGGATTAAACTGAGGCGGAGAACGGCGGAGATAGGCCGGACTGGCTGTAGTTTAGCGTGCTCTGGCGATTTAAGGAAGCCAACAGTGCTTTGAAGCACGGCGGTTCATGGTGCGATGAAAACCGGAGGCGGAGCAAGGCGACTTGGTCTCGGCGGATCGGTATCGACTCAAAGCCATGACGATGGAGACGTGCAGCGGAGGCTGGTTCAATGACGAAGCGACAGCTCGCCCGCGAAGACCGAAACCGGGACGAACGGAAGCAGGCCAGCGATGGGAAGTGTGGTTGCGGCCGCAGAGTCCGGGTCGTAATTGGCTCGGCGGTTCAACCCCTTTTCTTAAGACTGGATCCGTATCCTTTCCTGCATCGTAGCTGGCCGTGGAACGACTAGTAGTCCTGAACAATGACCCTCACGTGCATAGCAATACTTAGAACCGGTCAAACCAAAGGAATTCCTAGATCCTCGTGCATGGATGTCGTTGTTTGTACTTTTTCCTTTTCTCCTTCTCAATGTGAATCGGACCCAAACAGTTGTTGCTTGTACCGCCCAAGTCCATTTTTCTTAGACGATCCCGTTGTCCTTCGCAGAGGAGAAAATCAAACCGGCAGGAACTATCATGTGCGGGCGTCGTTTGCTGAATTTTTCTTTTGTCCTTGATCTTGAGATAAGAATTGATTTGATCTCTGACGATTGAACATGGAGTCGATGTAGATTCTTCTGGCCGGCTTTTCTTCATCTGGCCGATGACGAGCCTCTTGATCCTTAGGAAAGATCCCTCCAAGAACTCATCACCACCGTGCGCGAGCCCCACGGTGGGCGCCAACTGTCGTGGAATTGTCACGGCAGATGTCCTAGGGTAAGGACTTAGTCGTGAGGCCGCGCATCTATGTAGTAGCTTGAGAGGGGTTGAGCGGAATCGAGAGACGCAACGTAAGACAAGGGTTTAGACATCTTCGGGCCCCGGGAAACATCATCCGGTAATAGCCCTACATGCTGTTTGAGGCTAGGTCTCATTATGATCCTCATGGTGTCGCCTGTAAACCAGCTTTTGGGTCTAGCCCTAAATATTGTGGCGCCTCTAACTTGTGAGAACTTGTCCCTCTTTGGGGAGCCCTGCCCCTACTTATATATGTTGAAGGGGCAGGTTACATGACTAGCCCTAGTAGGATTAGGATTACTCTATTACAAGGAGTCCTAGTCTTGCTTCCTTTGTAGGAGAATATTCCTTATGCTTTCTTCATAAACCGGCCCACCATAACATGAACCGGCCTTCTGGGCCTTGGGCCTTGCCATTCGTGATCCGCCCGCCGGGTTACCAGTGAATTGCCAAGTGTAAATTGTCTTAAGTAAAACGACAAGTCCGGCCGGGTTACGTCGCGGGGTATATCCCCGACGGAAAGGGTGGACATGTCCAGACCAGAGCGGACATGTCCGTCGGTGGCGATTGCTCGGGCCCACTAGCAGTGACACAGAGTGAGGGGGATGCAGACATGTCCGTGACCAACCGGACATGTCCGAGCGGCGAGGCTGACGTGTGGGCCCGCGGCCGAGGGAGGTCGATCCGGCCTAGATCTCTCCAGATCCAGGTGCGGCGGCGGCGGCTGGCGCTCGGCTGCGGGGAGGCGAGGCCAGCCGCAGGCGGAGGGTCGGGCCTGGCCGGGCGAGGCGGCGGCGAACGCCAGCGAGGCCGTGGCCGGCGACGGCGGCGCGGTGGCGTAGATCCGGCGGGGCGGTGCAGGACGATAGACGGCAAGGGGAGGCGATGCGGTGACGATGAGGGCCGGCGGTGGCGGCGCAGGACGGCAGGCGCCAGCGGCGCTGGATGCTGGGCGGCGGGGAGCCGCGGAGGCGCGCGGGCGAGGGGAGTGGGATGCGCGGAGCGGGCGCACTTAGCCCAGATCCGGCCTGGGGCGGGCCGGCTATGGGCTTCCACGGGCTGCGGTGGAGGAGGGCGCGGGGAGGAGGAGGGGGTTGGCTACGGTTGGAGGTAGGGGAAGGCTAGGTTTAGACTAGGGGATGCCCAAAATTGGCATGTGGGGGTGTTTTTATAGGGAAAGGGCTAGGGTTTAAGGGGTTTTGCTCCGATTCAAACCCTTGAATCGCGATCTGACGGTCCGGAGCGGAGGGGGGCTAGGAGAGGCCTAGTGGGTTGTGTAGGAGGGTTTTGGGCCGAGGGGAGAGAAGAGAAGTGCAGCCCGGCACGCGTTTCAGAGACTGAAACGTCTGACGAATAGACCGGCTATACTGTCGCTATAGTCATCCGTTGGGCTATCAAACGAGCTCCGAATGCGATGAAATTCGTCAGGCGGCATGTCTACACTATAATAGGACCACACACCAAGTTTCATCCCATTCCGAGAACATTTTCCGGCCACTCATAAAATAAATATTCGGAAGTGCCGCGGGCGCATGCAAGTGTGTCTGGCTCAGAACGGACAACTAAAAGGACGAGGGGGACTCGGACGAATGCAAGTTTTGAAAACATGATGATGACAATGCACATGATGACATGGCAAAATGCAACACGCAAGCAGAAGACATGGCAATGATGACGAATAACTGGCTGACACCTGGCGTATCGGTCTCGGGGTGTCACAACACTCCCCTACTAACAAGAGATCTCGTCCCGAGATCTTAGGAACGAGACAGAAGGTAAAAGGAAGAAGGTGAAATCAAGGAATCTTGAGGGGTTGATCAACTTGAAAGAATGAACACGACGGAGAAGAACGAAGTTGTAAGCACCTCGTTAGATAAGAGGAACAAGGAATACGACGATAATCAAGGATGTTGAAAGGCACGAAACAAGAGTTGTTAGAACACAGATGAATCTCCTATAATGTCTTTGGAACACCGAAACAATAAAATGACGAGTGACGAACGAGCAATTAGAATCACTTGAGCCGAGGGAAAAGAAGATGATGAACACTGAGTAATTTAGTAGGATCCATCAGAGAAGAAAATGAGATGAAGAAGGACGAACTAGACGAGAATTTACCAGTTGAAAACTGAGGAAATAATTCAAAGACATTGCACGAGTAGAATGGATACTCGATTAAAGACTCCGGTTCCGAGAAGCAAAAGGGTGGGAGGGTGGGAAAAGAAAGACAACTTCGAAAGGGGAAACAACATCGGTTGGAAAGAACCGAGGATTGAACTGGCAAAAGGTGAAGAGGAATGAATCGACTCGACGAGATATGCACCAGATGAAAAGAACAGGAAACGCAACATACGAAAACTAACCGTGTGATCCTAAAAAAATTTGAAGGGGAAGAGGAGTAATTCAAAACACCTACGTCAAGATTCCTTACCAGAGCGACGAAGGGGCTGAGGTGTAAAAAGAATTCCTACTCTCCGATATAACTAGACTCCGAAAAGTTTTGCTAGATTCGACAACGGCCAGACTACGATCATTCAAGGGGGCTCCTATGGTCGGTCGAGGCTCTGATACCAACTTGCCAGGCCCAAGATGCGATTCTATCCCGATCACGTGACACACTCGTGATTGGGACACAACCGCATTTCGGGCGCTTAGCAAGATGGATATCATTACATCGTACCATTACATAAGTACATGGGGTACAACAATTCATACAAGTCACATGAATATAACAACATCAATACGAAGCATCCGACTATGGATACAAACATGAAAAGCACAACGACATCCATCTGCTATCCGAGGCTGCCGACCAGGAACCTAGCCCAAGACTCACAAAGAAGAAGAAGAAAGAACTCCAACAAAAGGTAACATCGCTCTCATGTCAAGTCATCAGAAACAGGTACCTGCAACTGGTGTTGTAGTATCTGCGAGCCACGAGGACTCACAATTCCATAACCATGGGTACCAAGACTAGCAAAGCTTTATTGGGAAAGGAGAGGTTAAGTGGTCAGGTTGCAGCAGCGGCTAAGCAAAAGTATGGTGGCTAACTTACGAGTACAAGAATAAGATGAGCATCTGCGCAAACGGTCGCAAACTAGTAATGATCGCTAGAGATCCTGAACTACCTACGAGTCAGACATAATCCCACCGTGTTCTCTTCTCAACATGAAAAGAGACAGTCACGGTTACTCATGCAGTTCGTGTATTTTACTTCGGATCCTCTGTCAAGTTTTCTACAACCGGACATTAACAAATTCCAATCTGCCACATAACCACGGGCACGGCTTTCGAAAGATCATAACCCTGTAGTGGTGTCCCAACTTAGCCCATCACAAGCTCTCACGATTAGTAGAGATAATAATAGTATTACCCCTTATCTTAGAGACAATCCGATCAGGCTCGGAATCCCGGTGCACAAGACATTTCGACAATGGTAAAACAAGTCCAGAAAGACCTCCCGGCGTGCCGACACCCTGATAGTAGCCGCGCGTATCTCGTCTCAGGCCACGTCCGGATGAGCACAGCGTACAGCGACCAAACCCCAAGTTGCCAAGGGGTGGCGCCGCAAACGACTCTATTTGGGACCAACACCATGGGCACTGGCCCCCCTTGTTATGTAGAAAAGAATCCTCGGGGACGCGACCCCCTATGCAATTTAATTAATTAATTAAGTTGTTATTATGAGGCAAATTAAAACCAATATTGGGCCTTGCTGGAGGAGTTTTATTCAAAGACGAACTGTCAAGGGGTCCCCATATACCCAACCGCGTTAGGGACGCAAAATCAAGGAACATAACACCGGTTTATCGGTTCTTAGGGCGGCATGAGTGGAACAAAACACCGAGCAAAAGGCCAAGCCTTCCACCCATTGCCAAGTATATATGTATATTAATATATATAAGATATATTGTGATAATCCCAAAACCAAGATCCGACATGGAGCAATCTTCATCTTCACCTGCAACTAACAATGCTATAAGAGGGGCTGAGCAAGCGGGTAACATAGCTGAACAGTGGTTTGCTGGGATGGTGTCAAAGGTTAGAGGTTTGATGGCAACAAGGAGAGAGGCTGACAATAGATAGGTAACGCGACATATAGCGATAGCATCGAGACAACTAGCATAGCAATGGTAGTAATGGTATCCAAGGTGATGGTCATCTTGCCTGAGATCCCGCAAGGAAGAAGAACGAGTCCGTGAAGAAGACGAAGAAGAAGCCACGAAGACGAACCACGTGTAGTCGAACGAATCCTCATGATCGCAACGGAATATGAACTAGCGAGAAGAAGCAAGCAACACGATAAACACACCACACAAGAACGCGACATAATGCTCAACAAAGTATGATGCAAGACAAGTCTATATGATGCAAAACATGGCAAGGAATGATGCACACAAGAACATCACAACAGGGCAAGTTTAAATGAGGCCGGAAACAACATATGACAATTCCGGTAAGCCCTCGTATGGACATTTCGACATTGGTCCAGATCTGAAAAAATCTTAAGTTAAAGATGTTAAACAGCAGGTTAACATGCACCATGATGATCTACTTGAAATTCTAGTCAAGTTTCATATAAAGTTTATTAAATTCGAAGCTACGGCCTAAAAGATATGAGCAAAACAAGTTACAAAACAAAGCTGAAGTTAACAGCCACATAGCAACTTTGGAGCAAGCTATATTTATGCTACAGCACCCAAACATAATAACAAAAGGCACGGATGTGAAGTAGACATGATTCTCAACAAGCTTGAACTCAAAGCACACCCAAACACTTACTGGAACACAATTAAACAAGCATGGCAAGTTGCAGTTAGTGTACAGATTTCTCATACTTAGTGAAAATTACAAGGCATGGCAGAAATTACAACAAGTAGGCATGTTTGCAAGCTTGTGTAACTCAACTCAGAGCATAACATGGCATGTGAAGACAACCAACAGAAAGAAGACATGGTTATGAAGCTACTCAAGGCAAGAGCATGGCCGTAGGATGCATAGATCACTATCAAATCACATGGCAAAACTGAACTTGATGATAACAGGCCGACAGAAACATTTTATAGCAACATGAGAGTAAGAAATAAATAAGCTACAGCAACCTATAATGGCAAACAAGGCCATGGATTGATAGAGCATAACATGAACAACAAGACATGGTCATTGGACAACCCCAAACATTCATGGATTTGAGTGGGGCATCAAGCAAACATGGCAACAAAATTATTCAGATTCCGGACTTAGCAGTTTTTTCACCAAGTATAAAACATCAACATTGGCATGGCATGTTTACAAGCTTGTACAAGTCACCACAGGGCATATCAAGGAAAACCAAATACACCACTTCAAAGACCACATGATTATGATTCTAAAACATGTTGACATGTGGCACTAAAGAGAATCACACCAATAGCTATGAACAAGACAAAACAGCACCTCATAACAAGTTTCAACACTTAACAGCCACATGCACTTTTGCAACAGAGATTAACATGGCAATATGTCACCTAACATGAATGCTACAGCAACCATCATGTAGAGCACTTCACAATGAACATTTTGACATATCATACACTCCATTTGGACCAACATGCACAAAGTTATCACCCTCTCAAGATGCTAACATATTAACAGTTATCAGCAGTTTAAAACATTTAGCACTTTTGCAACGACGATTAGTGCATCAAGATGAACTCAAACAAGCATGCCAGAGTACAACAATATGAAGAGCATATCTCAACGAACATTTGGACATATCATATGCTTCAATTGGTTTGCCACACAAGAAGATATCATAATCACAACATGCACATATTTTTACAAAACAAGGGACTTAGAGAGAAAAACCACCTCGGGAAGGGTGGACATGTCCAGACCAAAGCGGACATATCCGTCAGTGGTGCTAGCTCGGGCCCACTGGCAGTGACACAGAGCGAGGGGGATGCGGATATGTCCGTGACCAACCGGACATGTCCCGGCGGTGAGGCTGACGTGCGGGCCCGCGGCCGAGGGAGGTCGATCCGGCCCGGATTTCGCCGGATCCGGGCGCGGCGGCGGGGAGGCGAGGCCAGCCGTAGGCGAAGGGTCGGTCCTGGCCGGGTGAGGCAGCGGCGAACGTCAGCGAGGCCGTGGCGGCGCGGTGGCGTGGATCCGGTGGGGCGGCGCAGGACGGTAGACGACGAGGGAAGGCGACGCGGTGACGATGAGGGCCGGCGGTGGCGGCGCTGGACCCTGGGCGGCGGGGAGCCGCAGAGACGCGCGGGCGAGGGGAGGGGATGCGCGGAGCGGGCAAGCCTGGCCCAGATCCGGCCCGGGGCAGGCCGGCTACGGGCTTCCGCGGGCCGCGGCGGAGGAGGGCGCGGGGAGGACGCGTGGCAGCCCCTGGTTGGCTGCCAGACGGCGGCCCGGGCAAGGTGGAGGCGTGGGAGGCGGCCAAGTGGCGGAGGAGGAGTGGGCAGGCGCTGAAATCGAGGAGGAGGGGGTTGGCTGTGGCTGGAGGTAGGGGAAGGCTAGGTTTAGACTAGGGGATGCCCAAAATTGGCATGTGGGGGTGTTTTTATAGGGAAAGGGCTAGGGTTTGAGGGTTTTTGCTCCGATTCGGACCCTCGGATCGCGATCTGACGGTCCAGAGCGGAGGGGGGGCTAGGAGAGGCCTGGTGGGCTGTGTAGGAGCGCTTTGGGCCGAGGGGAGAGAAGAGAAGTGCAGCCCGGCACGCGTTTCGGAGACCGAAACATCCGACGAATAGACCGGCTATACTGCCGCTATAGTCATCCGTTGGGCTATCAAACGAGCTCTGAATGCAATGAAATTTGGCAGGCGGCCTGTCTACACTATAATAAGACCACACGCCAAGTTTCATCCCATTCCGAGAACATTTTCCGGCCACTCATAAAATAAATATTCCAAAGTGTCGCGCGCGCGTGCAAGTGTGTGTGGGCTCAGAATGGACAACGGAAAGGACGAGGGGGACTCGGACGAATGCAAGTTTTGAAAACATGATGATGACAATGCACATGATGACATGGAAAAATGCAACACGCAAGTAGAAGACATGGCAACGATGACGAATAACTAGCTGACACCTGGCGCATCGGTCTCGGGGTGTCACAAGAAGCCCTCTCAATGCAACCGGAAGCAGTTTCGTCATAATCAAGTGGCAGTCATGAGACTTTAGGTTCTGAAACTTTTTCTTGCCATATTTATTATTCCCTTTATATTCGACGAGAAGCCAAACGGGACCTTCATACTAAGCAGGCATTCAAAGAAGATTTTCTTCTCTTCTTTGGTAAGAGCGTAGCTGGCAGGACCTTCATACTACTTTGGAGGCATGCCGTCTTTTTCGTGCAAACGTTGCAGGTCCTCCCGTGCCTCGGTGTATCTTTTGTCTTCTCATACACACCCAAGAAGCCTAGCAGGTTCACACAAAGGTTCTTCGCCACGTCCATCACGTCGATTGAAGAGCAGACCTCTAGGTTTTCCAGTAGGGTAGGTCCCAAAATATAGATTTCTTCTTCCACATGAGTGTGTGTCCCTTGGCATCATTTGGAATAGATAGTCCACCGGGACCCTTTCCAAAGATTAATTGTAAGTCATTGACCATAGAAAGTATGTGATGACCAGTATGCATTGCGGGCTTCTTCCGGTGATCTGCCTCGCCTTTGAAATGCTTGTCTTTCTTTCGACATTGATGGTTGGTCGGAAGAAATCGACGATGCCCCAGGTACATATTCTTCCTGCATTTGTCCAGGTATGTACTTTCGGTGTCATCTAAACAGTGCGTGCATGCGTGGTATCCCTTGTTTGTTTGTCCTAAAAGGTTACTCAGAGCAGGCCAATCATTGATGGTTACAAACAGCAACGCATGTAAGTTAAATTCCTCTTGGTTTTCCTCATCCCACACATGTACACCTTGTCCATTCGTAAAAGTTCTTCAACTAATGGCCTTAGGTACACATCAATGTCGTTGTCGGGTTGCTTAGGCCCTTGGATGAGTATTGGCATCATAATGAACTTCCGCTTCATGCACAACCAAGGAGGAAGGTTATAGATACATAGAGTCACGGGCCAGGTGCTGTGATTGCTGCTCTGCTCCCCCAAAGGATTAATGCCATCCGCGCTTAAACCAAACCATACGTTCCTTGCGTCACCTACAAACTCCTCCCAGTAAGTTCTCTCGATTTTTCTCCACTGTGACATGTCAGCGGGTGCTCTCAACTTCCCGTCTTTCTTACGGTCTTCTCTGTGCCATCGCATCAACTTGGCATGCTCTTTGTTTCTGAATAGACATTTCAACAGTGGTATTGTAGGAGCATACCACATCATCTTGGCAGGAACCCTCTTCCTGGGGTGCTCGCCGTCAACATCACCAGGGTCATCTCGTCTGATCTTATATCGCAATGCATCACATACCAGGCATGCGTTCAAATCCTACCGCGGTAGAGGATGCAGTCATTAGGGCATGCATATATCTTGTGCACCTCCAATCCTAGAGGGCATACGACCTTCTTTGCTATGAACGTACTGTCGGGAAATTCGTTATCCTATGGAAGCTTCTTCTTCAATATTTTCAGTAGCTTCTCAAATCCTTTGTTAGCCACACCATTCTCTGCCTTCCACTGCAACAATTCCAGTACGGTACCGAGCTTTGTGTTGCCATCTTCGCAATTGGGGTACGACCCTTTTTGTGATCCTCTAACATGTGATCGAACTTCAGCTTCTCCTTCTCACTTTCGCATTGTCTCTTTGCATCAACAATGACCCGGTGCTACTTCTCGACCTTGCGTTGTATTCCCTCGAAGAGAAAAGGGTGATGCAGCATAGTAGCGTAAGTATTTCCCTTGGTTTTTGAGAACCAAGGTATCAATCCAGTAGGAGACCATGTGCGAGTCCCTTGCACCTGCACAAACAAATAAGAACTTTGCAGCCAACGCGATAAGGGGTTGTCAATCCCTTTACGGTCACTTACGAAAGTGAGATCTGATAGATAGGATAGTATAATGTTTTTGGTATTTTTTAGTATAAGAGCATAAAGTAAATAAAGAAAATAAGCAACGGCGGCAGAAATTGAAGGAAAGTAATATGATAAAGATAGACCCGGGGCCATAGGTTTCACTAGTGGCTTCTCTCGTGATAGCAGAATTCTACGGTGGGTGAACAAATTACTGTCGAGCAATTGATAGAAAAGGGCATAGTTATGAGAATATCTAGGCATGATCAATATATATAAGCATCACATCCGTGACAAGTAGACCGAAACGATTCTGCATCTACTACTATTACTCCACACATCAACCGCTATCCATCATGCATCTAGAGTATTAAGTTCGTAAGAACAGAGTAATGCTTTAAGCAAGATGACATGATGTAGAGGGATAAACTCAAGCAATATGATATAAACCCCATCTTTTTATCCTCGATGGCAACAATATAATACGTGCCTTGCTGCCCCTGCTGTCACTGGGAAAGGACACCGCAAGATTGAACCCAAAGCCAAGCACTTCTCCCATTGCAAGAACTATAGATCTAGTAGGCCAAACCAAACCAATAAATCGAAGAGACTTGCAAGGATATTATAATCATATATAAAAGATTTCAAAAAAGAATCAAATATTGTTCGTAGATAATCTTGATCATAAACCCACAATTCATCGGATCTCGACAAACACACTGCAAAAAGATTACATCGAATAGATCTCCTCGAAGATCGAGGAGAACTTTGTATTGAGATCCAAAAAGAGAGAAGAAGTCATCTAGCTAATAACTATGGACCCGAAGGTCTATGGTAAACTACTCACAACTCATTGGAGAGGCTATGGTGTTGATGTAGAAGCACTCCATGGTAGATCCCCCCTCTGGCGGAGCTCCAGAATAGGCCCCAAGATGGGATCTCACGGGAACAGAAGGTAACGGCGGTGGAATTAGGGTTTTCTCTATTGCCTCGATGTTTTCAGGGTACATGGATATATATATAGATATATATAGGGTGGGTATATTCTCATAACACCCCTTAAGACCTTATTCTCCTAACAAAAAAGCTTATTCTCCTAACAAAAAAACTCCCCGCATCGCTCACTCTCCTACGACCTCCATCAGCACCCTACAAGCCACCTCCCCACGCCCCCACATCCATCCCCACACCGCCCCACGCCCCACTTCCCTCCCCATCTCCCTCCCCGCACCG
>LR738714.1:132031396-132075661 GCA_902687465.1 Secale cereale
GGCTCGAGCTCGCGGCGGCGCACGGCGGCCACGGGGTGAAGCGAGGCGGCGGGGATCTACGGTTGAGGAGCGGGGCGACGGAGTACTCCGGCAAGGGGCCGATCCGAGCCAGATCCGAGCCAGAGGTGGCCGGCGACGAGCGCAGAGCCGGCTCGAGCTCGCGGCGGCGCACGGCGGCCACGGGGTGAAGCGAGGCGGCGGGGATCTACGGTTGAGGAGCGGGGCGACGGAGTACTCCGGCAAGGGCGGCTCGGGGCGCCGGCGGGGTCGAAGCAGGCGGTGCCGGAGCTCCGGTGGCACGGGGCGTCGGCGGACGAGCGCTCCCGCGCTGAGTACTCGAAGCAGCGGGGCGAGCGCAGAGCGGGGAGCGGGGAACGGGCCTGTCGGGGCCCGGTCGCGGGCTGGGAACGGGTCGCGCGGCTGGAGGGGCAGGAACGCCCAGGTGGTGCGGGGCGACGTGGATTTGGCCACGTGGCGGGCTGCTGTTGGCCGGGAGCTGCCCAGGTAGCGGCGCTGGCCGCTAGGAGGGCGCCAAGTGGCGAAGGAGGGACGGGCCGGTGCTGAAATTGAGGAAGGAGCTCAGATTTCGAGGTGGAGGAGGCTGGGAGGAAGAGGAAGGCTAGGGATGCCCAAATTTGGAAGGAAGGGGCCTATATATAGGCATAGGGGCTAGGGTTTGGGGGTTTTAGCTCCGTTTCGAGCCGTATGATCTCGATTGTGCGGCTCCGAGCGGAGGGGGGAGTAGGCTGGGCCTAGTGGGTTGTGTAGAGGGGTGTGGGCTGAGATGGGAGGAGAGAGGGAGAGGCCCGCGGGAGTTTTCGGAGACCGAAAACGTCCGACGAATTAACCGGCGACTAGTGCCGCTATAAATAACCGTTGGGCTATCAAACGAGCTCCGAAAGCGACGAAAATTGACAGGCGGTCTACCTATGCTATAATAAGACCACACACCAAGTTTCAGCCCATTCCGAGAACGTTTTTCGGCCACTCATAAAATAAATATTCGGAGGCACCGCGGGCGCGTGCAAGTGTGTCTGGACTCAAAACGGACAACGGAAAGGACGAGGTGGCTCGGGCGGATGCAAGTTTTGAAAACATGCTGATGCAACACACACGATGACATGGCAAGATGCAACACGCAAGCAGATGACATGGCAACGAAGACGAATAACTGACTGACACCTGGTGCACCGGTCTCGGGGTGTCACAACACTCCCCTACTAACAAGAGATCTCGTCCCGAGATCTTATGAACGAGACGGAAGAGAGAAGGAAGAACAAAGTTCTTCGATGACAAAAGAGAGAAACCAAAGAATGTTGAGAGGTTGAACAATATGAAATAAGGATACAACTGAGATGAACGAAGTTGCAAAGACTTCGTTAAACAAGAGGAACAAGGTATACGATGAGAATCAAGGAGGATAAGGATATGAAGCACGAGTTGAAGGAACAAGAATTTAATTCGAAACTACTCCGGTTGATAAGAGATAGAAAGGATTCTCCACGAAGGAATTCGGGCAGTACTCCGGCTAAAACTGGAAAAAATAGCACACCGGTCGAACATGAATGGAATGGAACACAAACTTGAAAAGATGAAATGATACTCGAGGAGAGCAACAACACAATGCCTCCGGAAGAATTGAAAGAATGCAATGAAAAAGGACGGAGAAGACGATGACAACATCCATCACGAATGAATTTGAAAGAGGATCTTCAAGAGAAAGGCTTGAACGGAGCTATTGAGAAAATCAACAACAAAAAGAATTAACTTGTTGTGGACTTATGAAAACATCTCAAAACTTGAGGTGAATTATGCCGCAACCAAAATATTGAGAGCTGAGAAGAGAGGAGAATGCAAAACTCCACTTCAAGAGAATACGGAGAATTATTTGCACTCGAGAGGCAAAAGAATAAGAATGCTTGAGCTGCTCCAGAAGAATTAGTTGAATATTTGAAGAATGAATTTTCTCTTGAAGAATCGCCATGAGGAACTCCGGTAGCAAAATAAAAGGTTGATGAAATAGAGATGACAGACGAAAAGAATAAGATTAGAGCCTTGCGATGATTTAGACGAGGGTACCGACGAGATAGCCAAGAAAACTTTGAACTCCGGAAAGAAAAGATTAAAGCACTTGGGGCTAGAATTTATTCATCAGGAATAAACTCCGAAGGAAAAGATTAATCAACTCCACAAGAAGAATAAGAATTGTGTTATGCTTATCCTCCACCAATGAATTGATGAGAAGCAATGGATTCGCATACTACTTATTCCCGTTGAAAAAGATTAAAGAGGGATATATAGTGAACTCGGGAAAATCTTCATGAAACACCGATATGATTGGAATAAAAGAATGGATTGATATGGTAACATCGGAAAAGAATTGTTGAACGAACCACCGTAAGGATTGAAACCACGTGAAGAAAATGAACGAACCGCCGGGAAGAATTAATCGAATGATGAAAAGAACAAACCACCAAGAAGAATTACAATCGAGTGAAGAACAAGAATGACCACTGTAAGAAATGAAATTGAACGATGCAAGAGGACAAGCCACCGTAAGAAAATGAATCGAGTGAATACGATGAATCGCCGGAAAGAATAAAGTACTTGGGGAATTTAGATGACGAGAACGAAGAGATCGCGAACTGATTAAAGAATACTTGAACGAAGCACCAGAAGAATGTGCGACGAACGAAGAGGCATCGATGAAGAATATTTGGAGGACGAAGTTGAAAACTGAGAACGAAGAAATCTTCTGAAATGATGGCTTTCGGAGGAACACAAAAGAAAGAATTTATGAATACTCCGAAAGAATGAAAAGATGGATATTGAACCAATGACGAAAGAATTAAAAGCGATCTTGGAGAAGGCATATGACTGATGGAATCCATACTTACGTCACAATTGAAAAGAAATTAGGAATACTCCGGAAATTAGAAGAGTCAGGTAAGATCCTGGGAAAAACCTGTGGGTTAGGGCCCACCGAAGAGAAAACACCGATGAAATGGATTGAAACGAAGATAATGCACCGGAACAACTAAAAGACTCAAAGGAGGTGACAACCTCGAATTAATTGGAATACGGATAAATCTCCTGAAATGACTTCGAAACTCCGGAATAATTAAATGGCGAGAGGTAACCGAGCAAGGGAAAAACACTTGAGCAGAGGAGAAAGAATATGAAGAACACCGGATACTAATAGAATTGGAACCACCGGAAAGGAAAGAGATGAAGAATATCGACGAGCTAGACGAGAATTCACCAATTGAAATGATTGATGAAAGAAATCAAAGACTTCAAACGAGTAGGATGGATACTCGATTAAGGGCTCCGGCTCCGAGAAGCAAAAGGGTGGGCGGGTGGGAAAAGAAAGAATGCAACGGACGCGGAAAACAACACCGGTTAAAAGAACTGATGTTGCACTTGCAAAGAAGAAGAGGGTTGAATCCACTTGACGAGAGATGCACCAGATGAAAGAACTAACATCGCAACGAACGAAAACTAACCACGAGATCCTAAAAAAAATGAAGGGGAAGAGGAGTAATTCAAAACACCTACGTCAAGATTCCTCACCAGAGCGACGAAGGGGCAGAGGAGTAAAAGAATTCCTACTCTCCGATATAACTAGACTCCGAAAAAGTTTTCTGCTAGACTCAACAACGGCCAAGCTACGATCAATCAAGGGGGCTCCTATGGTCAGTCGAGGCTCTGATACCAACTTGTCAGGCCCAAGATGCGATTCTATCCCGATCACGTGACACTTACGTGATTGGGGCACAACCGCATTCTGGGCGCTTAGCAAGATGGATATCATTACATCGTACCATTACATACATACATGGGGGATACAACAATACATACAAGTCTCATGAATACAACAACATCAATACAAGGTATTCGACTACGGATACAAACAATGAAAAGAACACGACATCCATCTGCTATCCTAGGCTGCCGACCCGGAACCTAACCCAAGACTGAAGAAGAAGAAGAAGAAGAAGAAAGAACTCCAACACAACGATCATCGCTCTAACGTCAAGACATCAGAAACCTGCACCTGCAACTGTTGTTGTAGTATCTGTGAGCCACGAGACTCAGTAATCCCATAACCATGGGTAACAAGACTATCAAAGCTTAATAGGTAGGAAGAGGTTAAGTGGTGAGGTTGCAGCAGCGGCTAAGCAATATGTATGGTGGCTAACTTACGATTACAAGAATAAGATGAGCATCTACGCAAACGGTCGCAACTAGTAGTGATCGCTAAAGATCCTGAACTACCTACGAGTCAAACATAACCCCACCGTGTTCTCTTCTCAAAGTGAAAAGAGACAGTCACGGTTACTCACACAGTTGTGTGTTTTACTACGGATCCTCTGTCAAGTTTTCTACAACCGGACATTAACAAATTCCAATCTGCCACATAACTGCGGGCACGGCTTTCGAAAGATCATAACCCTGCAGGGGTGTCCCAACTTAGCCCATCACAAGCTCTCACGATCAGCTGAAGTGATAAATATAATATTATCACCCCTTATGTTAGGGAAATCCGATCAGGCTCGGTATCCCGGTGCACAAGACATTTCGACAATGGTAAAACAAGTCCAGCAAGACCTCCCGGCGTGCCGACACCCTGATAGTAGCCGCGCGTATCTCGTCTCAGGCCACGTCCGGATGGGTGATTATACGAGTAAAACCAGCCCTCGGGTTTCCCCAAGGTGGCCCCGCATACTCCCCGTTTGGGACCAACACCATCAGCACTGGCCCCCTGCTATGTAGAAAGAATCCCCGGGGACGCGCCCCCCTATGCAATTTTAATTAATTAATTAAGTTGTTATTATGAGGCAAATTGAAACCAATGTTGGGCCTTGCTGGAGGAGTTTTATTCAAAGACGAAGTGTCAAGGGGTCCCCATATACCCAACCGTGTTAGGAACGCAAAATCAAGGAACATAATGCCGGTTTATCGGCGCCTAAGGTGGCATGAGTGGAACAAAACACCGAGAAAAAGGCCAAGCCTTCCACCCATGCCCAGTATATAGGTGTGTTAATAATAATAATAGATATTGTGATATTCCAACAACAAGTTCCCACCTGGAACGATCTTCATCTTCACCTGCAACTAACAATGCTATAAGAGGGGCTGAGCAAGCGGGTAACATAGCCAAACAATGGTTTTTGCTAGGAAGGTGTCAAAGGTTAGAGGTTTCATGGCAACAAGGAGAGGGACTGACAATAAAGATGGGTAGCACGACATATAACGATAGCATCGAGACACTAAGCATGGCAATGATAGTAAAGGTATCCAAGGGTATGGTCATCTTGCCTGAGATCCCGCAAGGAAGAAGAATGAATCCGTGAAGAAGACGAAGAAGAAGCCTTGAAGATGAACCACGCGTAGACGAACGAATCCTCACGATCGCAATGGAACAAGCACTAACGAGAAGAAGCAAGCAATACGGTAAACACACCACACGAGACATGACAATATGCTCAACCAAGTATGATGCAAGACAGTTCTATATAGGACGCACTACAAGTATATACAGGAAGCAAAACATGGCAAGGTAGGAAGCACAGAAAAACAACACAAGTCTATATGATGCAATACATGGCAAGGTATGATGCATGACAAGTCTATACAGGAAGCAATACATGGCAAGGTAGGAAGCACAGAAAAACAACACAAGTCTATATGATGCAATACATGGCAAGGTATGATGCATGACAAGTCTATACAGGAAGCAATACATGGCAAGGTAGGAAGCACAGAAAAACAACACAAGTCAACAAGTTTAAATGAGGCCGGAAACTACATATAATAAAACCGGTAAGTCCTCATATGCATAGTTTGAAATTAGTTCAGATCTGAGCAAACCTTAAGTTGAAGTTTTTAAACAGTAAGTTAACATGCACCATCATGATCTACACGAAATTCTAGTCAAGTTACATATAAAGTTTGTTTAATTCGGAGCTACGGCCTAGAAGATATGAGCAAAACAAGACAAGCATGGCAACAGTGCAAGATGCACCCAAATATCAAGCAAACTCACTCCAAACATGAAAACAATATGATATTATGATTCGACATGCCAAATCACACAAGTTTCATATAAGGAACACTCAAAACGGAGCAACGGCCTAGAAGATACACATGAAACAAGATATAACTACAAGCTGAAGTTAACAGCCACATAGCAACTTTGGAGCAAGAAATATATACTCTACAGCACTCAAACATGGAAACAAGAAGCATTGACATGAAGTAGACATATCCTACAACAAACAACTCCATTGGAGCATCTCGATAGGAGGCATGGATCAATAGCAACAAGCTACAACATTTTGATCATGACACTAAAAACCTGGCAGTATTATTTTATAGCAACTTGGGAGCAAGATTTAAATAAGCTACATCAAGCCAAATGAGCAATTGAAGGCATGAATGGATATACAATAACATATACAACAAGTAATGATCAATGGCCACCCCAAAACTAACATGGATTTCCCTAGGACATCAAGCAAACATAGCATCGGGATATTACAGATTCCAGACTTAGTGAAATTTCACTAAGTGTTAAAACAGTAACATTAGCATGGCATGTTTGCGAGCATGTTTAAGTCATCTTAAAGCATATCATGGCAAATGGTTTGCACCACAACAAAGATCACATGATGGAGAATCTAAAACATCTAGGCATGTGACATGGGGGCAAACACATCAATAGCAAAGAGCAATTGAAATCAGCATCTCATAACAAGTTTCAGAACATAACAGCCAAATGCACTTTTGCAACAGAGATTAACATGGCAATATGGACTCACACAAGCATGCTACAGCAACCGTCATGTAGTACACTTCACAAGGAACATTTTGACATATCATATGCATCATTTGGATAAACATGCACCAAGTTATCACATCTCAAACATGGCATGAAAATAACAAGTAGCAGCAGATTATATCAAGTAGCACTCTTGCAACAGAGATTAGAGCATCTAGATGAAGTCAAACAAGCATGGCACAATGGAACAAAGTGTAGAGCATATCACCACGATCATTTTGACATATTAAACACTCAATTTGGACAAGCACATAATTAATTACAGTCATTCAAAATATGCATCAGAACATGGAGTTTTTAGGACTTAGAGGAAAAAGGACCTCGAGGAAAATGGACATTGTCCAGAGGCAGCGGACACGTCCGATGGCTGGGGTCCACATGGCAGAGGCACGGAGAGGGAAGGCGGACATGTCCGGGCACCTCCCGGACACGTCCGTCGGCGGCGGCGGCCGGGCCCGCTTGGCAGCGGCTCAGAGGGCGGAGCAGTCAACGCAGCGGCTAGCTCGTCATGCCTCGATGGAGGAAGAGCCGGCGGCGCAGGAGGCCTCTCCGGCGACGGCGGCGAGCGCGGAGGCCGGGAACGGGCGCGTGAAGAAGGCCTCGGCCGGATCCCGCCGGATCCGGGCCAGAGGTGGCCCGCGACGAGCGCAGAGCCGGCTCGACCTCGTGGCGGCGCACGGCGGCCACGGGGTGAAGCGAGGCGGCGGGGATCTGCGGTTGAGGAGCGGGGCGACGGAGTACTCCGGCAAGGGCGGCTCGGGGCGCCGGCGGGGTCGAAGCAGGCGGCGCCGGAGCTCCGGTGGCACGGGGCGGCGGCAGACGAGCGCTCCGGCGCTGAGTACTCGAAGCAGCGGGGCGAGCGCAGAGCGGGGAGCGAGGAACGGGCCGGTCAGGGCCCGGTCGCAGGCTGGGAACGGGCCGCGCGGCTGGAGGGGCAGGGAACACCCAGGTGGCGCGGGGCGACGTGGATTTGGCCACGTGGCGGGCTGCTGTTGACCGGGAGCTGCCCAGGTGGCGGCGCTGGCCACTAGGAGGGCGCCAAGTGGTGAAGGAGGGACGGGCCGGCGCTGAAATTCAGGAAGGAGCTCATATTTCGAGGTGGAGGAGGCTGGGAGGAAGAGGAAGGCTAGGGATGCCCAAATTTGGAAGGAAGGGGCCTATATATAGGCATAGGGGCTAGGGTTTGGGGGTTTTAGCTCCGTTTCGAGTCGTACGATCTCGATCGTGTAGCTTCGAGCGGAGGGGGGAGTAGGCTGGGCCTAGTGGGCTGTGTAGAGGGGTGTGGGCTGAGATGGGAGGAGAGAGGGAGAGGCCCGCGGGAGTTTTCGGAGACCGAAAACATCCGACGAATTAACCGACGACTAATGCCGCTATAAATAACCGTTGGGCTATCAAACGAGCTTCGAATGCGACGAAAATTGACAGGCGGTCTACCTATGCTATAATAAGACCACACGCCAAGTTTCAACCCATTCCGAGAACGTTTTTCGACCACTCATAAAATAAATATTCGGAGGCACCGCGGGCGTGTGCAAGTGTGTCTGGACTCAGAACGGACAACGGAAAGGACGTGGTGGCTCGGGCGGATGCATGTTTTGAAAACATGCTGATGCAACACACACGATGACATGGCAAGATGCAACACGCAAGCAGATGACATGGCAACGAAGACGAATAACTGACTGACACCTGGCGCACCGGTCTCGGGGTGTCACACTCCCCCACTTCACCCTTGCCATTTTATTCGCCCTTCTTCCACTGTGTGTTTACCGTTCGCTGGCTTCTTGCTTGCTTGTGTCTCTATGTGCCTTCTATGTGCTTGCATCTTTGCTTGCTAAAAATTTATTATTATGGATCACCTTAAAGTGTTCTACTTGGATCATCTTCGATCCTTATGCGCTCGTGCTGAAGCCCCAACTAGCCTAGTTGATGGGAAATCTTTAGATGAGCATGCTCATTTTGTGCGTCACCGTTTTTCTGAAAAGGGGATACTCTTATGGGATCAGATAAACAGATTGTTGTGTTATGCTGGGAATCTTTGTGAAATTTGTGATTTTACCTGATGCTCTAAGAACCCTGAAAAACACCTCCCCTACCTATGTGAGTTTAATGACAATAAAATCTTATCTTCTTATGCAAAGGGTGTTTATAGTTACTACGATATCGAACAAATTGAAGAATTTGTTGCTTTTAAGGGTGCTTATGAAGTTGCTTGTTTGATTGTAAAGTATGATATTACTCTCTTCGAATCTGAAATTTTTGAAATACTTAAATATTGCTTTGAAAACTATGCTCATAATGCCTATGTCAAATAATTTATTGAAAGAATGACCGCTGCTTTGAAAGAAAATAATGATATACATGAATCTATAGATAATTTGGATCCCGATGATTTGATTGAAATATCCCTTGATGAACATGATGCTAGCTATCCTTGTGGCCATGATGCCAATATTTATGAAGATGAATTTGCTATAGTTCCTTATGTTAGACATGAGACCGTTGCAATTGCACCCATACTTGATAGTTCCTTCGATGAAAAGCATGATTGCAACGATGTTATTATAAATTCTATTGATGTCAATTGTGTTAATGATATGCAAAACCCTAAGCTTGGGGATGCTAGTATTGCTATGTCCACTACTTGTTACAATGATCATGATTGGGGTGATTCTTCTTACGATCTTGAAAATTTATTTAATCCCCAGGATAAATATGAGATTGATAATGTTTGCAATACTATTAAAAATGGGTTTGGAGAGGTCATGACTTTAGTTAATGTTAATCCCACTATTTTGGAAGAGTGTCAACTTTGCATGCATGTGGATCGTGTTGAGAATATGTTATGTGATAGCTATTTTGTTGAATTTGATCATGATCCTACATGCAATTATTATGAGAGAGGGAAACATGGTTGTAGAAATTTTCATGTTACTAAATTACCTCTCGTTATGTTGAGATTGCTATTGTTTCTTTCTCCTTCCTTGCATATGCTAGATCTTGCTTGTCTTGGTAATTTGTTTTCCTATAAGATGCCTATGCATAGGAAGTATGTTAGACTTAGATGTGTTTGTCACATGTCTTATGATGCTCTCCTTGCGCTTCAATCTTTGTCCTTTATGTGAGCATCATTGAATTATCGTGCTTAGCTAGGGGCGTAAAACGATAGCGCTTGTTGGGAGGCAATCCAATTTGATATTTTTTGTTTTGATTCTGTTAGGGAATAAATATTGCATCTAGCTTCTGCTTGGATGTGGTTTCATGTTATGTTTAGTGTTTGTGCTAAGTAGAACATTTGGTAAGACTTGTGTGAAGTTTATATGATCTTGCTGTGAAAAACAGAATCGTTTAGCGCTCGCTAGAATGGTCATCAGATTTTACTAGAACGTGCTATTTAGTTGATTCTTTCTGCAGATGATTACTAGACAAATTCCTCACGTTTATCAATTTAGTTTGATTTTTTTGGAGTTACAGAAGTATGCGAAACCTGCAGATTACTACAGACAGTTCTGTTTTTGACAGATTCTGTTTTTCGTGTGTTGTTTGCTTATTTCAATGCACCTATGAGTAATATTGGGAGGTATGAACCATAGAGAAGTTGGAATACAGTAGGTTTAACACCAATATAAACAAAGAATGAATTCATTGCAGTACCTTTGAGTAGTGGTTTGCTTTCTTATACTAACGGAGCTCACGAGATTTTTGTCTAAGTTTTGTGTTGTGAAGTTTTCAAGTTTTGAGTATTGCTTTGATGGACTATGGAACAAAGAGTAGCAAGGGCCTAAGCTTGGGTATGCCCATGGAACCCCAAGTAAAATTCAAGGACAATAAAAATCCTAAGCTTGGGGATGCCCCGGGAAGGCATCCCCTCTTTCGTCTTCATCCATCGGTAACTATACTTGGAGCTATATTTTTATTCACCACATGATATGTGCTTTGCTTGGAGCGTCTTGTATAATTTGAGTCTTTGCTTGTTAGTTTGCCACAATCATCCTTGCTGGACACACCTATTTGAGAGAGTTAAATATGGCCTAGGAATTGTTAGAACACTCTATGTGCTTCACTTATATCTTTTAGAGCACGGTGGTGATAATATTCTGAAGAAATTGTTGAACTATCATGCTTCACTTATATCCTTTTGAGAGTCCACTAAAACAGCATGGTAATGTGTTTAGGCTATAAAACTAGTCTTCACATGATAGACATCCAATATCAATGTAGTAAAAACTTTCACACTAAGTGCATTGAATATGATGAGATGTTGGATGCTTGATAATTGTTTTGAGATATGAGGATAGTGATATTAGAGTCATGCTAATGGAGTTATTATGAAATTGAGAAATACTTGTGTTAAGGTTAGTGATTCCCGTAGCATGCACGTATGGTGAACCGCTATGTGACGAAGTTAGAGCATGAAGTATTTGTAAAGTGCCAACCTTTGTGTGGAGGTCGGGGGCGCGCGATGGTTAACTCCTACCAACCTCCCCCCTAGGAGCATGCGTTTATTGCTTTGTTTTGATGACTCGTAGATTTTTGCAATAAGTATATGAGTTCTTATGACTAATGTTGAGTCCATGGATTATACGCACTCTCACCCTTCCACCATTGCTAGCCTCTCTTGTACCGCGCAACTTTCGCCGGTACCATACACCCACTATATATCCTTCCACAAAATAGCCACCATATTATTACTCAAAACAGCCACCATACCTACCCATCATGGCATTTCCATAGCCATTCCGAGATATATTGCCATGCAACTTTCCACCGTTCCGTTCATATGACACGCATCATATTGTCATATTGCCATGCATGATCATGTAGTTGACATCATATTTGTGGCAAGGCCACCATGCATAACTTTTCATACATGTCACTCTTGTTTCATTGCACATCCCGGTACACCGCCGGAGGGATTCATATAGAGTCATAATTTGTTGTAATATCGAGTTGTAATGAAAGTGTGATGATCATCATTATTAGAGCATTGTCCCATGGGTGGAAAGGCTAAATCAATAAAGCCCCTGCGCAAAAGTTAGAAAAAAACAAGAAAGGCCAAAGAAAAAAGAAAGGCCCCAAAAAAAGAAAATGAAAAAGGGACAATTGCTACTATCTTTTTTCCACACTTGTGCTTCAAAGTAGCACCATGTTCTTCATTGTAGAGAGTCTCATGCTTAGTCACTTTATATACTAGTGGGAATTTTTGTTATAGAACTTGGCTTGTATATTCCAACGACGGGCTTCCTCAAATGCCCTAGGTCTTCGTGAGCAAGCAAGTTGGATGCACACCCACTAGTTTCTTTTGTTGAGCTTTCATACATATTTAGCTCTAGTGCATCTGTTGCATGGCAATCCCTACTCACTCACATTGATATCTATTGATGGGCATCTCCATAGCCCATCGATACGCCTAGTTGATGTGAGACTATCTTCCTCCTTTTTGTCTTCTCCACAACCACCTCTCTATTCCACCCACAGTGCTATGTCCATGGCTCACGCTCATGTATTGCGTGAAACTTGAAAGGTTTGAAAGAATAGAGTATGAAAACAAGTGCTTGGCTGAAATTGGGGTTGTGCATGATATGAATATTTTGTGTGATGAAGAGGGAGCATAGCCAGACTATATGATTTTGTAGGGATAACTTACTTTAGCCATAGTATTTTGAGAAGACATGATTGCTTTGTTAGTATGCTTGAAGTATTATTATTTCTTATATCAATATAGACTTTTATCTTGAATCTTTCGGATCTGAACATTCATGCCACAATTAAGAGAATTACATTGAAAAACTATATTGGTTAGCATTCCACATCAAAAATTCTGTTTTTATCATTTACCTACTCGAGGACGAGCAGGAATTAAGCTTGGGGATGCTTGATACGTCTCCAACGTATCTATAATTTTTTTATTGTTCCATGCTATTATTTATGATGTCTTGGATGTTTAATGGGCTTTGTCATACACTTTTATATCATTTTTGGGACTAACCTACTAACCCAAAGGCCCAGTCCAGATTATTGTTTTTTGCCTGTTTCAGGGTTTTGCAGAAAAGGAATATCAAACGGAGTCCAAACAGAATGAAACCTTCGGGAGAGATATTTTTGGAGAAAATCACGCACGGGAGACTTGAGAACCACAGAGTAGGGGCCACGAGGTGCCCACAAGGGTGGGGGGCACGCCCCCTGCCTCGTGGGTCCCTCGTGAGTCCCCCGGTGTCCTCCTTCCTCCTATATAAGCCTACGTACCCTGAAACCGTCAGCAACACAGAGAAAACCCTAATTCCACATGTGACGCCCTGAGACCGATGCGCCAGGTGTCAGCCAGTTATTCGTCATCGTTGCCATGTCTTTTTGCTTGCGTGTTGCACTTTGTCATGTCATCATGTGCATTTCTTCAACATGTTTTCAAAACTTGCATTCGTTCGGGTTCCCCCAGTTCTCTCCGTTGTCCGTTCTGAGTCCAGACACACTCGCACGCGCCCGCGGCACCTCTGAATATTTATTTTATAAGTGGCCGGAAAATGTTCTCGGAATGGGTTGAAACTTGGCGTGCGGTCTGATTATAGCGTAGGTAGACCGCCTGTCAAATTTCGTCGCATTCGGAGTTCGTTTGATAGCCCAACCGTTAAACATATAGCGGCACTATAGCCGGATAAACGTCGGACGTTTCGGTGTTTCGAAACTGCCGCTGGGCCTCTCTCTCTCTCTCTCTCTCTCTCTCTCTCTCTCTCTCTCTTCTCTCGTCTCCACCCGATGCCTTCTACACAGCCCATTTTTACCCCTCGACTGCATGTCCGAAGCTGCCCAGAACCCGACCCGGGTTTTTCGTTACCGATGTGTCCGGATCATCCCCAAACATCCCTAAAACATCTCCATTTTCTCATTTAGCCACCCTAGCCTATTTATTCTCGACCGTCCGATTATGATCGGAGGGTCCAGACAGCACTAGTATCCCTCCACCTACTATATATATCATCCAACCCTAAATTCGAGGAGAGATGTCCCATCCTTCGAATCCTCCTCGCCGCCGCCACTCCACCAAATCCCCTCGGGATCTCCCCTGCCCAATTCATCCATCCAGCTAACCAACGCACCCGAGCTCCACCTCCTCTTCCCCAAGCCCCTCGATCAAACGAGGAGTGCGCCAGCAGCCCGCTGCGTGCTGGCTCGAGAGGAGCCCGAGGCCCCCACGCCGGAGCCACGAGCGCCATCGTCGCCGTTTTGAGCGTCGCGTTGCTGGAGATGAGTGCCCCGCCGCCCCATGCTCCTTCTTCCTATCCTTTCGTTCCCTTTTTGTTGTCTCTCTCGCTCCCTCTCTGAACTCTCTCTCTCGTTCTTCTTCAGGTCGATCTTCAGGTTGAGCGTCTCAGCGCCAGAAACCTGCAGGAGGCAGCTGTTGCAGGGAATCAGCGGGCCCGACCGCCCCTTGCTCAGATCGGCCGCCCTGGCCTCGGATCTGGCCGCCCTCACCTCTGTTCCCTGCTTTTGCTCTGCGAGGAGGATGGCGCCTCTGCTTCGCACGAGAACGACGACAATGCTTCGCCCGCTCGCCCGTCGACCAGCTTCGCCCGCTCGCCCGATACCGCATCGGCCTCGCCCGACTCCAGCGCGCCGCTCGATCCCCTGCCTCGCCAGCGCCCGCAGCCTGCTCGCCCGTGTTGACCGAGCCGCTGCCTCGGCCGCCCCTGCTTCGCTCGATCGGGCCGGCCTGGGAGGTCCAGCGCGCCAGCCCTCTGCTACCTCTCCACAGATCTGGGCCGAAGCCCAGCTGGGTGAGCAGCCCCTTGTTCCTATCGGGCCAGCCAGTTTCGGCTTGTTATGTTTTTTCCAGTCCTGCGAATTTGTTAATTATTCCAGTTGCTGCAGTTTTACAGTTTGGACCCGAAATTTCATGCATATAATAACTTCACATATGTGCATCACATGTAAAAACTTTATATATGAAAAATGCTTAGAATTTTGTGTAGATTCATAATATGCCACTTTCACCCCTGATTAAAAATGTTTAACTTGCTGTTTTCATTAATTTGTGTAAATAACATGTTAAAAATGGTTTTATTCATAACTAAATAATCGTAGCTCCAAATTTGATAAACTTTATATGTATTTGGGGTAGAAAAATGTGTAGAATAACATGGTGCCCCTTGTTTTGCTGATTAACAACATTAAAATGGTGTAATAGGCAGAACAGTACCAAATTCATAATATGCACATGGGGATTTTCCGGAATTGTTGTTTGTTGTTCCGGCCTCATTTAAACTTGTCTAAATAGTTAGTTTACTTTTGATTCACCCCTTGCATCATATATAGACTTGTCTTGCATCATACTTGCTTGAGCATATTGTCATGTTTCTTGTGTTGTTTTTCCGTGCTTCCTACCTTGCCACGTATTGATTCCTGTATAGACTTGTCATGCATCATACCTTGCCATGTATTGCATCATATATAGATAGTGTTGTTTTTTCTGTGCTTCCTACCTTGCCATGTATTGCTTCCTGTATAGACTTGTCATGCATCATACCTTGCAGGACCGTACCTAAGAATCTGGGGGCCCGGTGCAAAATTTGAAATTAGGCCTTTATATGGAAATACTAATTGTGAAGTCAATATGATAGTATTTCTTAATCAGAAATTACTCATATGGTTCAAACTCCACGGAATCCAAAATTTGAACTTTTCTTCCAATTTTATGCTTGAAAGAATACACACATACCTATGGATGTATACTAGTACTACTTTTGGTAAAGTTTAATATTAATGCCAAAATACGTTTTATGCGAGATACACAAAAATAACAAAATTATGTATGTCTTGCACATACTATCCACTATAAAGTACATACAAGATTTGTTTTTTGGACAACTCATACCAAAATGTATTTCACAATGAAATTGTACACAAATCTACAAGTACTTGTGTATTTACATTTAGTTTTTTAACTTAAAATGTCAAGTTTTGAAAAAATAAATAAATGTGGACCCTGAGCTAAAAAGCCTCACTCATTTATTAGCATACAATAAATATAATCCTCTAAATAATAACACAAGAGCGATGGATGATGGGAAGAAAAACTCAAATATTTGCACTAGATTTTAACAGAAGTGCGTATAATCTATTTTTTACCTCAAATATCTCTGAAGAATTTGCAAAGTGATTTGCTGAAAGGAGAACAGAGAGGACGTCCCTTTGGATTATGATGCATGCAAAAATTTCAAATCAAACTTGACGTTGATTAATATCACTAACTGCTACTAGTATTAGAAAGAGAAAGAGAGATGCGTGCGCCTCTGTCATCGTGCAGGATGGGTACTGGTTGGCGTTGGAAGCTCGAAGGTTGCACTGAAGGTTATACATTCCTTAATTATCCTCTTGATTAACATTGTTAATTGCTATTTAAGATAAATTTGGGGGCCCCCAAATTTTATGGGGCCCTGTGCTATTGCACACCCTGCACCTGCTTGTGGTACGGGCCTGATACCTTGCCATGTATTGCATCATATATAGACTTGTGTTGTTTTACTGTGCTTCCTACCTTGCCATGTTGTGCTTCCTGCATAGACTTGTAGTGCTTCCTATATAGAACTGTCATGCATCATACTTGGATGTGCATCGTATGCTATGTTTATGCTTGTGTGTTTACCGTGTTGTTTGCTTCTTTCCGGTTGCTTCTCTTGTTAGCTTCGGTTCCGTTCCGGAGTTGTGAGGATCCGTTCGACTACTTCATGGACTTGTTCTTCTTCCTTGCGGAATCCCAGGCAAGATGACCATACCCTCGGATACCTTTACTATCATTGCCTTTGCTTAGTGTCTCGATGCTATCGTTATATGTCACGCTACCCATCTTATCGTCAGCCCCTCTCCTTTTTGCCATGAAACCTCTAACCTTTGACACCTTCCTAGCAAAAACCATTGTTTGGCTATGTTACCCGCTTGCTCAGCCCCTCTTATAGCATTGTTAGTTGCAGGTGAAGATGAAGATCGTTCTAGGAGGGAACTTGTTGTTGGAATATCACAATATGTTATATATATAATAACACACATACATACTGGGCATGGGTGGAAGGCTTGGCCTTTTGCTCGGTGTTTTGTTCCACTCATGCCACCTTAGGCGCCGATAAACCGGCATTATGTTCCTTGATTTTGTGTTCCTTACACGGTTGGGTATATGGGGACCCCTTGACACTTCGTCTTTGAATAAAACTCCTCCAGCAAGGCCCAACATTGGTTTTAATTTGCTCATAATAACAACTTAATTAATTAATTAATTGCATAGGGGGTCATGTCCCCGGGTTCTTAATTCTACATAACAGGGGGGGGCCAGTGCTGATGGTGTTGATCCCAAACGGGGGTTATGCGGGGCCACCACGGGGAAACTCGAGGATTGGTTTTACCTGTAGGATCGCCCATCCGGTCATGGCCTGAGACGAGATACACGCGGCTACTATCAGGGTGTCGGCACGCCAGGAGGTCTTGCTGGACTTGTTTTACCATTGTCGAAATGTCTTGTGCACCGGGATGCTGAGCCTGATCGGATTTCCCTATGATAAGGGGTGATGATATTATATTTATCACTTCAGCTGATCATGAGAGCTTGTGATGGGCTAAGTTGGGACACCCCTGCAGGGTTATGATCTTTCAAAAGCAGTGCCCGCGGTTATGTGGCAGATTGGAATTTGTTAATGTCCGGTTGTAGAAAACTTGACAGAGGATCCGAAGTAAAACACACAACTGTGTGAGCAACCGTGACTGTCTCTTTTCATTTTGAGAAGAGAACACAGTGGGGTTATGTTTGACTCGTAGGTAGTTCAGGATCTTTAGCGATCATTACTAGTTTGCGACCGTTTGCATAGATGCTCATCTTATTCTTGTACTCGTAAGTTAGCCGACATATATGTTGCTTAGTCGCTGCTGCAACCTCACCACTTTACCTCTTCCTACCCATAAATCTTTGCTAGTCTTGATACCCATGGTTATGGGATTGCTGAGTCCTCGTGGCTCACAGTTACTACAACACCAGATGCAGGTACAACTGAGTACGATGCAGGAGATGGATCAGAACTTCACCGGGAGTTCGATAAAGAGAGTGGACGTATGTATGTGACGTTTTTCGACGATCAGTAGTGGTTTCTACTAGGGGCGATTCGGACCTGTGGCTTTATGTATTTGGTATCTTTCTTTTGGATCTTCACCCGTAGTCGGGTTGTGATGTTATTTGGATGATGATTTGCTTATGTAATGTATTGTGTGACGTGGCGAGTGTAAGCCAACTATCCTTTTTTCAATTTCATCCCTATTTTTACATGAGTCGTGCAAAGATACCAAACTTGAGATCATTCTAGAATGGGCTTATACCTTTAAGTCGTGCCTCGACACGTAGGAGGTATAATCCCATTCTGGGCATTACAAGTTGGTATTCAGAGCCTTCTCCGACCTAGAATCCCCCACTGATTGATCGAATCGTTGACGGTTGAGTCTAGGCACACACATGAAAATGTTTTGAGTCCTATATATATATATATATATATATATATCGGAGAGTTGGATTTCTTTTGCTCCTCATCCCTTTTCACTCTGGTGAGGAATCCTGACGATTACTTGTCTCTTCTACTCTCAAAAATTCACTAATTTTTTTAGGATCACGCGAGTATTGTTTGGATTGTTCCGATGTCTTTGTGACGAGAACATTATTCTCGATGCCTCCTGTCATTTAGGGGTTGTGGCAGTGTCCCGGGGAGTTGAGCTCCGAGGTGTTGTCGTCACAAATATATCGCAGCAGTTCTGGAATACTTAAGACGGCCGACATCGAAAACTCTCATATGCGGTTAGTGGCAAGATAACCCCGACATCACCCAGTACTGGGGAGGTAGTTCGGGAGTATTGCCATAGCTTGTATAGTAGATGCGTTTCGAAGGTCCGGGGTAAACGGTTTCCGGAAATAACTGGTTATGTGTTGAAGGATGGATACAGCTGGATGTAGGATTAGAGTTGAGTGCGCGATGCTTCCCCTGTATCCCCAACACCTGATTGCATAACTGGAAACTTTCGAAAATTAATAGGTGGGTTCATCTAGTAGTTTGTAGGCATTCTTCCAACGAATGCATGATATGGAGTTCGGGGTTCTACATTGAGTGAAGTGGTTTTATGGGCGATGTTCCGATCGGGAGTTGCATCTTAAAGGGTCCTTGGCTATGCTGTTCCGGGGATTGCAAAACCCTTTTGTAACACGTTCCATGAGCTTTCAGCACGAACATGTGGAACGAAACTTCTATCTTGTATTTGTTCTATCTCCTCCTTGTTGTTTTTATTTACCTTTTTGTTCTCCCAAGTGGCTTATCGACAAGTTGACGTACCTACGGAATTCATTCGTTCAATTCTCCGTTCGAATGATGTTGTGAAGATTATGTTACAACATATTTATCCTTTGTTTTTGTTTTGATTCTGGTATTCGAGTTGCTTCGATGTCAAATGTTGATTCCATACCTTTCCTAAGCGGTGTTCTCATATTTCTATGGGAGTGCTAGTCCTTCTTGATCATCGAGATTTTCATGTTAATCCTTTTCAACCGGTGTGCCTTCTCTTCATGTTATTCCATACGGACGCCGTTGAGAAATCTGACGATTTGTCTGTTTCATTCATCCCAAGTTGTCTTTGTTTCCCCGCCCTCCCCCCTTCTTCTTCTTGGAGCCAGAAATTCTCAAATGAAATATCCATTTTATTCATGTGATGTTTCTTCATTCGTTTCATTCAATTTCATTATCCGGTGATTCATCAGGAAGATGCTAAGGAAGCTTCAAGTTATCGTTCTTCGTTCTCGTTTCTTCTTCGGAGGATTTAATTCAAGCTTCGATGTTGATTATATCTCTTCCTTTTTGTTTAATATGTTTTCACATGTTGAAATTTCTTATCTGAAGTCTCTCTTGCTTATTCAACTCTCTAATTCTTATTCGGAGTGTTCGAGGTAGCTCGGAAGATTCGTGTTTCAATTCATGATCCGTTCAAGCTATTTTGAGATTGTTATCTCATCCAAGCCATTTAATTCAACCGGTGCAATATCTCTCAAGCAATTTTTCCCAACGGTGATTTCTTTCGAGTGGGCCCTAACCCACAGGTCCTTTTCCAGGATCTTACCTGACTCTTTTAATTTTTCTGGAGTTATACTCAAATTCTTTTCAAAGTGTGACGTAAGAATGATTTCCATCAGTCACATGCCTTCTCCAAGCTTGTTTTCAATTATTTCCATCTTTAGCTCCACCTTCCTCTTGTCATTCATCCGGAGTATCTCGAAATTCTTCATGGCATTTCTCGTCTTCACTCTCAACATTTGAAGACCGGAGAAGAGTTCTCTTAAATCTTGGCCGTTCTCTTGAAGATTCGTGGTTCTAGCTTCTTGCCATCCTCATTATTGTTCCGATTGTGAGGAATTATTTTTATACCCATCCGAAGCATTTCATGAATTCTTTCCATCGTGATCCTCCGAAGGCCATCATTTCAGAAGATTCTTCGTTCTCAGTTTTCAACTTCGACCTCCAAATATTCTTCATCGATGCCTCTCCGTTCGTCTCCATATTCTCCGGTGCATCATTCAAGTATTCTTTATTCTGCTCGTGATCCATTCGTTCTTTTGTATCTAAGATTGCCTCATGTATCTTCGTTCATTTTTCTAATTCTTCATGGTGGTTTGTTCTCTATCATCACTCGGTTTCGATTTTTTACGGTGGTTCGTTCAACATTCTTTTCCCTTGTCATCATATCAATTAATTCGTTCTTTCTGAAATCCTACCGGTGAGTCGTTCAAGACTTTTCTCAAGTTGAGCGAGATCTCTCTTTGATTCTTTGCAACAAGAATAAGTAGTATGCCAAATCCATTTGGTTGTCATCAATTTAAATTGGTGAAGGATACTCATGACATAATTCTTATTCTTATTCCCTCAAGGTGATTTAATTCCTTTGTTCGGAGTTTGTTCATGGTGAATAAATTCTAATCCCAAGTCCTTTCATCTTTTCTTTTCCGGAGTTGAAAGTTTCTCGGTTATCTCGTCGCGAAGCTCCATCTAATCATTGCAAGGCTTCAATCTTATTCTTTTCTTCCTTCACTTCTCATCCTTTTGTTACCGGAGTTCTTCTTGGTGGTTCATCAGGATTTAATTCATCCTCGAGGTCTTCGTCAAGATTATTGTTGGAGCTCAAGCATTCTTCATCATGCATTCCGAAGTGCAATTCTGTCTACCTTTTTCTTTTGAGGTGGTTTTATGTCATTCTTGACAATTTTCCTTCGTGCTTCATGTTTCACAAGTTATCAAGAATGAAATTTTTAAGGGCCATTTGCATTTCTGTCCCTAACTCGAACCACCTAATCAGATATACCCCTAATTCGGAAGCCTGCTCAAAAATGCCCCTCCGCCGTTAAGTGACCTTACAGAAATACCCTTCCGTTCCGTTTCCGTCTGGTCAAAGGGGTTTGACCGTCTAACTGACGTTTTTTGGACAATTTGCCCCTGCCTCCATGTGTCACTTACAAGTGGGACCGAGTGAGAAAAAAAACAAAAAGGAAAAACACTTTCTCTCACCCCTCACTCTCTCCACCCTCTCTCTCACTTACACGTGGGACCCCACATGTAAGTTTCTAGTTATTTTTTAATTAGTTTAGCAGTTTTGTTAATTGGTAGGGCCTGCCGATTAGTCTCGGTAATTAGCATAATATTTAACACATGGTAGGATTAGTGCTAATCTAGCTAATGGGCCCCACATGTCATAGGAAGCCCATTAGTACCAATCGAACCACCGACGTTTAGCCGCCGGCGAACACACGCCACGACAAAGGGCAGGGGAGCTCTGTTCCAGTGAGCAAACGACTTGTGGGATGGTCCTTTGCGCTCCCGGGCTTGCTCCGCGTTGATAGAAGTGGCAGGGCAAGCGGGGACGGCCAGAGTGTTGAGCATGGCCGAGGCTGCCGGCGGCGGCGGTCAAAGCTAGGTGGCAGGGGGGAAAGGGCTCGGCATCAGCGTCTCACCGCGAGCATGCCAGAGTCTTCAAAGGGTCTGGCGACGGCCGACCATGAGCACATGGACCTCGCCTACGGCCGCCGGAGCAAGGCATCGTGGGGAGGTGATTGGACGAAGAAGAGCTCGTCGGCGACATGTCCGGAAGTTCTGCAACACCATATGGATCTCCTGTACGATAAGGGAGCACCGAGGGACCTCGTACGACAGCAAATCGAAGACGACGACTGGTGGGCAGAGGCGGCGGTGATCTCGTCGGCTACGTAGTTGCAAGGCACCCGAGGTCTAGATCTACGGTGTGGTGATGCTCTCTTGTACGGCGGGCCTTGCAGACACGGCGGTCCGGCTTCTAGCCGTCATTGGCCATGTTAACGACGTCGCTCGGGTGAACGGGCGGGCAGACACGCCCTTAGCCTCTGAAGACGAAGAAGGTGATGCTAGTGGGCTGGGCTGGCTGAGCTTTTCTGGGACAAAAGCTAGCATCGGCTCTCTCTCTTCTTTTTAATTTTCCGTCTTATTTTTTTCCAGGGGCAAAACGTCCAACAAACACCAAGAAAACGGTCAAAGCCCTTTGACCTGACGGAAACGTCACGGAGGGGCATTTCTATAAGGAGAGTTGACGGCGGAGGGGCAAATTTGAGCAGGCTTTGCAATTAGGGGCAAATGTGAGTAGTGGGTTCGAGTTAGGGACACAGATGTAAAAGACCCAATTTTTAAACCCATCATCCTTATTTCTCAGGAGATCCTTTCAACCTCCAATTTTGTTTGTTGGAGTTATCTAAAAGCTTTCCCTAAGGATTGTTGCTATTTATGGTGCTTATAAATGACCCAGTTTCTTCATTTATCCTCCTGCAGAAACAAGTTTTCATCTTGTCGTTGATGTCAATCCAATCAATTGTTTTCCAATAGTGGCTGGTTGTCACCTCATAACTTTGAGATGTTTTCTATAAGGCCACAACAAGCTTATTCTTTTGTTTTTGATTATTTTCAACAACTCCGTTCAACCCTTCTTCGTAAGTATGGTTTTCATATTCATTCGTGGGAGAAGTTGTCATTTTCTTCTCCGTTCTGTTCTTTCCAACAACCTAGCATATATTATTTCATTCTGGAGGCATTGTGATGTTGATCTCTCCAAACCATCATCTCGTTTATCGAGATCATGTTCTTTCCTTGTTTATCTATTTATCCGGAGTGTTGTATTCTCCATTCAAGATCCCTCGTCTTATGAAGTTTTGCCTCTCTTTTCAACCGGAGTGTTGTCTGAAATCTTTCTTACCTCTTGTGCCATCCTTTCAATTGTTCCGGAGGCAGTGCGTTGTTGATTTCATCAAGTATCTTCCCACCTCCTCAAGTTCATGTTCAATTCCTTCCATTTACAGTCGAAATGTTGTCCAAATTATTTCGTTCTTATTCCTTCTCAATCTTGGTTAACCGAAGTGGTTTTGAAATTCTTTCGTCATCCGCGAGCTCTTGTTTAATGTCTTTCAACCTACAAGGTTCTCGTAATGTTCCTCATTTTACCGGAGTGCTCTTAACTTCGTTCATCTCCGTTGTATTCTTTCTTTCAAGATTGTTCAACCTCCCAAGTTCGTGGTTTCACTCGTTTATCGAAGAAGCAACTTTGTTTCACCTCTTCTTTTCCGTTTTATCCGGTGCCATCTCCAGGATTTCGGGTCGAGATCCTCTATTAGTGTGGGAGAGTTGTGACGCCCCGAGACCGATGCGCCAGGTGTCAGCCAGTTATTCGTCATTGTTGCCATGTCTTTTTGCTTGCGTGTTGCACTTTGTCATGTCATCATGTGCATTTGTTCAACATGTTTTCAAAACTTGCATTCGTTCGGGTTCCCCCAGTTCTCTCTGTTGTCCGTTCTGAGTCCAGACACACTCGCACGGGCCCGCGGCACCTCCGAATATTTATTTTATAAGTGGCCGGAAAATGTTCTCGGAATGGGTTGAAACTTGGCGTGCGGTCTTATTACAGCGTAGGTAGACCGCCTGTAAAATTTCGTCGCATTTAGAGTTCGTTTGATAGCCCAACCGTTAAAGATATAGCGGCACTATAGCCGGATAAACGTCAAACGTTTCGGTGTTTCGAAACTGCCGCTGGGCCTCTCTCTCTCTCTCTCTCTCTTCTCTCGTCTCCGCCCGATGCCTTCTACACAGCCCATTTTTACCCCTCGACTGCATGTCCGAAGCTGCCCAGAACCCGACCCGGGTTTTTCGTTACCGATGTGTCCGGATCATCCCCAAACATCTCCATTTTCTCATTTAGCCTCCCTAGCCTATTTATTCTCGACCGTCCGATTATGATCGGAGGGTCCAGACAGCACTAGTATCCCTCCACCTACTATATATATCATCCAACCCTAAATTCGAGGAGAGATGTCCCATCCTTCGAATCCTCCTCGCCGCCGCCACTCCACCAAATCCCCTCGGGATCTCCCCTGCCCAATTCATCCATCCAGCTAATCAGCGCACCCGAGCTCCACCTCCTCTTCCCCAAGCCCCTCGATCAAACGAGGAGTGCGCCAGCAGCCCGCTGCGTGCTGGCTCGAGAGGAGCCCGAGGCCCCCACGCCGGAGCCACGAGCGCCATCGTCACCGTTTTGAGCGTCGTGTTGCCGGAGATGAGTGCCCCGCCGCCCCATGCTCCTTCTTCCTATCCTTTCGTTCCCTTTCTGTTGTCTCTCTCGCTCCCTCTCTGAACTCTCTCTCTCTCGTTCTTCTTCAGGTCGATCTTCAGGTTGAGCGTCTCAGCGCCAGAAACCTGCAGGAGGCAGCTGTTGCAGGGAATCAGCGGGCCCGACTGCCCCTTGCTCAGATCGGCCGCCCTGGCCTCGGATCTGGCCGCCCTCACCTCTGTTCCCTGCTTCTGCTCTGCGAGGAGGATGGCGCCTCTGCTTCGCACGAGAACGACGACAGTGCTTCTCCCGCTCGCCCGTCGACCTGCTTCACCCGCTCGCCCGTTACCGCATCGGCCTCGCCCGACTCCAGCGCGCCGCTCGATCCCCTGCCTCGCCAGCGCCCGCAGCCCGCTCGCCCGCGTTGACCGAGACGCTGCCTCGACCGCCCCTGCTTCGCTCGATCGGGCCGGCCTGGGAGGTCCAGCGCGCCAGCCCTCTGCTACCTCTCCACAGATCTGGGCCGAAGCCCAGCTGGGTGAGCAGCCCCTTGTTCCTATCGGGCCAGCCAGTTTCGGCCTGTTATGTTTTTTCCAGTCCTGCGAATTTGTTAATTATTCCAGTTGTTGCAGTTTTACAGTTTGGACCCTAAACTTCATGCATATAATAACTTCACATATGTGCATCACATGTAAAAACTTTATATATGAAAAATGCTTAGAATTTTGTGTAGATTCATAATATGCCACTTTCACCCCTGATTAAAAATGTTTAACATGTTGTTTTCATTAATTTGTGTAAATAACATGTTAAAAATGGTTTTATTCATAACTAAATAATCGTAGCTCCAAATTTGATAAACTTTATATGTATTTGGGGTAGAAAAATGTGTAGAATAACATGGTGCCCTTTGTTTTGCTCTTTAACAACATTAAAATGGTGTAATAGGCAGAACAGTACCAAATTCATAATATGCACATGGGGATTTTCTGGAATTGTTGTTTGTTGTTCCGGCCTCATTTAAACTTGTCTAAATAGTTAGTTTACTTTTGCTTCACCCCTTGCATCATATATAGACTTGTCTTGCATCATACTTGCTTGAGCATATTGTCATGTTTCTTGTGTTGTTTTCTGTGCTTCCTACCTTGCCATGTATTGCTTCCTGTATAGACTTGTCATGCATCATACCTTGCCATGTATTGCATCATATATGGATTGTGTTGTTTTTTCTGTGCTTCCTACCTTGCCATGTATTGCTTCCTGTATAGACTTGTCATGCAGCATACCTTGCCATGTATTGCATCATATATAGACTTGTGTTGTTTTACTGTGCTTCCTACCTTGCCATGTTGTGCTTCCTGTATAGACTTGTAGTGCTTCCTATTTAGAACTGTCATGCATCATACTTGGATGTGCATCGTATGCTATGTTTATGCTTGTGTGTTTACCGTGTTGTTTGCTTCTTTCCGGTTGCTTCTCTTATTAGCTTCGGTTCCGTTCCGGAGTTGTGAGGATCCGTTCGACTACTTCATGGACTTGTTCTTCTTCCTTGCGGAATCCCAGGCAAGATGACCATACCCTCGGATACCTTTACTATCAATGCCTTTGCTTAGTGTCTCGATGTTATCGTTATATGTCGCGCTACCCATCTTATTGTCAGCCCCTCTCCTTGTTGCCATGAAACCTCTAACCTTTGACACCTTCCTAGCAAAAAACCATTGTTTGGCTATGTTACCTGCTTGCTCAGCCCCTCTTATAGCGTTGTTAGTTGCAGGTGAAGATGAAGATCGTTCCACGAGGGAACTTGTTGTTGGAATATCACAATATGTTATATATATAATAACACACCTATATACTGGGCATGGGTGGAAGGCTTGGCCTTTTGCTCGGTGTTTTGTTCCACTCATGCCACCTTAGGCGCCGATAAACCGGCATTATGTTCCTTGATTTTGCGTTCCTTACACGATTGGGTATATGGGGACCCCTTGACACTTCGTCTTTGAATAAAACTCCTCCAGCAAGGCCCAACATTGGTTTTAATTTGCTCATAATAACAACTTAATTAATTAATTAATTCCATAGGGGGTCATGTCCGCGGGTTCTTAATTCTACATAACAGGGGGGCCAGTGCTGATGGTGTTGGTCCCAAACGGGGGTTATGCGGGGCCACCACGGGGAAACTCAAGGATTGGTTTTACCTGTAGGATCGCCCATCCGGTCGTGGCCTGAGACGAGATACGCGCGGCTACTATGAGGGTGTCGGCACGCTGGGAGGTCTTGCTGGACTTGTTTTACCATTGTCGAAATGTCTTGTGCACCGGGATGCCGAGCCTGATCGGATTTCCCTAAGATAAGGGGTGATGATATTATATTTATCACTTCAGCTGATCGTGAGAGCTTGTGATGGGCTAAGTTGGGACACCCCTGCAGGGTTATGATCTTTCAAAAGCCGTGCCCACGGTTATGTGGCAGATTGGAATTTGTTAATGTCCGGTTGTAGAAAACTTGACAGAGGATCCGAAGTAAAACACACAACTGTGTGAGTAACCGTGACTGTCTCTTTTCATTTTGAGAAGAGAACACGGTGGGGTTATGTTTGACTCGTAGGTAGTTCAGGATCTTTAGTGATCATTACTAGTTTGCGACCATTTGCGTAGATGCTCATCTTATTCTTGTACTCGTAAGTTAGCCACCATATATGTTGCTTAGTCGCTGCTGCAACCTCACCACTTTACCTCTTCCTACCCATAAAGCTTTGCTAGTCTTGATACCCATGGTTATGGGATTGCTGAGTCCTCGTGGCTCACAGTTACTACAACACCAGATGCAGGTACAACTGAGTACGATGCAGGACATGGATTAGAACTTCACTGGGAGTTCGATAAAGAGAGTGGTCGTATGTATGTGACGTTTTTCGACGATCAGTAGTGGTTTCTACTAGGGGCGATTCGGACCTGTGGCTTTATGTATTTGGTATCTTTCTTTTGGATCTTCACCCGTAGTCGGGTTGTGATGTTATTTGGATGATGATTTGCTTATGTAATGTATTGTGTGACGTGGCGAGTGTAAGCCAACTATCCTTTTGCAATTTCATCCCTATTTTTACATGAGTCGTGCAAAGATACCAAACTTGAGATCATTCTAGAATGGGCTTATACCTTTAAGTCGTGCCTCAACACGTAGGAGGTATAATCCCATTCTGGGCATTACACCACCGCCGTAACCTTCTGTTCCCGTGAGATCCCATCTTGGAGCCTGTTCCAAAGCTCCGCCGGAGGGGGGATCCATCACAGAGTGCTTCAACATCATCATCATCACCCTCACCATGAGTTGTGAGTAGTTTACCACAGACCTTCGGGTCCATAGCTAGTATCTAGATGGCTTCTTCTCTCTCTCTCTCTCTCTGGATCTCAATACAAAGTTCTCCTCGGTCTTCGAGGAGATCTATTCGATGTAATCTCTTTTTGCGGTGTCTTTGTCGAGATCCGATGAATTGTGAGTTTACGATCAAGATTATCTACGAGAAATATTTTGTTCTTTTCTAAACTCTTTATGTGTGCCCATAATATCCTTGCAAGTCTCTCCTAATTATTGGTTTGGTTTGGCCTACTAGATCTATAGTTCTTGCAATGGGAGAAGTGCTTGGCTTTGGGTTCAATCTTGCGGTGTCCTTTCCCAGTGACAGTAGGGGCATCAAGGCACGTATTGTATTGTTGCCATCGAGGATAAAAAGATGGGGTTTATATCATATTTCTTGAGTTTATCCCTCTACATCATGTCATCTTGCTTAAGGCGTTACTCTGTTCTTATGAACTCAATACACTAGATGCATGCTGGATAGTGCTCGATGTGTGGAGTAATAGTAGTAGATGCAGGCAGGAGTCGGTCTACTTGTCTCAGACGTGATGCCTATATACAATGATCATGCCTAGATAGTCTCATAATTATTTGCTTTTCTATCAATTGCTTGACAGTAATTTGTTTACCCGCCGTAGAATATCGCTATCATGAGAGAAGCCACTAGAGAACACTATGGCCCCCGGGTCTATTCTCAACATATCAATCTACATCTACTTTACTTTTTCCGCTTTTACTTTCTATTTTTATAAAAAAAATACCAAAAATATGAACTATCATCTCTATCAGATCTCATTTTCGTAAGTGACCATAAAGGGATTGACAACCCCTTATCGTGTTGGCTGCGAAGTTCTTATTTGTTTGTGCAGGTGCGAGGGACTCGAGCGTGGTCTCCTACTGGATTGATATCTTGGTTCTCAAAAACTGAGGGAAATACTTACGCTACTGTGCTGCATCTCCCTTTCCTCTTCGAGGGAATACAACGCAAGCTCAAGAAGTAATAGAGACACATCAATAACTTTCAGATCTTCATCTTTATTTTCATGATAACTAGAAGAACACGCTTTCATAAAGCAATCTTTTTTAGCACGCATCCTAGTGGTTCTTCCTTTGCACTCATCAATGGAAATTCTCATGGCTTTGAGAGACTCATTGATATCATGCTTAGGTGGAATAGATCTAAGTTTCAAAGAATCAATATCTGGAGTAATTGTATCCACGTTTCTAGCCAACTCATCAATCTTAAGCAATTTTTCTTCAAGCAAAGCATTGAAATTCTTTTGCGAATTCATAAACTCTTTAACACTAGTTTCAAATTGAGAGGGCATCTTACCAAAATTTCCATAAGAGTTATTGTAGGAATTACAATAATTTTTAGAGGAATTACAAGGAAATGCCTAGGATTATAGTTTCCTCTATAAGCATTGTTACCAAAATTATTCCTACCAACAAAATTCACATCCAAAGATTCTTTATTATTTTCAATCAACATGGACAAAGGCATATCATTAGGATCAGAAGAAGCACTCTTAGTAGCAAATAATTTCATAAGTTCATCCATCTTTCCACTCAAAATACTAATCTCTTCAATAGCATGCACTTTTTTACTAGTAGATCTTTCGGTGTGCCATTGAGAATAGTTTAACCATAATACGGAGTATTATCTAGGAGTTTGGTAGCTTCTCCTAAGGTAGTTTCCATGAAAGTTCCCCCCGCGGCCGAATCTAAAAGATTTCTAGAAGCAAAATTCAAGCCGGCATAAAAGTTTTGTATAATCATCCATAAGTTCAAACCATGTGTAGGGCAATTACATATCATTAATTTCATTCTCTCCCAAGCTTGTGCAACATGCTCATGATCTAGTTGCTTAAAATTCATAATATCGTTTCTAAGAGAGATGATCTTAGCAGGAGGGAAATACTTAGAGATAAAAGCATCTTTGCACTTATTCCACGAATAAATACTATTTCTAGGCAAAGAGGAAAACCAAGTTTTAGCACAATCTCTAACTGAAAACATAAATAACTTCAATTTAACAATATCGTTATCCGTGTCCCTTTTCTTTTGCATATCACACAAATCAACAAAGTTGTTTAGATGGGTAGCGGCATCTTCACTAGGAAGGCCGGAGAATTGATCTTTCATGACAAGATTCAACAAAGGAGCATTGATCTCACAAGATTCAGCTTCGGTAATAGGAGCAATCGGAGTGCTAATAAAACCATTGTTGTTGGTATTGGAGAAGTCACACAATTTGGTATTGTTCTGAGCCATAGTGACAAGCAAGCAATCCAACACACACAAGCAAACAAGAAGCAAGCGAACGATAAACACATGGCAGAAGAAGGGCAAATAAAACGGCAAGGGTGAAGTGGGGGAGAGGAAAACGAGAGGCAAATAATGTAATGCGAAGGATAAGGGTTTGTGATAGGTACTTGGTATATGACTTTTGCGTAAGCCTCCCCGGCAACGGTGCCAGAAATTTTTCTTGCTACTTCTCGAGCTTGCGTTGTATTCCCTCGAAGAGGAAAGGGTGATGCAGCACAGTAGCGTAAGTATTTCCCTCAGTTTTTGAGAACCAAGGTATCAATCCAGTAGGAGACCACGCGCGAGTCCCTCGCACCTGCACAAACAAATAAGAACTTCGCAGCCAACGCAATAAGGGGTTGTCAATCCCTTTACGGTCACTTACAAAAGTGAGATCTGATAGATAGGATAGTATAATATTTTTGGTATTTTTGGGTATAAGAACAGAAAGTAAACAAAGCAAATAAGCAACGGCGGCAGAAATTGAAGGAAAGTAATATGATAAAGATAGACCCGGGGGGCATAGGTTTCACTAGTGGCTTCTCTCATGATAGCAGAATTCTACGGTGGGTGAACAAATTACTGTCGAGCAATTGATAGAAAAACGCATAGTTATGAGAATATCTAGGCATGATCATTATATATAGGCATCACGTCCGTGACAAGTAGACCGAAATGATTCTGCATCTACTACTATTACTCCACACACGATCGCTATCCAGCATGCATCTAGATTATTAAGTTCATAAGAACAGAGTAATGCTTTAAGCAAGATGACATGATGTACAGGGATAAACTCAAGCAATATGATATAAACCCCATCTTTTTATCCTCGATGGAAACAATACAATACGTGCCTTGCTGCCCATGCTGTCACTGGGAAAGGACACCGCAAGATTGAACCCAAAGCCAAGCACTTCTCCCATTGCAAGAACTATAGATCTAGTAGGCCAAACCAAACCAGTAATTCGAATAGACTTGCAAGGATATTATAATCATACATAAAAGATTTCAGAAAAGAATCAAATATTGTTCGTAGATAATCTTGATCATAAACCCACAATTCATTGGATCTCGACAAACACACCGCAAAAAGATTACATCAAATAGATCTCCTCGAAGATCGAGGAGAACTTTGTATTGAGATCCAAAAAGAGAGAAGAAGCCATATAGCTAATAACTATGGACCCAAAGGTCTGTAGTAAACTACTCACAACTCATTGGTGAGGCTATGGTGTTGATGTAGAAGCACTCCGTGGTAGATCTCCCCTCCGGCAAAGCTCCGGAACAGGCCCCAAGATGGGATCTCACGGGAACAGAAGGTTACGGCGGTGGAATTAGGGCTTTCTCGGTTGCCTCGATGTTTTCAGGGTACATGAATATATATATAGGAGGAAGGAGGGCACCGGGGGAGCCAGAGGGGGCCCACGAGGGTGGGGGCGCGCCCAGGGGAGGGGCGCGCCCTGGACCCTCGTGGCCTCCTCTCTTGTTCCCTCGCGTGTACTCCAAGTCTTTTGGGTAGATACTGTTCCAAAAATAACTCTCCCGAAGGTTTCATTCCTTTTGGACTCTGTTTGATATCCCTTTTCTGCGAAACACTGAAATAGGCACACAAAAAAACAGCAATTTGCACTGGGCCTTGGGTTGGTTAGTAGGTTAGTCCCAAAAATAATATAAAAAAGTATAATAAAGCCCATTAAACATCCAAAACAGAATATATAATATCATGGAACAATCAAAAATTGTAGATACGTTGGAGAGGTATCACCCGGCGGAGATCATCATCGGGCACATCGTCTGATTCCTCTTGATCTTCAGCTTCCCCCATTGCAGCATCACCGTATTCAGGGGGCACGTAGTTGTCATCATCCTCTTCTTCTTTGTCGTCTTCCATCATAATCCCTATTTCTTCGTGCTTGGTCCAAACATTGTAGTGTGGCATGAAACCCTTATAAAGCAGGTGGGTGTGAAGGGTTTTCAAGTCAGAGTAGGACCTCGTATTCCCACAGCTAGGGCATGGACAACACATAAAACCATTCTACTTGTTTTCCTCAGCCACTTCGAAAAAATTATGCATGCCCTTAATAAACTCGGAGGTGCGTCTGTCACCGTACATCCATTGGCGGTTCATCTGCATGCATTATATATAATTAAGTGTGTCCAAAACCATTACAGAACATCATGAATAGATAAATTAATAGAGGTTCATCATCACATTAAAACCAAAGTATACATACATAGTTCTCCAGAGCATCTAATTAAACAATACATTGAAACTATGTAAAACATTTCAATGCAACAACAAATGCGATCATAATCGCAACCAAGGTAACAATTGATCCAACGACATAATGATACCAAGCCTCGGTATGAATGGCATATTTTCTAATTTTGTTAATCTGCAAGCGCATGGCATCCATCTTGATCTTGTGATCATCGACAACATCCGTAACATGCAACTCCAATATCATCTTCTCCTCCACAATTTTTTTATTTTTTCCTTCAAGTAATTGTTTTCTTCTTCAACTAAATTTAACCTCTTGACAATAGGGTCCATCTTGATCTTGTGATCATCGACGACTTCCGCAACATGCAACTCCAATTCCATCTTCTCTTCCTCAGTTTTTTCCAATTTTTTCTTCAAGTAAATGTTTTTCTTTTCAACTAAATTTAACCTCTCCACAAGAGGGTCGGTTGGAATTTCCGGTTCACATACCTCCTAGATAAAAGCATCTATGTCACGTTGGTCGGCATAATTGTCATAAAAACTAAAATAAATAGTTATAAATTAAAGATAATATACCACATCCGAATCATAGACAGGACGAGGGCCGACGTGGGCGGATACCAAAACCATCGCACTATATAATAACAAACAATAATAAAAGTAAGAAAATTATATAAATATCTTTCTAAATCATACAAGTAAGATTTTTTTTAGAAAGAAGATAAGAACGGGAGGCTCACCACGGTGGTGCCGGCGACGAGTTCGGCGCGGGCAAATAACGGCGGTGAGGACAGGGACGTGACAGGAGGGACCGGCAAATCTTGAGGAAAATTGAGCTTGGACAAGGAGCTTCGAGAGGAGAAAGCTTAAGTAGTGTGGCTAGGGCATTTCATCGAACACTTCATGTGCATAGGAGGTGAGCTAGAGCACCACAAAGCTCTCCCCTCGCCGGCCAGAAAAAAACAGAGCAGTGGAGTGATGTGCTAGCGGACGAGGGAGTATATATAAGCACCTCATTGGTCCCGGTTCGTGGCTGAAACCGGGACTAAAAGCTCCCCTTTGGTCCCGGTTCCAGACACAAACTGGGACCAATGGTTGTGGGCTAGGAGCAAGGCCCATTGGTCCCGGTTCGTGTCTGGAACCGGGACCAATGAGGATAGAAGAACCGGGATCAATGCCCCACGAAGCCCGGCCGGCCCTCTGCGCTGAAGAACCGGGACCAATGCCAACATGGGTCCCGGTTCGTGACAGAACTGGGACTAATGGGCTGGGTAGGCCTTGACCAAAGCCCTGTTTTCTACCAGTGGAGATGTTCCGGGGGAAACCCTAGATCTGGGTCTACCAGATCGGACGATGACGGCGCCTTCGATGTCGTTCTCCCTCCCGGCAACGGGCGCGTGTGGATGGATACGTGCAGGGTGGTTGTGTTGTCTGGCTCCGTAGTGGCGTCGACGCCAGGCCTGGCAATGGTGATGCGTCAGTTCTTGCTCTGGAGAGGGATCGACGGGAGACAGCTGCGGTGACCTCCGAGAGGGCGCCAGACCAGTGTGTGACCCAGTCCCAATGTGTGGTTTTGCTGGAGCATCCAGCTTTAGTGTGATGTCTGTTTGGTATTCAGCCCGGATATTCGGCACACCTTCATCGAAGGGATAGCAACATGTGTTGCCTAGATGGTGGCTTCAGACCTACTGATGTACAGTATTACTTTGTACAGTCTTTGTTGAATAATTAGTAAAAAGATTGTATGCATTGTCCAGATGTAGAGGCCGGGCTATATCCTTCTTTTAAAAAATAAATAAAATCACTGATCGGGCAAATAATATACATAAGCACTTACGTATTGATCGTAACAACATTTTATATTATAGTAGAACGGAGGAGTATATATACTAGTATTAGCCAAGAATCATCACTTGATTTTTTGAACCTATCATCACTTGATTTGATCTACAGAAGAAGCTATGAATTGAACACAAGCCTGACGGAGCCTCTGGCAGTGATGCTTCTCCGCTAAAGTCAACGTGGTCACCACGGTATTGGCCTCAAGGGTCTTGGAGAGGGCGATTTCACATATTAGCTTCAACCTTTGAATATCGTACCGGTCCGCAGCCGCAAGTAGATCCATGACAAGCTCCCTCTTACGATCTCCGTCCACATCGCGTATGGCGGCAGGGAGCGAATCCATGTAGATGTAGTAGAGGAGAGCGTCGAAGGCCTCAGGCTGCATGTCGTTGATGTCGACGCATCCGCCCGAGAACCCCAGCCCCCCGCCATGCACGACGTCGGCCATGAACGCCGGCGACCTCATGGCCAGCACGGTCCGGTGGGCGCGGAAGCCCTGCCCTCTGACGAGGAAGCCGACGTCCGCCCCCGCCTGGGACTCGTACATCCTGGCGAGGTCGCGGTGCAGGTCCGAGGGAGGGTCCCCCTCGTCCGGCGCGGCCGTCCAGGTGACGACGGTCGGGTACATGAAGACGGTGACGACGCACTCGATGACGAGGCGGTCGCCGTGGACGAGCCCCCACGACGCCGACTCCAGCTTGCTCCTCTTGACGAACTTGCTGGTGCTGGGCGCGAACCTGCTGAGGTCGGAGCTGAAGAGCATGGGCGGGGTGCGCGACACCAGGGAGGGCGCGCCGGGGCGCTGGCCGACGACGGTCAGGTCGCAGGACGCGCGCACGCGGGCGCCAGCGCTCAGGAGCTCCAGGTAGATGGACACGTACTTGGGCTTGAGGTACCCGCCGGGGTAGTAGCGGATGTTCCAGTCGAAGCCGCCGACGGCGAAGGCGCCCGAGCTGATGTAGACGTTGGGGCCGAGGAGCTTGTGCTGGCTGTACCCGCGGATGTCGAACACGTGCTTGCGCTGCACCGTCTCCGGGCTGCATGTCGACGTCGCCGTCTCCAGCACCGTCTTTGCGCTCGACGCCGGCATGATGGATCGGATCTACGAGTAGTAGTAATAGATAGGCCTACGCGCGTGCTCCTGTATAACGAAGTGCCTAACAGAATTCCGTTACATCGGTCCGTGCTAAACTAAATAAAGTATGTCGTCAATCACTGGGAGACTCTTGAACCCAGAGTCCTACCTACCCGCCGACTCAAATCACAATAAGTCTCTTGGACCCGAGTATTTTGGAACTTCGTCTCCGGCACGATGAAGTTGAATACAACTGTCATCGATCGGCAGGTTCAAGTGCAACGGAAAAACGAAATCGCTGAGGGTTTTTTTTTTTTTTTTGACAAAAGACTTGCCATTTTCATTAAATAAGAGAGGAGGTTTAGATGTATGCCGCAACACGACCAAAAGAGAAGACTACTCTCGCAACATAAGACTACTCAAATGCTTGGCATCAGCCAAAGTCCAAAGGTGGGCCTCTTCTTTAATTCTCGTGACGATAATTGTGGACGGAGCCGCGACGTTGCGATTTTTTTGGCATTTAGTTTTTTCCATATTTCCCATGAGACAAGCATCATACCGAAGGCAAGATCCTTTCTTTTGTGATCCGCGTTGCTCGTCGTCTTTTGCCATCAAGTTTGAACCGAAACTTCATTTCACCAAGTCATTGGTGAGCAGTCGTGGATTCCCAACCAAACTGTAATCTCGTTCCAAACTCTATTCGTGAATCTACACTGAAATAGCAGGTGGGCAGCAGACTCTTGAACTTGCTTGCAAAGGGGGCAAAGTTGCAATTGGGTCATCCCCGTCGAGACAAACGATCGGCCGTCCAGACTTAGTTCTAGAGAACTAGCCGAGCAAAGAACTTGCATTTGGGAGGAGCCCACATCTTTCAGATCATGAAAGTATTAGTACTGAAGGTGAGTCCCGCAAATTGTGGGAGGAGCCCACATCTCTTCCAGATCATGGAAGTATTGGTACTAAAAGTGAGTCCCGCAAATTACGCCAATTAAGCCGAGAACGTGTACTATCTGCTGGTTGTGAATTTCCACGAAATAGTATCTTGTCTTGTAATGCCCAGGATGGGACTATACCTCCTACGTGTCGAGGCACGACTTAAAGGTATAAGCCCATCCTAGAATAATCTCAAGTTTGGTATCTTTGCACGACTCATGTAAAAGAGGGATTAAATTGCAAAAGGAGGTAGTTGGCTTACACTCGTCACTTCACATAATACATTACATAAGCAAAACATCATTCAAAACATCACAACCCGACTACGGGTGAAGATCCAAAAGAAAGATACCAAAACAACATAAAGCCATAGGTCAGGATCGAATCCTAGTAGAAACCACTACTGATCGTCGAAACGTAACAAGCATACGGCCACACTCATCATCGAGCTCCTAGTGTAGAACTTGAACCATCTCCTGCTTCAATCTCGGCTGAACCTGCATCTGGTGTTGTAGTATCTATGAGCCACGAGGACTCAGCAATCCCATAACCATGGGTAACAAGACTAGCAAAGCTTTATGGGTAGGAAGAGGTAAAGTGGTGAGGTTGCAGCAGCGGCTAAGCATAATATGGTGGCTAGCTTACGAGTACCAGAATAAGATGAGCATCTACGCAAACGGTCGCAAAAGTAGTGATCGCTAAAGATCCTAAACTACATACGAATCAAACATAACCCCACTGTGTTCTCTTCTCAAAATGAAAAGAGACAGTCACGGTTACTCACACAGTTGTGTGTTTTACTTTGGATCCTCTGGCAAGTTTTCTACAACCGGACATTAACAAATTCCAATCTGCCACATAACCGCGGGCACGGCTTTCGAAAGATCATAACCCTGCAGGGGTGTTCCAACTTAGCACATCACAAGCTCTCACGATTAGCTGAAGTGATAAATATAATATCATCACCCCTTATCTTAGGGAAAACCGATCAGGCTCGGCATCCCGGTAGCACAAGACATTTCGACAATGGTAAAACAAGTCCAGCAAGACCTCCCGGTGTGTCGACACCCTGATAGTAGCCGCGCGTATCTCGTCTCAGGCCACGACCGGATGGGTGATCCTACAGGTAAAACCAAACCTCGAGTTTCCCCGTGGTGGCCCCGCATAACCCCCGTTTGGGACCAACACCATCAGCACTGGCCCCCCTGCTATGTAGAAAGAATCCTCGGGTAGCGCTAACTCCCTATGCAAATTTAATTAATTAATTAAGTTGTTATTATGAGCAAATTAAAACCAATGTTGGGCCTTGCTGGAGGAGTTTTATTCAAAGTCGAACTGTCAAGGGGTCCCCATCCACCCATCGTGTAAGGAACGCGAAATCAAGGAACATAATGCCGGTTTATCGGCGCCTAAGGTGGCATGAGTGGAACAAAACACCGAGCAAAAGGCCAAGCCTTCCACCCATGCCCAGTATATAGGTGTGTTAATAATAATTATAGATATTGTGATATAACAACAACAAGTTCCCACCTGGAACGATCTTCATCTTCACCTGCAACTAACAACGCTATAAGAGGGGCTGAGCAAGCGGGTAACATAGCCAAACAGTGGTTTTGCTAGGAAGGTTTCAAGGATAGAGGTTTCATAGCAACAAGGAGAGGCTGACATAAAAGATGGGTAGCGCGACATGTAACGATAGCATCGAGACAACTAAGCATGGCAATGGTAGTAAAGGTATCCAAGGGTATGATCATCTTGCGTGGGATTCCACAAGGGAGAAGAACGGATCCACGAAGTAGACGGAGCAACACAGTCGAGCGAAACCTCACAACTCCGGACGGAACCGAAGCTAACAAGAGAAGCAACCGGAAAGAAGCAAACAACACGGTAAACACACATATCATAAACATGGCATACGATGCACATCCAAGTATGATGCATGTCCGGTTTAATTATGCATGGCAATGCAAAGTGCACAAACAATACTACAAGTTAAGTGGAGCTCAATATGCAACGAGTTGCATATTGACGAAACACCACATTTTAATTCTTTAATTGACTCTCGTTTATTTACAAGACAAGATTAAATGTTTTTAACATGGCAAGAGGTGAAGCATAATAAAACTACACTATCTAGGCAATTTAAATGAGGCCGGAAATAACAACGACAATTCCGGAAAATCCCCATGAGCATGTTTAGCAATTATAAGCAACAACAATTCACACATTTATAATGTTGTTAACATGGTGCGGATGACATGATCAAGTTTTATGCAATTTATTAAAAGATGACATGAAGAAGATATGAAGCATTGTCACCGTGATGGAAGAAAAGGGTGCCACAGCAACGATCCGAAAATGATGCAACGGCATCATATCGGTTCCGGTAACTCGTTGAGAGACCGGTGCAAAAGGAAAGGTGGCGTGAGCGAGCGAAACAAGATGAAAGGTGGGTGATCCCGTCACCGGGTTCCCACGAGTCCGCGACGAGGCAACCGAGGAGCATGACAAAAGGACGAAACGGGGACGGTGCACACAAGGGAAACATTTCATACAACACAAGCATCACACGGGTCATCGTCTCGGGGTTATACCTTTGAAGCGTTCGTTCTCGGAGCGGTTCGAGTTCGTAGTGGAAGTAGAGGAAGTAGACGGAAGTAGTGGTACACGGGTCGTAGAGGAAGTAGTCGTTCTCGCCGTCGGTAGAGGTACTTGGCGTTCACGTGGCGGTAGTGGAAGTAGTTGTACACGGTCATCGAGGAAGTAGTGGTACACGGCGACGGTAGTCGAACTTGGCAAGCACTGGTCGTCGTGGTACTTGGCGTCTCCGCGTCGTGGTACTTGGTGTCTCCCAGTGTAGTCGTACACGGAGTCGAACAGAGGGTCATGACGAGCTTTCCAGTAGCCATACACATACAAAGAGGAACTTGACCGAAACGACTCGCGGACTTGGCGATCCAAAACGAAGCAAGGCCAAGGGCCTCGGTGGACAGCAGAACGGCAGCAAGGCGAGGCGATGGTGACGCGAAGGAAAAACGGCTCCGTCCCGTCCATGGCGGCTGGAGGTGATGCGGCCCGGGCCGGAGGGGCTCTGCTGCGGGGCGGCCGGCCCCGTCCAAGGCGGCTGAAGAGGAGGGCTCGGGGCGGAGGAGGAGTAGCAGCGGGGCGACTCTGGGCGGCGCGGCGCTCGCGGGAGTCGGGGCCCGGACCTGCGGGAGCAACGCGGGCTGCGGGCGCTCGGGGCCTGCTGGTGGCCGGCGCTGGATTCGCGCGGAGGGAGAGGGGTGGCGAGGCGCTGGCCATGGCGCGAGGATGGCGATTGCAGCAGCGGACTCCTGGCGCGGGCGCTCGATCTGCAGAGAAGGGTCGAGGGAATCGGGCCAGGGAGGATGGGGGAGTGCGAAGGAGAGGAGAGGGAATCGGGAGATGGTCGAGGGGACGAGCAGTCGGGCACTGGAAGCGATGGAAGGAGCGGGTGGCGGCGGTGAAAGGGAGCGAAGGGAGCGACGAGAGGAGCGTCGGGCTCGCTAGGGTTGAGACAAGGGTGAGGCGCTGGGCCTCGGTGCTGTTGGGCCGGCTGGGGGGGGGGGCTGAGGCCCCGAGGCCGGCGGCTGGATGGCCTAGAGGCCTGGGCCAAAAGGAGGAGAGGGAGGCTGGTTCTCTCTGCTCTTCTAACTGATTTTTAGCAGAAATCAAAAGAGAGAAGAAAAGAATGAGGAGGGAGGTTAGGGAAAAAGTTAGCACATGGGACTATTTTTCTCGGGCATCATAAAATGAGCACGGTCCGAGAAAAATAGCAAAGGCATGATCGAGATATAATTCAAACATATTTGAATTTAATTCAAATGGGTTTGAACTAAGACTTGATTATTGAAGTGTCCAAAAATGTTCGAATTTTCGGAGGAACCTCGAAACAACGGAAAAGAATTATTGGCAAGGTTTTTGAAGGAGAAACTCGAAGTAGGAAAAGAATGGGGAAAATTATGCACGTGTGTTGGTTAATTCCAAACAAATGGAATATTATTATATAGCTCCCTAATAATATTGAGAGGCTTTTATATGTTTTAAAGAGAAGACATTCTTCCCTCGATTTAAATGGACTGAAGGTCCACACGATTTATTTAGGTTGAGATGCAAAAGGAATATGACATGATGGCATGATGACATGATGCAATGCAAAAGAAATAAATAACACAAGCACAAATGCAACACACGGAAGAACCCGGAACATCTGGAATCTTCTGGAATCTTCTGGGATCTTCTGGGACGCCGGTCTTCGGGCGTCACATGTCTATCTTGACTTAGAGTGACACCGTCAACCATCTCCCAGAGGTTGGTGAACTCATGCAAGTGTGTCAAGGTGAGGCCCTGTGCGGTGTTAATCTGGTGGATCCAAAAATTGTTGTCCAATGCTTTGCTAACCACACAATTCTTCCTTTTTGAAATTTCAAAGATTTTAGGTGCGTTGTCTTTGGGCCGAAAACTATTCAACCAAGAGGATTTCTAGAAATTAGCCTTGTTGTCATCACCAATGGTCACTGTCGTGACCGCCGCAACGAGATCTTTATCCTTGTCAGAGCAAGACGCGTGATTGTTGGGGGTGAAAAAAAATCAGCTCATCCACCGCTAACTAAACAAGGTCAAACTAGCTCTTCTTTGGTTTCCCTAGGTTCAAGTTGGAATAAAACCTGCACTTTTCCGCAAAAAGTCTATCGTACTAGATGGCGCAACACGCGACATAGGTAGTAAAGTAGTGGTCCGTTTGTGCTTTTTTTCCCTAGATTCGTTTTTTTTAATAAAAGTACTTCATGAACGTCCAAATTACAAACTGCTTTCAACGTTGCATTTTTAGCGACGAGATCTTCAAAAATTACATCCATGTTGATAGATTTTGACGATTATTTTTCTGAGTGAAAACTGTGCTCTCAAAGTGATCCAACTCTCGCTCATAAACTGTGCTAACTCGTTCACCTGTGCTCCCAAAATGTACTGACTCATGCTCTCAAACTGTAGTAACGTATGCTTCCAGGTGAACTAACTTGTGCTCCCGAGAAGGGTGGATCACGCCTACGACTTGTGAAGCATGCTCGTGCTTCCAACATGAACTAACCTAACCTTCCACCTAGTACTGACTCATGTTTACAATTTGAAGCAAAAAACTCTCCTAACCTTCCACCTAGTACTGACTCATGTTTACAATTTGAAGCAAAAAACTCTGCTTCCGAATGAACATATGTGCTTCCACGTGAAGCACGCATGTGCCTCCAAGAAAACTCGCTTCCACGTGAAGCACGCATTTGCTTCCAAGAAAACTCAAGAAAATAAATAAACCAAATATATAAAAACAAAACAAAACAAAAATAAGAAAACCAGGCAAAACCCAAACCGCCCAAAAAAACAGGAACATAATCGGAGATAATGGCGTCTTCAGTAGACTGGAGACAAGAACGTAATCTTCATCATCCAAGTGAAACAGTTCCAGAAATACAAGAGGGACCAAAAAAAAACAGATCCAAGGCAGTACGGTAGGAATCAAAATGCATACGTGTAGCAATTCATCTCCATCCTAACCCAAGTAATCATAGTTCATTCACCTCCAGCAAAAAATGAAAACGGTAGTTACATGAGCTTTCATCTGTTTATCCAGACATCTCTACTAGCTTCACAAGAGTCCAAGCAATTAGGTGAGCTATTACCAAGATCACCAGGAGAAGTTAACCACGAGTGTATCCTGCACAACATCCTCCTAAAGTTCGATTCAGGTTACCAAGCTCGACCATAAGACGGGAAGATCAACCGCTGATGTTGCCAAGCCAGAACAGCATCGGGAACTGAACAACCGCCAGGAAGAGCAGAAAGTAGTGGTTTCGACTTGGATGCCGCTCGTAACTCCTTGGTCCACCCAGAAGCACCCTCTTCATGGTCTTCACGAGGAACACGCCAGTGCAGAGACAGAACCATGGCATGATGAAGTAGTACAAGTAACTCCAGAAGATGCGGGCCAGCATCGCAAGGGATGTGCCAGCAAATCCATACCCAGCGTACGCCACAATGTCTAGCAATGGCGCTTCACCACTGCCCAGGGAGTACAGCAAACCTTTGATGAGGACGACTTGCAGAAACCAACCAACTAGACCTCTTGTGAACTGTAGGGTCAGTGCCTCAGGGGTAAACCTGCATCACCGAACAAATCACATTTACATGATTCAGTCATGTAAAGTGCGCAGTGGTTTTCCAGATAGAAGATACGGAGTGCTTCACACTGTATTTACCTTCCAAGAACTCCCAATGCGTATCCAGCAATGACAATGTAGGTGCCAAACGCCATCAAAGGGATGTACAGATCTGGTGCATTGATATCCTGAATTGGAGGTTTGTAGGATAGCCTCCCTCCTACAGGTTCAGTTATTCTCGTCCAATGACCCTTAAGACAATAAACGCAATATGCATGTTATGAGACTTCACAGTATGCAAATCTTGCAAGGAAAAAAGGAGAGGGCAACGGCGCTTACCCTGTGAAAGAAAGGGAACAAGACGACCTTCAGTTTGTTCCTCACATACTGGCTGTTGACTTGAAAATAGTATTGAGGGTTGGACAAATATTGAGTAATCTGACACAATCAAGTGAGGTTAGCTTGGCAGGTTTCAAAAATATTATCCACAAAAGAGAATTGAATGAAGTTGGAGACATACATTGCTCTGCATGAACTCAGAACTGGAACCAAGAAATTTCTCTCCATATGCTCCAAGTCCAGTACGGATCAGTCCAGGTCCAGCACCATACATGGCACTTTCAAAAGGATTTGGTGGTGCATTTGTAGGCCTGCCACCTAAGCTACCCAGATCACTATTCATTGCTGCCATGATAATAACTGAACAGACAGTCAGAAAACAATGTATTCCGAATAGTATAACAAAAAAAGTGTACTCAAGAGTATTTTGCAACAAGTTGAAGTCAAGAACCATAAGATGGTCTGAATCTGATTGATGATCAACACACAGTAATAAAAATTCAAAAGTAATACTGAATTCATTATGATCTCAAATCCCAAGAGAAAACAGCACAAAGAAATCATAGCTCAATGAATTTTATGACATAACACCCATCCTTCCAAGATGAGGTGGTGATGCTAACGAGAATGTGTCATGAAACTGCTTCGACGGAAATAGAAGGAAAGACAACTGATCCACATTAGCAGTTTAGCACCTTTCTTTTTGGCTGGTGCAGCCTGTTGCCTTAGTTTAACAACTAACATTCTGCAGTAATACGATGGCCGAACAGAAAGTACTGTCCGTTAAAACTTTTCTTTGCCAAAGAAGAAATGCATCAGGTTATTATGCACTGATTTAAGGTCATTCCATAATCTTTAACTGGATAAACAAATTTTAAAGCAAACAAAGCCACCATGGCAAATGACTGCACGGTCCTAAATCCAAGAAACTGCAAATTGTCTTCACAAACACTGTGGTATGGTACATATTGGTGATTTTACCAGTTCCCTTAATTACTTGTTCTGGTGAACTAAAAGTAACAGGATCCTCAAGGCTTACCCAATGTTCCACTTCCATCCAACAATCCAGTTATTCTCAGATCTACTACACGCTACTCTAAAACTTCTTTCCAGAAAGATAACCACACTAATATATACTTCCCATAACCTCCAATAGCAGGGCAGCCGCCGTAAACTACATTATTCCCAATCCCACCGCAAAATCCAGGGGCGGACCTAACGTGGGGCACGCGGGATCAGTCGAACCTCCTAGTTTCTTCCAATTTCGAAACGAATTGCTACCCGTGGTCAACGCAGCAACGGGATACGATGGGGACGGGATGGATCGGAGTGTCCGTTCCAGAAAGTAAGGTTTGCATCAGATTGCTCACAGCAAGACAACTCGTACAATACAAGTATCTAGGGTTCATCGCAGACAGGGGTGGATCTAGATGGTGCGCCGGGACGTGCACCAGCGTAAATCCAAAATTTGTGGAGGTTAGTTTGGGGTTTACCTCCGGAACAAATGCCGTCCAAGATTGCGGACGGGGTTGGGGCAGCAGGGGAAGGG
>LR738714.1:132076556-132097505 GCA_902687465.1 Secale cereale
GGTATTCTCCACCGGTTCCTCCAATTATTTTTGGTTGGAAACTTGTATTTTTGCAGCAATAATTCATACTTGTTGGAACTCTAGAATTTGTTTTGTTTGCATATTTTTTAGAAAGGGGAGCCCATGGCTTGGTCATGTGAGTATGATGTGTATTTTAGACACTGTTCAAGAAATCTTCCGATTCAGCGATTTATCGTCCGATTTATCGCTACTCTTGGGTTGACCGATAAGATTATGCCTTATCTTCATTATTTATCATTTGGGCCGATTTATCGCTATGACAAGCGATTTATCGGGAATCTACCGATAAATCGAGCCTATTCATAGCACTATGTTTGCAAGAACTATGTTTATTTGTGTTTTGTGGACCTTGTTACGCAATATGTAATGTTTTCCTACTTTGTTTGTCCTTATATCAAGATTCGAAGGCTAGGATTCAAGTTAACACTTCTGTCCAATATTATTTTGGTGTTGAATATAGCATATTTTAGTGCTGGGAACTTGGGATTTGAAAAAAATGGCCAATTAATAGTCGACCGATAAAATCGATTAATCGGACGATTTCCGATTAATCTCTAATCCCCAGCTGACCGAGACGATAATGATAAGCGATATCCTCAACATTGATTTTAGAAGAGAAGGCATGTATTTATATGGTTGGATTGAGAAGACATAGCATTTGTGGTAGGGTTTGACATCTATATGAATTTAGATAGATTATTGCTTGAAAGAGAATCTAATTAATTTGTGTATTTTGTATGCTTGATTCTCATGGAGATACGATCATATAATTAGGATGTTATATTGAGATTTTGTTATGTTGTGTTGCCATTGAGATTTTGTCATATATAGAGAAATGGTCTTGTTATCTTGACATTGAGATATGCATTTATGTTGATGTTGTTATGCCTCATATATGATATGTAGGATGTTATATAGTGTTATGTAAGTTTTATTTGTTCATGCTTGATTTGTAGGATGGCGGGTGAACGTTGGTATGACGGTCTTCATAAAGGGTATGACAAAGAGCATCGTGCGCGGGACATTGAGAATCAGCGGGTAAGACTGAATCTATTTGAAAACTTGGTTATTACTTTTCATTTTTGGTAGTCACTAACCATAATGCAATGCTATTTTGCAGGAACTAAAACCTATGCGCATGAGGGGTCATAGTGCCGACGACTGGCTATGCGACGAGCGGTATGAGCCATACTTCGAGAGATTGGGCCTTCTCCCGTTTGTGCTTCAGTTCAAGCGACACGCTCCATCGATCAACCACGGGGCGATGACCACACTTATTGACCGTTGGAGGCCAGAGACACACTCGTTCCATTTGTCATGTGGAGAGATGACCGTGACCTTGGAGGACATGGCGATGAACAGTGGCCTTCCAATCAATGGAGAAGCTTTGACCGGCACCACCGTAACTGCTAATTGGCGAGATCGTGTTGGCCATTTGACAGGTGCTTTTCCCGTGCCTCCTGAAGAAAGCGAGCGTGACAGTGAGAAAGTGTTGCATCATTGGCTGCGAGATGAGAGAGGAGTAGTATGCCCTCCAGACGCCAATGAGGTTGTTGTGCAGCAGTATGCCCGAGCTTATCTGTGGTATCTGTTAACGAGGGTAGTGTTCCCATATTCTACCGGTAATAAAGCCTAGTGGATATTCTTGGACCTACTAAGTGATTGAGACCGTAAGTACAGCTGGGGTTCATGAGCATTAGCATACTTATATCGTCAGGTAATTAGTAACCAAATTGTCAATTTGTTTGCATTTGCAATTCCGCCTACCTTATGAACAATTTCTGCATTTGCAGCTGGACGAGGCATGTCGTAGGAAGAAGGCCACATCTGGTATGGGTGGCTTTGTTTGGTGCCTTCAGGTTTGGATGTGGGAGCGGATGCCCGTTGGACGTCCCGAGAGAACCAGGAGACCTCCTGAAGGATGGCTCCCACATGATGGGAGGCATGGAGTTGATCCTTTGCGGTTTCCGACCATTACCTACTGTTGGGAGATGGCGAAAATGTACATAGGCAGGTCGGTTGTGCGATACAAATGATACATAAACGAGCTGGATACGTTGACTCATAAGCAGGTAATGATAACTTACGTAAGAGCACATCAATTGTGATGGAACCGTGTACTTAACTAGTATCATCTAATGTTGTAGGTTGATTGGATGCCATATGATGCTGATATGGATTTTGGGCTGAACGAGATGTGCACGCGTGACAGGGATATTTGGCGGGCGAGATGCCCAATGATATGCTTCTATGCTGTCGAGTGGCACTACCCAGACCGTGGCGCAAGACAATTTAGGAGAAGGCAAGGGACACCAAGGGATGAGAGTTACGAGACAAACCAATTTCTGCATCGGTGAGTAGTTGTACCTCTGGATATATAGTAGTGCATTATGAAAGACATTTCTTGCTAATGCTTTCATCTTGTACATAATTTGCAGAATTAGTCGAAAGAATAATCCGGAAACTTCGACTTGGGTCATTAAGCACTCCGAGTGGATAGATTTGTAGAATCAAAGAGCGGCCCTAGTGGAGAAGGAAAGAAGACAACATAGTGATTCATTGTACGAAGAGCATCTGAAGTGGCTTGCGGGACGTTGCCGGTTGAAGCTAAAGCCCGGTTGGAGCCGTTCGCAATTGGAAGAGTTGGAACATGAGTGCGGGTATATGGACTTCAATATAGAAACGAGAGACAACAAAGGGACACAACTTGACTACGCACAATTACACGACCGAGTGGTATGCTCCACACAATTATGACCTTCATTGTGCATTTACATGTACTTCAAAGATAATTTTCGTGATCATCATTTTGCAGGGTATGGAGTTATTGCATTGTGTTAACGAGGCTGGTGTAGCACTTGGTGAAGATGAGGGAAGTGGATTATCTGAGAAATCTCTTAGGAAAACAATGAAGGTATACGTTATCTCTATTCAAAAACCTCCATCTTTGCACACTATTACTTAGTCTAGTATTTCATCTTCGTTATGTTGCAGAGTTTCGTGAGTCGGTTCCACAAAATGGCAGTTATGCTCTCTTGCCACGGAAGTAAAACCGTCCTCACGGCTGGAGCTTCTACTAGCCGGGACAATAGACGACGTCGTCGTCTTGTCTTGCAACAAGAAGAGCAAGAGGAGCAACTGCAAGAGGAGCATGAGAAAGAGGAAGAGGAGCAAGAGCAAGAGGAAGATGAGTACAATCAAGACGAAGAGGAGGTGCTTGGGATGTCTCAAATGGATGATGCGCCGCAGCCATCACAGCCCACACAACGCACACCGCGCGGCTAATGAGGAAGGAAGAAGTGAATTAGTTTATGTTAGTTTGTCGCGAACTTTGTTGTGTTTGATTCATGAACTTTAGAAGTGGCATGAACTTTGGTACCTGAGACTTGTGTTTAAATTGCACTTATGACTGTTGTTACTATTGCTTAGTCATGATGTTGTTTGCTATGATGGATGTCTGGCGTTGATAATTTTGCTCATTCTTAATCATCCTGGAACCGTTGAATGGCAGTCGTTGAAGTCGCAGGTTCTGTAGGGGGTAGACGCTAAGTTTCCTGGCGTTTTGGCCTGGAGAAAGTCCAAGATGCCATGGTCTCTGGCGTTTTCCCTGTGTAGAGCCACATGCTCTAAGAAATTCCATCTAGCTTTTTGGAAACTCAAATATAGCCGGTCTCAAATCAATGACAAATTAGAACAAATCAATGACAAATTAGAAGAAACTTTTTGGAAACTCAAATATAGACGGTCTCAAATTCATGAAATACAACATAACTTGGATCCACGACATAAGCATTACATAGTTCAACTGACATATGCAGTACAAAGTTCAAATGACATACAACATCACTTAGTTCAAATGACATACAACATCACATAGTTCAACCCCTCGAGTTTTTCTTGCGTGAATTCTCTTTCTTATTTTGCTTGCGTGAATCTTCTTTTTCTTGCTTGCATTGTCCCCATCTAGCACCGATGAGCTTGGGTCGGTATGTAACACCGAGGAGCTTGGTAGCCATGACAAGTCTGGCTCATAATCTAGCGGGATAGGTTCCAATTAGATTTCTTTGTTTGGTCCAGGGTTGCAACAGATGACACCCGGTACTTTGAGAACCCAGTCCCAACGAGCACGCTGAGTCGGTATTGGGGACGTACCTTCATTGATTGCCCAATCAATGATCTGTTCAGGCCTGTTCAAGTCCATCTGACGATATTCTTGCATAGTTGCATAAATGCGATTTACCTACCTAGATCACTTCTACATTCAAATTCAACCATTTTCATTTCGGTAACATTCTTCTCCCTTTCAGCGATGACACTATCAGAGTAATCTTCAGAAAAATATAACCGTGCAGAGTTCCTCACTGCTTCATTCCTTGCATCGCAACTGTTGACCCACAGAGTCATCTTTTCTTTAATGAGTTCGCGGTTCTTTTCATCCATCGCTTCCATATAATTCTCAATGAAAATCATCTTTGCGTCATTATTAAGTGCCATTCCTACATGAGTGACCTAACATTATTAAGTGCAACATTATAAAGAAGTAGGTTAACTATATCACTAATCACAAGCATAACAACTAGGATAATCCTAATCCAAACCCTAATCACAAGCATAACAATAGTAGCATCCATAGTACACCAACTAAATTCATTAGGCTAAAGCTAACAACACCATATAAAACACTAAAAGATACCATTTTTTGGCAAAGATTTTGCTAAAAAAAGTGAAAACTTGGGTTTGAAATAATGTACAAACTGTGATGGATTGAACCAAACAAATCATGGGGGTGTACTGGATTTACCTCAATGGTTGTAAATGACTCCGATCCACCGGTCAAATTGGACAGATTTGTGAGAGATTTGAGGGGAGTTTGGTTGGGGGAGAGAGAGTGGGAGGGGCAGAAGCTCGGGGTGTGAGTGAGGTTGAAGAATGACTTATGGATTGGGCCCACAAGGACTTATAATCTGGATACTACCAAAACGCCAGCAACCATGGCGTCTGCATATGTAGAGGGGAGCCAGACGCCTTGACTCATGGCGTCTTGGCTTTACAGAAGGTTTGCCCTAGGAGCTGGAACAGAGGGCCAGACACCGTGACTCATGGCGTGTTGGGTTTACAGAAGGTTTACCGCGCTGGACCAGAGGGGCAGACTCCATGACTCCTGGTGTCTTGGCTTTACAGAAGGTTTTCCTTTGCTGGACTGGAGCAGACGGCCAGACGCCGCGGTTCCTCGCGTCTGGCTTGAGGCCTAGACGCCGCGGTTCCTGACGTCTGTGGTTCATCATGGCCAACAGAAGTTATACCTCTCTGGATATGACATATTTTTTGCACAATTCACAACATAATACAACTGTAGATAGACTGTCTCAAATTCATGTCCAATAGCATAGCTTAGGTTCATTACATAGTTCCCATCACAAATTCATGTCCAAATCCTCGAATAGCACAAAGGGTCCATTCGTGATACAAGCCTCAAGCATGCAAGTCTCTATTGGGTCACGCGCGGCCATTTCCCCTTCTTGTCGCGTGCCTCATCCTCCTCTTGTGCATCGCGAGCCCTTGCAAGCTTTCTTGCCCTCTCCTCTTCACGAGCTGCCTTCTCTTTGCGCGCCCTCTCCTCCTCATGCTTCTTCCGCTCCTTCCTCTCCCTCTCACGACGTTCTTCATCCTCGGCTCTCTGAAGGGATTCTTCAAACAACCGTTGTCTCCTAAGACAATCTTTAAGTTGGTCTTTTTTGGACATCTTCTGGCACTTCATGATCTATCCATGTGAAGTACTTGCAAAGAGGAGGAGGTGACTACATACAAAACAAGTTTTTATTAGTAATATGAGGTGAATCATAATGGAGAATAGCCTACTTTTCTAACATACCGGTGGGTTGTCATAGGCGTTAGTTGGACGCGCGCGATCATGTGCATAGTTGGGACACACAAAATATCTTCTTCCTTCCGTCCATGACTTCTTCCGGTCAGTGGAGACCTTCACCTTGCACTCATCTCCACACCAACATGATGGGGTTTTCACTTCTTTCTCCTTCGTCTTGTCCAACCTTGCCTCCTCCCACTTGGTCGGCATGTCCTCTTGGTCAGCGCACCGCGGCCTCATCGTGGAACTGGATGAAGCCATGCCTATGAGAAGAATAATTGTTAGGAAATTATATGAACAAACTGAATTAGATGAACAAATTGAATGAACAAACTAAATACAATAAAAACAAGAAAGGAATGAACAAATATTTACCATTCATAATTTGTCAACCATTTGGATTATGCAAGTAACCAAACGTCGATCCGTTGTCAGTCCTCCGTCCTCTTCTACCACCACCGGAACCACCTCTACAACCACCATTACTACCCCCTCTAGGGCCTCCATTAGCGCCACCTCTACCACGTTGTCCACTCCTAGCACCTCCTCTAGGGCCTCTACCAGCACGGGAACCACCTCTGCGACCACCGGAACCTCTACGACCACCGGAACCCCCTGTCTGACTCGTGCTAGGATTGCCCTCCTTTGATGTTTTTCTTTTCTTGGAGCATGTTCTCACATGGTGTCCCAAATTATCACATTGACCACAGTTGGTAGTGTCCGGAGGCTCCATAAAGTGCCCGCTACCAAATTGGTTCATGCCAGTGTTGTTGGAAATATGCCCTAGAGGCAATAATAAAAGGATTATTATTATATTTCCTTGTTCATGATAATTGTATATTATTCATGCTTGAATTGTACTATATGGAAACAGCGATACATGTGTGAATACATAGACCACAACGTGTCCCTGGTAAGCCTCTAGTTACTAGCTCGTTGATCAACATATGGTCACGGTTTCCTGGCCATGGACATTGGATGTCATTGATAACGGGATCACATCATTAGGAGAATGATGTGATGGACAAGACCCAATCCTAAGCCTAGCACAAGATCGTGTAGTTCGTAATGCTTAAGCTTTTCCAGTGTCAAGTATCTGTTCCTTAGACCATGAGGTTGTGCAACTCTCGGATACCGTAGGAATACTTTGGGTGTGCCAAACGTCACAACATAACTGGATGGCTATAAAGGTACGCAACGGGTATCTCCGAAAGTGTCTGTTGAGTTGGTACGAACCGAGACTGGGATTTGTCACTCCGTATGACGGAGAGGTATCTCTGGGCCCACTCGGTAAGACATCATCATAATGAGCTCAAAGTGACTAAGGAGTTAGTCACGGGATGATGGATTACGGAACGAGTAAAGAGACTTGCCATGACGAGATTGAACAAAGTATCGGTATACCGACGATCGAATCTCGGGCAAGTACCGTACCAATAGACAAAGGGAATAACATACGGGATTGAGTGAATCCTTGACATCGTGGTTCATCCGATGAGATCATCGAGGAACACGTGGGAACCAACATGGGTATCCATATCCCGCTGTTGCTTATTGGCCGAAGAGTCGTCTCGGTCATGTCTACGTGTCTCCCGAACCCGAAGGGTCTACACACTTAAGGTTCGGTGACGCTAGGGTTGTAGAGATATATGCACACGAAAACCCGAATGTTGTTCGGAGTCCCGGATGAGATCCCGGACATCACGAGGAGTTCCGGAATGGTCCGGAGGTAAAGAATGATATATAGGAAGTCCAGTTTCGGCCATCGGGAGAATTCCGGGGGTCACCGGTAGTGTACCGGGACCACCGGAAGGGTCCCGGGGGTCCACCGGGTGGGGCCACCCATCTAGGAGGGCCCCGTGGGCCGTAGGGGGAAGGGGACCAGCCCCTAGTGGGCTGGCGCACCCCCATGGGCCACCCCCCATGCGCCTAGGGTTGAAACCCTAGGGGTGGGGGCGTCCCCTAGGCTTGGGGGGCAAGCCACCCCCTTGCCCCCCCTAGGAGATTGGATATCCTAGGGCCGGCGCCTCCCTGGCCCCCTATATATAGTGGGGGGAGAGAGGGCAGCCGCACCTCAGCCCCTGGCGCCTCTCCCCCCCGTTACACCTCCTACTCCTCCCGCAGGGTCTCGACGAAGCCCTGTAGCTTTTCCCGTTGCATCCACCACCACGCCGTCGTGCTGCTGGATCTCCATCAACCTCTCCTCCCCCCTTGCTGGATCAAGAAGGAGGAGACGTCGCTGTACCGTACGTGTGTTGAACGCGGAGGTGCCGTCCCTTCGGCGCTGGGATCATCGGTGACGAGGATCACGACGAGTACGACTCCATCATCCATGTTCCTTCGAACGCTTCCGCTCGCGATCTACAAAGGGTATGTAGATGCACTCCTTTATGCTCATTGCTAGATGACTCCTTAGATTGATCTTGGTGAAGCGTAGGAAATTTTTTGAATTCTGCTACGTTCCCCAACAGTGGCATCTGAGCTAGGTCTTTGCGTAGCATCTTGCACGAGTAGAACACAAACAAGTTGTGGGCGTTGATTTTGTTCAATTCTCTTGCCGCTACTAGTCCAATCTTGATTCGGCGGCATTGTGGGATGAAGCGGCCCGGACCTACCTTACACGTACGCTTACGTGAGACTAGTTCCACCGATAGACATGCACTAGTTGCATAAGGTGGCTGGCGGGTGTCTGTCTCTCCCATTTTAGTCGGATCGGATTCGATGAAAAGGGTCCTTATGAAGGGTAAATAGAAATTGACATATCACGTTGTGGTTTTGGCGTAGGTAAGAAACGTTCTTACTAGAAACCTATAGAAGCCACGTAAAAACTTGCAACAACAATTAGAGGACGTCTAACTTGTTGTTGCAGCATATGCTATGTGATGTGATATGGCCAAGAAGATGTGATGAATGATATATGTGATGTATGAGATTGATCATGTTCTTGTAATAGGGAATCACGACTTGCATGTCGATGAAAATGACAACCGGCAAGAGCCATAGGAGTTGTCTTATTTATTGTATGACCTGCGTGTCACTGAATAACGCCATGTAATTACTTTACTTTATTGCTAAACGTTAGCCGTAGTAGTAGAAGTAATATTTGGCGAGACGACTTCATGAAGACACGATGATGGAGATCATGGTGTCGTGCCGGTGACAAAGATGATCATGGTGCCCCGAAGATGGAGATTAAAGGAGCAAAATGATATTGGCCATATCATGTCACTTTATCTGATTGCATGTGATGTTTATCATGTTTATGCATCTTGTTTACTTAGAACGACGGTAGTAAATAAGATGATCTCTCACTAAAAATTTCAAGAATTGTGTTCCCCCTAACTGTGCACCGTTGCTAAGGATCGTTGTTCCGAAGCACCACGTGATGATCGGGTGTGATAGGCTCTAACGTTCGCATACGACGGGTGTAAGCTAGATTTACACACGCAAAACACTTAGGGTTTCACTTGACGAGCCTAGCATGTACATGCATGGCCTCGGAACACGGAAGACCGAAAGGTCGAACATGAGTCGTATAGAAGATACGATCAACATGAAGATGTTCACCGTTGATGACTAGTCCGTCTCACGTGATGATCGGACACGGGCTAGTCGATTCGGATCATGTATCACTTAGATGACTGGAGAGATGTCAATCTGAATGGGAGTTCATTAAATTTGATTAGATGAACTTAATTGTCATGAACTTAGTCTAAATTCTTTACAATATGTCTTGTAGATCAAATGGCCCATGCTCATGTTACCCTCAACTTCAACACGTTCCTAGAGAAAACCAAGCTGAAAGACGATGGTAGCAACTATACGGATTGGGTCCGTAATATGAGGATCATCCTCATAGCTGCCAAGAAAACTTATGTCCTAGAAGCACCGCTAGGTGACGCTCCCGCCCCGGCAAACCAAGATGTTATGAACGCTTGGCAGTCGCGTTGTGATGATTACTCCCTGGTTCAGTGCGGCATGCTCTACATCTTAGAATCGGGGCTCCAAAAGTGTTTCGAGCACCACGGAGCATATGAGATGTTCCAAGAGCTGAAAATGGTTTTCCAGGCTCATGCCCGAGTTGAGAGATATGATGTCTCCAACGCATTCTACAGCTATAAGATGGAGGAAAATAGTTCTGTCAGCGAGCACATACTCAAGTTGTCTGGGTTGCACAACCTTTTGTCTCAATTGGGAATGAATCTCCTAGACGAAGCGGTCATTGACAGAATCCTTCAGTCGCTCCCACCTAGCTACAAGAGCTTCGTGTTGAACTTCAATATGCAAGGGATGGAGAAGTCCATTCCCGAGGTGTATTCAATGCTGAAATCAGCGGAGGTGGAGATCAAGAAAGAGCATCAAGTGTTGATGGTGAATAAAACCACTAAGTTCAAAAAGGGCAAGGGTAAGAAGAACTTAAAGAAGGACGGCAAAGGAGTTGCCGCCCGGTAAGCCAGTTACCGGGAAGAAGCCAAAGTATGGACCCAAGCCTGAGACTGAGTGCTTTTATTGCAAGGGAACGGGTCACTGGAAGCGGAACTGCCCCAAATATTTAGCAGACAAGAAGGCCGGCAACGTAAAAGGTATATGTGATATACATGTTATTGATGTGTACCTTACCAGCGCTCGTAGTAGCTCCTGGGTATTTGATACCGGTGCAGTTGCTCACATTTGTAACTCAAAGCAGGAGCTGCGGAATAAACGGAGACTGGCGAAGGATGAGGTGACGATGCGCGTCGGGAATGGTTCCAAGGTCGATGTGATCGCCGTCGGCACGCTGCCTCTACATCTACCCTCGGGATTAGTTTTAAACCTTAATAATTGTTATTTAGTACCAGCTTTGAGCATGAACATTGTATCTGGATCTCGTTTGATGCGAGATGGCTACTCATTTAAATCCGAGAATAATGGTTGTTCTATTTATTTGAGAGATATGTTTTATGGTCATGCCCCACTGGTCAATGGTTTATTTTTGATGAATCTCGAACGTGATGATACACATATTCATAGTGTGAATGCCAAAAGATGTAAAGTTGACAATGATAGTCCCACATACTTGTGGCATTGCCGCCTTGGTCATATTGGTGTCAAACGTATGAAGAAGCTCCATGCAGATGGACTTCTAGAGTCTCTTGATTATGAATCATTTGACACATGCGAACCATGCCTCTTGGGCAAGATGACCAAGACTCCGTTCTCCAGAACAATGGAACGAGCGACCAACTTATTGGAAATCATACATACCGATGTGTGCGATCCAATGAGTGTTGAAGCTCGCGGAGGCTATCGTTATGTTCTCACCCTCACAGATGACCTGAGTATATATGGGTATATCTACTTGATGAAACACAAGTCTGAGACCTTTGAAAAGTTCAAGGAATTTCAGAGTGAGGTTGGGAATCAACGTGATAGAAAAATAAAGTTCTTACGATCGGATCGTGGGGGTGAATATTTAAGTCATGAATTTGGCACGCACCTAAGGAACTGTGGAATTGTTTCACAATTGACACCGCCTGGAACACCTCAGCGAAATAGTGTGTCTGAATGTTGAAATCGTACTCTGTTGGACATGGTGCGATCTATGATGTCTCTCACCGACTTACCGCTATCTTTTTGGGGTTATGCTTTAGAGACTGCCGCATTCACTTTAAATAGGGCTCCGTCGAAATCCATTGAGACGACACCGTATGAACTTTGGTTTGGCAAGAAACCTAAGCTGTCGTTTCTGAAAGCTTGGGGGTTGCGATGCTTATGTCAAGAAACTTCAACCTAAGAAGCTCGAACCCAAATCGGAAAAATGCGTCTTCATAGGATACCCAAAGGAAACGATTGGGTACACCTTCTACCTCAGATCCGAAGGCAAGGTATTTGTTGCCAAGAATGGATCCTTTCTGGAGAAAGAGTTTCTCTCGAAAGAAGTGAGTGGGAGGAAAGTAGAACTTGATGAGGTGACAGTCACCCCTCATGAACCGGAAAGTAGCGCAGCGCAGGAAATTGGTCCTGAGGTGCCTGCACCGACAAGGGAGGAAGTTAATGATGATGATCATGAAGAAACAGATCAAGTTACTACTGAACTTCGAAGGTCCGCAAGGACACGTTCCGCACCAGAGTGGTACGGTAACACTGTCATGGAAATCATGTTGTTAGACAACGGTGAACCTTCGAACTATGAAGAAGCGATGGGGGGCCCGGATTCCAACAAATGGCTTGAAGCCATGAAATCCGAGATAGGATCCATGTATGAAAACAAAGTATGGACTTTGGTGGACTTGCCCGATGATCGGCATGCCATAGAAAATAAATGGATATTCAAGAAGAAGACAGACGCGGATGGTAATGTGACCATCTATAAGGCTCGGCTTGTCGCTAAGGGTTATCGACAAGTTCAAGGGATTGACTACGACGAGACTTTCTCTCCCGTAGCGATGCTGAAGTCCGTCCGAATCATGTTAGCAATTGCCGCATTCTATGATTATGAGATATGGCAAATGGACGTCAAAACTGCATTCCTTAATGGCTTCCTCAAGGAAGATCTGTATATGATGCAGCCGGAAGGTTTTGTCGATCCAGAGAATGCTAACAAGGTATGCAAGCTCCAGCGCTCGATCTACGGGCTGGTGCAAGCATCTCGTAGTTGGAATATTCGCTTTAATGATGTGATCAAAGCGTTTGGCTTTATACAAACTTGGGGAGAAGCCTGTATCTACAAGAAAGTGAGTGGGAGCTCTGTAGCATTTCTCATATTATATGTGGATGACATACTACTGATGGGAAATGATATAGAATTCTTGGAGAGCATAAAGGCCTACTTGAATAAGAGTTTTTCAATGAAGGACCTTGGAGAAGCTGCTTACATATTAGGCATCAAAATCTATAGAGATAAATCAAGACGTCTCATTGGTCTTTCACAAAGCACATACCTTGACAAGATATTGAAGAAGTTCAATATGGATCAGTCCAAGAAGGGGTTCTTGCCTGTTTTGCAAGGTATGAGATTGAGCACGACTCAGTCCCCGACCACGGCAGAAGATAAAGAAAAGATGAGTGTCATCCCCTATGCCTCGGCCCTAGGTTCTATCATGTATGCCATGCTGTGTACCAGACCTGATGTGAACCTTGCCATAAGTTTGGTAGGGAGGTATCAAAGTGATCCCAGTATGGAACACTGGACAGCGGTCAAGAACATCCTGAAGTACCTGAAGAGGACTAAGGATATGTTTCTCGTTTATGGAGGTGACAAAGAGCTCGTCGTAAAGGGTTACGTCGATGCTAGCTTCGACACAGATCTGGATGACTCCAAGTCACAAACCGGATTCGTGTATATTTTGAATGGTGGAGCAGTCAGCTGGTGCAGTTGCAAGCAGAGTGTAGTGGCGCATTCTACATGTGAAGCGGAGTACATAGCTGCCTGCGAAGCAGCGCAAGAAGGAGTCTGGATGAAGGAATTCATCACCGACCTAGGAGTCATTCCAAGCGCGTCAAGCCCGATGACTCTCTTCTGTGACAACACTGGAGCTATTGCCATTGCCAAGGAGCCCAGGTTTCACAAGAAGACCAAGCACATCAAGCGCCGTTTCAACTCCATCCGGAATTATGTTCAAGATGGAGACATAGATATTCGTAAAGTACATACGGATCTGAATGTCGCAGATCCATTGACTAAACCTCTTCCACGAGCAAAACATGATCAACACCAGAACTCTATGGGTGTTCGATTCACCACAATGTAACTAGATTACTGACTCTAGTGTAAGTGGGAGACTGTTGGAAATATGCCCTAGAGGCAATAATAAAAGGATTATTATTATATTTCCTTGTTCATGATAATTGTCTATTATTCATGCTTGAATTGTATTGTACGGAAACAGCGATACATGTGTGAATACATAGACCACAACGTGTCCCTGGTAAGCCCCTAGTTACTAGCTCGTTGATCAACAGATGGTCACGGTTTCCTGGCCATGGACATTGGATGTCATTGATAACGGGATCACATCATTAGGAGAATGATGTGATGGACAAGACCCAATCCTAAGCCTAGCACAAGATCGTGTAGTTCGTAATGCTTAAGCTTTTCCAGTGTCAAGTATCTGTTCCTTAGACCATGAGGTTGTGCAACTCCCGGATACCGTAGGAATACTTTGGGTGTGCCAAACGTCACAACGTAACTGGGTGGCTATAAAGGTATGCAACGGGTATCTCCAAAAGTGTCTATTGAGTTGGTACGAACCGAGACTTGGATTTGTCACTCCGTATGGCGGAGAGGTATCTCTGGGCCCACTCGGTAAGACATCATCATAATGAGATCAAAGTGACTAAGGAGTTAGTGACGAGATGATGGATTATGGAACGAGTAAAGAGACTTGCCATGACGAGATTGAACAAGGTATCGGTATACCGACGATCGAATCTCGTGGTTCATCCGATGAGATCATCGAGGAACACGTGGGAACCAACATAGGTATCCAGATCCCACTGTTGGTTATTGACCGGAGAGTCATCTCGGTCATGTCTACGTGTCTCCCGAACCCGTAGGGTCTACACACTTAAGGTTCGGTGATGCTAGGGTTGTAGAGATATATGCACACGGAAACCCGAATGTTGTTCAGAGTCCCGGATGAGATCCCGGACGTCACGAGGAGTTCCGGAATGGTCCGGAGGTAAAGAATGATATATAGGAAGTCCAGTTTCGGCCATCGGGAGAATTCCGGGGGTCACCGGTAGTGTACCGGGACCACCGGAAGGGTCCCGGGGGTCCACCGGGTGGGGCCACCCATCCCGGAGGGCCCCGTGGGCCGTAGGGGGAACGGGACCAGCCCCTAGTGGGCTGGCGCACCCCCATGGGCCACCCCCATGCGCCTAGGGTTGAAACCCTAGGGGTGGGGGTGCCCCCTAGGCTTGGGGGGCAAGCAACCCCCCTTGGCCGGCGCCGCCCTAGGAGATTGGATCTCCTAGGGCCGGCGCCCCCTGCCCCCCTATATATAGTGGGCGGAGAGAGGGCAGCCGCACCTCAGCCCCTGGCGCCTCTTCCCCCGTTACACCTCCTACTCCTCCCGCAGGGTCTCGGCGAAGCCCTGCAGCTTTTCCCGTTGCATCCACCACCACGCCGTCGTGCTGCTGGATCTCCATCAACCTCTCCTCCCCCCTTGCTGGATCAAGAAGGAGGAGACGTCGCTGTACCGTACGTGTGTTGAACGCGGAGGTGCCGCCCGTTCGGCGCTGGGATCATCGGTGACGAGGATCACGACGAGTACGACTCCATCATCCACGTTCCTTCGAACGCTTCCGCTCGCGATCTACAAAGGGTATGTAGATACACTCCTTTATGCTCGTTGCTAGATGACTCCTTAGATTGATCTTGGCGAAGCATAGGAATTTTTTTTGAATTCTGCTATGTTCCCCAACAAGTGTATCCAGCTAGGCTGTCCATATCGCCTCTCAATCGTTTCTGTCTGATTCTACCCTTGGGCTCAACCTTGAGCAAAGGATCAGGCCTAAGTTTCGGGCCATTATAGTCAGGCCACTGTGATGGGTCCAAGAAGGGTTTGAATCAAGGGGCCCATGTCAACCTAGTAGCTTCAAGATCAAACTCATGCATCCTCACGATTGTCCCATCTGACACATGCATATTTCTTGACGACGCCGCCGTCAAAAGATGAGAGCACGACCAATGATACTTACTAGGCCTCTCGCACTAACACCACCGTCTCTTAAACAGCACCTCGAAGGCACGACCACCATATGACATACCATCTCTTGTTGTCCCACCAGGCTCATCGATTTGGTAGGTCATATCGTAGGTGTTGAATAGCCTAAATTTCTGTGCCGAGGACTTGCTTTGCTGTAACATCATCCACTCTTCAACCTTTGGTGGATATTCCATTTTTTCACCTATCCACTTCATGGTTTCCTCTGAATGCATCAGAAAATACTCATTAAGCTTGAAGAAAGTATATTCCACAATTGTAGTCACCGGCAATGGGCGGGCACCTCTAAGCACATTGTTAAAACATTCGACCATGTTACTGGTCATGTCGCCATATCTCCAACCTCCTTCGTCATGAGCGCGTGCCCACTTGTGTTTCTCCAGAAAATTTCGTGTTAAGAAATCTTTCCCTCCTTCGTTCGCAGCTTCGTACAGCTTGTCATAGCGAATGGTGAACCCACGGGTGCTGAAGGCCACACAAACATGGGTTAGATCCTTGCTCAACTCCTTGCTCTTACATGCCCTGTTAAAGTTTGCCACGAAATGCCTCATGCACCATCGATGGTGAAGCTTTGGAAGTCCTAGAATAACAATGTCCATGGCTTTCAGTATGCCCTGGTGCCGGTCTGATATAATGCACACTTCTCTATCACCAATGACATTTTCCCTAACATGACGCATAAACCACTCCCAGTTGTCTTGGTGCTCGAAGGGCACCAAACCAAATGCCACCGGCAACACATTGTCATTGGAGGAGTGCGCCATTGCTACCATGATCGTGCCCTTGTATCGGCCGGTCAAGAATGTGCCATCAATAGACAAAACCGGACGGCAATGCTTAAAGGCCGTGATGCATTGTCCGAAACTCCAGAAGGCACGGTGAAACACCCCATGACCATCATCCTCGACCACATGATACATGCCGGGGTTCCTATGGGCAATCGCTCCCAACAATCGCGGGAGGCGATTGTATGCTTCTTCCCAACTACCATACAACATCCTTAAAGCATTTGCCTTGGCCTTCCATGTCTTCCCATACTTGACTTTGTATCCAAACATTTTTTTTCACCATCGTCATGAGGAGCTTCACCTTCACAGTTGGATCACATGATACTTCTTTCATTAATTTAAACCCGAGAAACTCAAACGTGAGTTGACGGTGTGTCTTAGCCTTCTTTTTTGACGGTGGCCTGCACGAGTGAGTACACACACAACTTGTTAACAACCATTGCCCGGTTTTAATTCTTCTTCCATGGACCGCCCATGGGCATCCTTCTTTCTCACAATGGATGGAGTAACGCACTTTTAGGTCCGAGTGCCCAACAAGATATGGTCTATGGTTCCTAATAGCATACTCACTTAGCCATACTTTGAAGGCCTGCAAACTCACAAACTTCAAGCCTTTCTTCAAGTAAGCATTCTCATCTTCAGCCTCGTCCCTTGGTTCGCCCGGTTCCGGGCAAGGTCTCGGTTGTATCGCCCTACTCATGCCACCATCAACTACCGCCTTGTGGGCCAGCCTGAGATCACGAAACAATGGAGTTCTTATTTCCAAACCGGGCACCTCTGTGTGTATACGATTCTCTCTCTCCGTGAATCCATCCAGGTCCAGTTCTTCATCAGGACCTTCATCATCCGAGTCATACGCATATGCATGACCATAGGGGATCTCACGGTCCATGTCCTGCTGCCGGACAAACGCTTCCAAGTCACCGATGTCAATGCCATGAATCTCATCCTCTTGCTCATCATCAGCACTGCATCCATCCTCTAGTGCAAGGCGAGCCCTTTCAAGCTTCCTAACTCTCTCCTCCTCTTGAGCCATCTTCATGTTTTTGCATGCCATGTCCGCCTCACGCTTCCGTCGTTCCCTCTTCTCCTTCTCATGACACTCATTTCCATGAGTCTCATCCTCGTGCATGTCATCATCATCATCACCATGACCATCAACATATTGTTCATTAACTTTTTCAAAAGCATGACCAACAACTTCATTTTCTTGGCTAGGTGGCGGTTGGCTAGAAGTATTGGAGAGATAGACCTCGGCACTATCCACAACAAGAGTCACACTTCTACTAGGGCTAATAGCATGACACGGGGAGGACACTTTGCGGTTCAAGTCAATATCAGGCCGCGGACCTTGCCCCTTCGTAGCAAACAATTCAAGTGACATGTCTTCCGAAGCCGCAACTTTACCCTTGTATATCCCCAATGCACCTCGGAGATGATAGGCATATTCTTCAGTCGAGATTTTGTTCCCACCCCAACATCATACCTTCCTATTAATTCAACTTTATCATTGGGGTCCATCCAATTCAACTTATCTCTTACTTTAACAAAAAACCTCATCATAACTAGGACTTGTGTCGAATACCACCACTTCCTCGTAGTCATGGTTCATGGCGTTTCCAGTGCAAGCCAGACGCCGCGGATGTTGGCGTCTCGGTTTGGGTCAGATACGAAAATTTTATCAAACACGGGTCATATCGTGCTCAAGTTTGCAACCAGGGTCAGAACAGTGAAAATACCCCAAACACACACCCTCATACATCATCTTGAGATTGACAAATTCATCACAAACAGCTTTATAGTCGACGGGACATCTCCTCTCATTGAACGCATATCACCAAAATGTCTAAAATAAATCTAATAAAATGCGAGCATCAATTCAAGTTCGAGACTTAAATTTTCATGGATGGGATAGTACTGTCATCATAACCATCCAACTACATCTTGATACGCAAGGATCTTTTCTTTTAAAAGGTATAATTGTGCTTCTAGTACAAGAACTTGGCAGATGGGTTCACTCGCATACAAAAACTCTCAAAACCTACTCCCTCCGTGCAGAAATAATTGTCATCAAAATGAATAAAAGGGAATGTATCTAGATATATATTAGTTCTATATACATCCTTTTTTGTTCATTTTAATGACAAGTATTTTCGAACCGAGGGAGTACAACAAAGGTACAGTAATTGGTTTGAATGTGCGTTTGAGATACAAATCACTTGTGTGCTGGCAAATGGATGCGAGTGGAGCAAAGTTCATGTGTTGGCTATGAGGTTCTTTGCAAAATGGCCTCTGCGAGTGTGTGAACTTTTGGCCACGTCCCTGGACACCGTACACATCAAATTTTGATTAATAAAACTGACCTAATTTAAGCTATCTCACATGCTTAGCATTTTTTATCGTCAATTTGTTTTTAGTTAGATGATTCAAGGTACTACCCTAAGAGGTTGATGCTTCATGAGAAAAAGTAACAAAGCATTATGGTTAAATAATCCACCCCTGCGAGCATATTTATCTAACCATGCATGGTCCAGAAGAAAAATTATTCACTCCATAATGGACGTTTGATATAACCATCAACGAATTATGCATCTCACACGACCCATCCACACATGGTTGATCTCGACCTCCTCCACCCGTTGAAGTCCGACACCAACAGCAGGATTGATGCTAGAGGACCCAGCGGCTGAGCCAACTCTATCCCCTCCCCTGCGCCGCCGCCTGATAACCCACAAGTATATGGGTTCGCGACAGTCTTCAAGGGTAGTATTTAACCGAAATTTGTTGATTCGACACAAGGAGAGCCAACGAAGTAGTTGAGTTGTCAATTCAACCACACCTGGGAAATAATATTTTTGTGGCAAAGTGTTTAGTAACACAATAGTTTCATAATTTTGATAGCAATAGTAACATGTACAGTAGCAGTAGCAGCTTTGTAGTGATTGTAACAACAGCAACAGTAGTAATTTAACAAAGACCAAAATGAGAAAAAGCGTAGGCACTGGATCAACGATGTATATTTGTGTTGGATGACATTGATCATATAACAGTCACAACTTGTAGAGATGCACAATAGATCCAGTTCATCAATGTAATGTAGGCATGTATTTCGTATATAGTCATACGTGCGTATAAGAACTTGCATGATATCTTTTGACCTACCCTCCCGTGGCAGCAGGGTCCATGAAGAAATCTAAGGGATATCAAGGCCTCCTTTTAATAGAGAACCAAAACAAAGTATTAACACATGGTGAATACATAAACTCCTCGAATTACAGTCATCCCTGGAGAGTATCCCAACTTTTGTCACTTTGGGGTCTACGGATCCGAACAATAACAAGTGCATATAGCTAGCAAATATGATTAAGAAATCAAATATATTCATGAAAACATAGAGGGTTTAGATCTGAAATCATGGCACTCAGGCCCAAGTGACAAGCATTAAGCATAACAAAGTCATAGAAACATCAATCTCAGAACATAGTGGATACTAGGGATCAAACCCTAACAAATTGACGCGATTACATGACGAATACCATCCAACTCCATCACCGTCCAGCAAGCCTACGAAGGAATTGCTCACTCCCGGTGGTGAGCATCATGAAATTGGCGATGACGACATCGTCGGATTCCCCTCTCCGGAGCCCCGAACAGACTCTAGGACAGCCCTCCCGATGGAGATCGGGAGGTGACAGCGGCTCCATATCGTAAAATGCGATAAAACTTTCTCTCTGTTTTTTTCATGAGATAGTCTTTATAGAGTGGTAGTTAGGGTTGTCGGAGGTCTGTGGGACCCACAAGCTCACAGGGCATGCCTTGGGGGCGCCCCCTAAGCTCGTGGCTCCTGAGTGCCCCCCCCCTCCAGCAGAACTATTCGCCTATATTTTTAGGGATTCCTATTTCTGTGCCCCTACTTCCTTAGTTGTGCTCAATTTTCCCCAGTACATCTAACTTCACTCAGTTTTTCCCTCCTCCACTCGCCCGAGCCTCACAAAAGGCCAAATTGTGCCTTGTCGTCCGGTCAAAGCATTTGACAATTACTTCGCCGGTGCTAACGTGTGGTGCCGACATGTAAGGCTGAATGCATTCACGTGGGACCGAAGGCTGCATGCATTCGCTTGGGATCGACATGTAAGGCTGCATGCATTTGCGTGGGACCGAAGGTCGCATGCTTTCGCGTGGGACCCACTAGTATGCAAGACTGAATCAACATCGCTTGTTGTTTGCACACAAGCGATGGCTTGTGTATTCACACACCGGGAGTCGTGCCGCCGCACCGATTAATGATGGTTGACACCACAACCCACCCCTTCCCGTGCCATATATGCAGACCCCGTCATATTTCTTCGCTCACCTCCACAAACCCTATCTGCCATCTGTGCCACTAAAGCACAAACCCTAGCCCTCCTCTCCCCCCATTTTGCTTCCATGGTGTTGCCGCGTAGCATCACTCTCCGTGAAGCCGAGCTTCTCGCCAACTGCGACATCCCGACGCCGCTGGACATGCGTCTGCCGGTGGGATGGGTTCCGAGTGCGGTATGTCTTCTGGTGGCGCATATCCCCCCCC
>LR738714.1:132097568-132117606 GCA_902687465.1 Secale cereale
CCGTCGGTACGGTCGCCTTTGCGTGCGTCGTCTAGAGGTTTCAGGCAGGTTTGATGCTGGAGGAGAAGGCGCATCCAGGCTTCGAGCCTAACGCCCCATTGTAGCCACACATCCTCAGCCAGGACCGTGATGCTCGGATCCAACACTTCCACGTCCCCAACCCATTTCCGCACTTAAACATCGTCAGGCGACGTGCCTTCTGGGATGACCTGAGCTTCGATAAGGGCATTGCCGCATGCTGCTCATAGGTTGCCGATGAAGATTAGTTTCAGATTTGGTAGTGGGGCCGAGGCGAAGTTGTCGTTTTATTGCATAAAATATGTATGAATTCGTATTGAATAAGTGCACAAATAATTTGGAATGATTGTTGAAAGATCATGCGGTGCCCCCATGTTTGGTTTTGGTAATTGATGACACTCTCTATGGACTAATGGTTGACTTGAGTTATATTTGAAGGATTTGTCCATAGGAATTTCTTGAAGTCCGTGTGTTGGTTTCAAGGAGTTTATGTGGTGACCAAGGTGCTATTCAAGGAATTATCTAAAGATTGGTCATGTGAGAGGTTGATCAAGACTAAGTCAAAGAGTGAATCAAGTTGATCAACACACGAAGCGTAGAAGATGTACCGAGGGGGATCAAGTGATCCCATGGTATGGTAAGCATTGTACATCATGCTTTGTGCACTAACCCATGGTCTACATGGAGTAATTTGAGGGGTTAGGTTGAGGTGTGCAAGTTCAAGTGGATCATCACAAAGAGATCACGTCCTCGAAGCTTGCCGTCCATTGTGGTGACAATGGACTCGTGAAGATGTGCCGAAGAGTGGATCACCATAGTGGAGTATGGGGGAGCAATCAACTAGTCTTCATCGAGCCAACGGAATGAAGAAAGGTGGTCCAACTTGAGGAAGTCAAGATCGTCATCATCTAGCTCAAGTGGTGATCGTCATCAAGTTTGCGGTGTGTAAGTTCAAGTGGAGCAGCACGAAGAGATCAAGTGCTTGAAGCTTGTCGTCCATTGTGGTGACAACGGACTTGTGAAGATGTGCCAAAGAGTGGCTCACCCATAGTGGAGTATGGGGGAGCAATCAACTAGTCTTCATCGAGCCAACACAATCAAGAAAGGTGGTCCAACTTGAGGAATTCAGGATCTTCATCATACATCTCAAGTGGACTATGCGCAAGGCAAAGGTTTGCCCTTGATAGGTTTTCTATTTTACCGGTCTCATGGTGATAGTTGGGAGACTGGGTTATAGGATCATTTGCCGTACTATCAAGGGGGGCTCTCAAGTGAGTATCTTGATCATATCGTTCATAGATAGCTCAAACCATTACATCCTTGCATCATCTTTCTTGGTTCTTGTTTTGTTTTTTTCCCTTGTGAGATTTGGAGCTTTTGGTCATCTTCATGACAAATCAAGTTCAACGAAAACGGAGTTCACATACTTCTTCTATGATGTTTTCGATGTTGTAGGTTATGCTGGTTCTTCTTTGTTAGAGGTTTCACTCCTCTATATCTTAGGCATACCTCCCCTGCCTCTTCTTTCTATGGACTACATACAATTTGCTCAATTTGGAGCTCATATGCAGAAGTTATGGCAGTTCTAGATTTCTTGTTGCATATGCTTTACTTGGGGCTTGCTTGATGCACCCCTGTGGTAGTACCGCTCTGGGAATCGGTAGTACCGTCCCTTTCGGGCGGTGGTACCGCTTGTAAGCGGCACTTCTGCTATCCAGTTCCACGGCTCCTCCGCTGCTTTTTCCGGGGTCTTTTTACGTGTCAGGTTCGGCAGTAGTAGGTGCGGCAGTGAGGCGCGGCAGTACCGCCTATAAGTGGTAGTACCACCCCGGTCGGGCGGTAGTACCGCTTCAACAATATTGTCATCGTGCTCTGCTCTGCCTTGCCTCCTCTACTCCTGTGTTCTACTTCTCCCGCGGTAGACCTGCTAGGATGAGCGGTAGTACCGCTCCGGTGGCACTACCGCCCCGAGGTTCATAGCCATTGCTCTGTTTTCCTATTACTACCGCCCGAGCGGTAGTACCACTCGTTGGAGCGGTAGTACCGCTCATGTGCGGGCTGAGTGCATAGCGGCTAGGTTTTCCCCACCTATAAAAGGGGGTCCTCTTCCCCATTGAACCATATCCTTATAGCATGTGTTCTTCCCCCATTGTGGACCTTCTTCGAGCTTGCTATCTCTCAATCCCTCCATGGATTCTTGCTAGTTTTTGGGGGAAAGAGAGAGGAGTTCTAGATCCACATTACCACCAATCACTTTCTCCTCTATGTGAGGGGAACCCCTTGGATCTAGATCTTGGAGTTCTTCATGTTCTCTTCTTTGTTCTCCCTCTCATTTTCCTCCCTAACATTAGTTGGTTTTTTGGGATTTGGGAGAGAAGGACTTGGGCACTCCGTGTGCCCTTGCCATTGCATTTGGTGCATCGGTTTGAGTTCTCCACGATGATACATGGAAGTTACAAGTTAACAAGCTTATTACTCTTGGGTGATTGGTATCCTAGAGCTTGTTTCTCTTGGGTGCTTGGGCGTCCTAGACAGTTGGTGGTGTTCGGAGCTCAATCATTGTGGTGTAAAGCTCCGGGCAAGTGTCGGCGCCTCCAATTAGGTTGTGGAGATCGCCCCAAGCAATTTGGCGGGTTTCGGTGACCGCCCGCAAGGAGTTGCCATTTGTACGGGTTTGGTGACCGCCCTCAAGGGCCCCTTAGTGGAATCACGGCATCTTGCATTGTGCGAGGGCGTGAGGAGATTACGGTGGCCCTAGTGGCTTCTTCGGGAGCATTGTGCCTGCACACCGCTCCAAACGGAGATTAGCATCCGCAAGGGTGTGAACTTTGGGATACATCGCCGTCTGCGTGTGCCTCGGTTATCTCTTACCCGAGCCCTTTACTTATGCACTTTACTTTGTGATAGCCATATTGTTTCTTGTTATATATCTTGCTATCACATAGTTGTTTATCCTGCTTAGCATAAGTTGTTGGTGCACATAGGTGAGCCTAGTTGTTGTAGGTTTTGTGCTTGACAAATTAACTGATGGGTTTATTCCGCATTTGTTCAAGCCTAAACCGTAATTATTTTAAAGCGCCTATTCACCACCTCTAGGTGACATCCACGATCTATCAATTGTATTCACTACAAAAAAAGACACATCCGTGACATTTTGGCCCGAACAAATTTTTTTCCTGTCATGCTTATGACACTTCTATGATGATAATTGTTACAAAAACACATATCATCATAGATGTGGTGGGCTCCTAGTTCTATGACAAAAAATCATGACAGAAAATGGGATTTTCATCCTGGGCGGGTCGGGGATGCACCTGCATGACATTCTTTGGGCCGTCCATGACGGAAAAAATCGTGGTAGAAGCGAGGGCGAGGAAAATTTTGGGAAGTTCCCGGTTATGGTGGGTGGTTGTGGCAGAGCGATGCACGTAGGTTTGCGCGTTTCTCTCGTACATGTCGCGTGTATGTGCGAGGCGTTAGGTTCTAACTGAGCCCGAGCGAGGCGTTCGCTTACTGAACCCGAGCGATTGCACTAGCTACGGTACTGAGCCCGAGCGATCGATCCATGGCTGTTAACTGAACCCGAGCGATTCCTTCGCTACTGCTGCTAACTGAAGTTGATCGAACCTGCTCCTGCCTCTTGATGAATAGTGACTGTTGTTGGGGTTGGATGAACAGTTCCCGGTGGGGGTTGGATGAACAGGACCCCGTGGTAGTAGAGGCAGTTGCCGCTAGATGAATAGGACCCTGATCGGGAGAAGGTCGCCACACACCCGAGCCGGTTGGGGTGGATGAACAGACCTCGTGGAGGGCTGGTTGAACAGGAACCCCCCATGTGGAGGTCTGGTTGAACAGTAGCTGGTGGAGCTTGGATGAACAGGACCCTGTGGTGAACAGTAGCTGGTGGAGGTGGGAGGAAGTCGATGCTGGATGAACAGTAGTAGGTGGATGCTGGAGGAAGTCGACGGTGGATAAACATTAGCCCATGGAGGCTGGAGCGAGCAATACTCCAGGATGCTGCTAACGCGACACTACGATCAGAGACCCTTCAACGAAACTGTGTGTGATGCCATAATCGCAAACGGTGGTGTAAAAAACCATCAAAAATGTGCAAAACGTTTGCGATGGAGGATGCATCAAACACGGTTCAGATTTTAGTTGCGTGTGCGATGCAGGGCATACTGTTCAGTTCAATTAATTGTTTGTGATGAGGAGGAACGAAAGAAACGGGCAGCCAGATGAAGGTGTGTGCGATATACAGCCCACGATTCACTCGAATGAAATGTTTGTGATTAGGCAACACAAAAGAAACGGTCAGCCAGATCAAGGTGTGTGTGATATACGACATGCGGTTCACTCGGATGAACTATTTGCGTTGAGACATGACAACAGAAACGGTTCAACTTAACAAGATGTGTGTGATACGCGTCAAACAGGTCTGTAATCAGAAACGTGTGCGAAGACCGATAACAACACAAACGATTACTGCTAACAAGCCGTGTGTGTTTTGAGCAAACAATTGCTGGTATACAATTGTCAGTGATTGATGAAAACATCACCGATGGGTTCCATTGTTTAGTCCGTGTGCGATATGATTTTCTTTGTCCCCGCAACATCTACGCTCTGTCTACAGAGCATCAACATATATACTTAAAAAGACAACATTGCATAACCAAATTAAGCATACAATTACACAAGTGACTACACACATAACATTTCCACACACCAAAGTAAGCAATTACATGCATACTAAAGTAGGAGAAACGAGGATCTAATCATCTACTTATTGTTGCGACGACGCATGCCATTGCTCTGCTTCCGGCTGGATCCCTGGCCGTTTTGGGGAAGGAGGCACTTCCTCATGTCAACGATCCGCCTGTACATGTCGTAGCTCGTGTACGCCTCCTTGGCCACATACACGAGGTGAGCTTTGTCGAGTTTCTCCATCCAGGCCGAGTGCCAGACATGCTTGTCCTTGTTGCATGAATCCTTCATGTCTCTGTAGTAGGGGTCGATGATGGCCTCGGCGAGGTGAACCAGTGAGTCCTTCTCATGTTTCTTGCTGCCCCAGATCTTGTATTGGACCTGGATATTGACAAGATTCTGTCAGGCGATGCCCGAATTCTCAAGCGCCTTTACATCGTTGGTGATGTCCACCGTAGCGAACATGTAGTGGGGACTGTTGACAAACCTAGCGAAACGCTCGCAAGGCCTTGTGGCCAGTCAGTAGTGGTATATGAGGACGTGGTGGCGCACGCACATCTGGGCGACGACGACCTTGGGACGAGACCCGGCATGAGCACGGGTGTACTCGATTTTTGAACCCGACCACCTTGTACTTCTCCTCGGCAAGCAACATCTCCATTATCTGGATGGAGTGCTCCACCCGGACCAGGTCGTTGGTGCACACCACCGAGAGGTCCATGAACCTTCTGTGGGTGTCCACCATGGCACGCATGGTGAACTGCTGCTCGTCGTCGGCAGCCGCTCGGAGCGCCATTGGAGCCACGCAAGATACCCTCTAAGAATTTCTCATGGTGGGTGTGCTTCTTGCAATGGTGGGGCACGATCGAAAGGTTGGTTGCTGTAATAAATGGGGGTCGGCCGACCTATAATCCTCACGTCTTGTCACGACGTTCATAGCGGAGGATTCCAGTGCATGCTTGACAACACCGCACCGCACGCGTGAGCTCGAAGAGGCACCAAATGTATCATTGGTGAGCCTGTTCCCGCACTACCGCGCAGTTTACCGCGCAAGGTTCCCGCCCGACTAGTTTGTCCATGCGTCGGCTAGAAGAGGGACAAATTGTGGGCATTTATTGGAAAAAATCTTTGTAAAAATGAAGTGTGTGGAATGACTTCGGTCATAAGTTTACCCGTGGGTGATAAGGTCAAAGTTACACAGAAGGGTGATGATGGAGACTCGAGTGCGATAATTAATTTTACGCTCTACAGGGCACACGATGGAAGAAACCAACTGTGTGCAATAATGTCGAAGATCACAGTCGAGTTAGCTATTCAGATCGTGTGCTGTGAGATCGACAAGGTAAACAAATTCGAGAATGGTTAATACAATCTAAGACCATTGCATATTAAGGTCAAAATAGTGCTACCAATATACGAGTCTCATACGATGCCATTTCAATGATTGTACCACAAAAGGTCAAAATATTACAAGGTTCAAATTCCAGAGTTATATGGCTCAAATTCAAAGATTACAAGGTTTAAACTGATATTAGAAATGAAATTCAGCTCATCAGCTGCAAACGCTCGCGCTGATCCGCTGAACATGGATATCAGAAAGGTTCAAACTAATATTACCACTTCTAAGTCTGGTTTCGAAACCTCATGATTTTTGCAAAGGGGGCAGCCACTGAGAAGTCATGTATGGGGTTGACACGATGACTTCTGATTACTCTATCATCTGAAGTTCCAAAATGAAATTCAGCATTTTTGGAGCCTATTCCATTCTGCCGCAGGCGCCGGCGCTAATCAACAAACCATTCATTTTTGCGAAATAAATGTAGAGCAAACCACATTTCCTTCAACACCCTTGCTCTGAGAACAAAGAACCTGGCGAATATAATCTCCGGTAAGGTCCCTCAGTGGGAGTTTAAAGTAATTTCTGAGAGATACAGATCTAGGCATTCGACGTGATTGTTATATTGTATCACATTATCCACCACTGGGCCTAATCTTATCTACAAAAGAAGAAAACGTGTTAGTGCCTACATGAAGTTTTGAACATTACTACATGCCTATTTGGTTTGCAGGATTTGTAAAATGCACTAACATGCCATCTTCGATCTGACATGATGAACATGGGCATTTGATTACATTCTAGAAAAATATAGCCTTCTTCACAAGAGGTTGGAGTGGATGAAAAATTCCCTAAGAAAACTAGTGCAGATGAATCCAAAGGAGAAATGCTTATTGATTGTAACCATATGGATCAAGCAACCAATATGGAGGGCGGGTGGAACATGTATGTACTGAAATCCTCCAAGAGAATCCTTCAGAAATCGTAGTACATTGTCATTGTAAACTTGGAAAAAGGTGTCACAAATTGAACTCCCTTATGGTTAACATTTAACAAGAAAGGAACACCACCTCGATATATAGCTTCTCTAGGCACGGAAAACATCTCAAGAAACTGACAACTTGCTCTTGGTTGGGGCCGATAGATTCTAGTGCCAAGACCTTCACTGTGCGTAGTTTCGGAGTCAAGCTTGTCGGAATAATTTTCTGAATGACAGACGGACAAACATCTTCAAAATTAGAAATAATGTTAATTTGTAGAAGGAGATATAGAAGGCGACTGTTGTAACTGAACGGGTGTGGATCCTGTCGAATTATGGGTTCCGGCAAACCCTTGAGGTTCGAACACTAGGGTGCGCATGGAGATCTCTCCTTTCCGCTCTAGTTCGCCCTCACACCGATTCCTAGGCCTGGCCCGTCGAACTCGAAGAACAAGAGACACAAAGGTTTATACTGGTTCGGGCCACCATTGTGGTGTAATACCCTAATCCACTGTGGTGTGGTGGATTGCCTTGTAGGCTGAGGATGAGCAAGTATACAAGAAGAACATCCTCCTGAGGAGAGGTGTTCTTGTGCTCGGTGAGCTAGTGGGTGTAGGGTGGTTGATGTCTACTACACAACCTTCTTCTTGTAGACGTTGTTGGGCCTACTAGTGTAGAGGTTTGTAGGACAGTAGCAAATTTCCCTCAAGTGGATGACCTAAGGTTTAACAATCTGTGGGAGGTGTATGATGAAGATGGTCCCTCTCAAACAACCCTGCAACCAAATAACAAAGAGTCTCTTGTGTCCCCAACACACCCAATACAATGGCAAATTGTATAGGTGCACTAGCTCGTCGAAGAGATGGTGATACAAGTACTATATGGATGGTAGGTATAGTTTTTTGTGATAAGAAAATATAAAACAGCAAGGTAGCAAGTGGTAAACGTGAGCATAAACGGTATTGCAATGCGTTGAAACAAGGCCTAGGGTTCATACTTTCACTAGTGGAAGTTCTCTCAACAAGGATAACATAATTGGATCATATTACTAGCCCTCAGCATGCAACAAAGAGTCACTCCAAAGTCACTAATAGTGGAGAATAAACGAAAAGATTATGGTAGGGTACGAAACCACCTCAAAGTTATTCTTTCTGATCGATCTATTCAAGAGTCCGTAGTAAAATAACACGAAGCTATTCTTTCCGTTCGATCTATCATAGAGTTCGTACTAGAATAACACCTTAAGACACAAATCAACCAAAACCCTAATGTCACCTAGATACCCCATTGTCACCTCAAGTATCCGTGGGCTTGATTATATGATATGCATCACACTATCTCAGATTCATCTATTCAACCAACACAAAGTACTTCAAAGAGTGCCCCAAAGTTTCTACCGGAGAGTCAAGACGAAAACGTGTGCCAACCCCTATGCATAGATTCCCAAGGTCACGGAACCCGCAAGTTGATCACCAAAACATACATCAAGTGAATCAAAAGAATACCCCATTGTCACCACGGGTATCCCACGCAAGACACACATCAAGTGTTCTCAAATCCTTAAAGACCCAATCCGATAAGAGAACTTCAAAGGGAAAACTCAATTCATCACAAGAGAGTAGAGGGGGAGAAACATCATAAGATCCAACTATAATAGCAAAGCTCGCGATACATCAAGATCGTGCCATCTCAAGAACACGAGAGAGAGAGAGAGAGCGATCAAAAACATAGCTACTGGTACATACCCTCAGCCCCGAGGGTGAACTACTCCTCCCTCGTCATGGAGAGCGCCGGGATGATGAAGATGGCCACCGGAGAGGGATTCCCCCCTCCGGCAGGGTGCCAGAACGGGTCTAGATTGGTTTTCGGTGGCAACAGAGGCTTTCGGTGGCGGAACTCCCGATCTAGGTTATTTTCTGGAAGGTTTCTGTATTTATATGATTTTTTGGCGTATGTCACAAGTCAGGGGGTGTCCGGGCTGTCCACGAGATAGGGGGGCGCGCCTAGGTGGGTGGGCGCGCCCGCCATCCTCGTGGGCAGCCCGTGACTCTCCTCGCCCAACTCTTTTACTCCGGAGACTTCTTTTGGTCCATATAAAATCATCAAAAATTGGCACGTCAATTGGACTCCGTTTGATATTCCTTTTCTGTAAAACTCAAAAACAAGGAAAAAACTGAAATTGGCACTGGGCTCTGGGTTAATAGGCTAGTCTTAAAAATCATATAAAAGTGTATATAAAAGCCCATAAAACATTCTAGAAGGATAATATAATAGCATGGAACAATAAAAAATTATAGATACGTTGGAGATGTATCAAGCATCCCCAAGCATAATTCCTGCTCGTCCTTGAGTAGGTAAATGATAAAAATAGAATTTTTGATGTGGAATGCTACCTAGCATAATTCTCAATGTAATTTCTTTATTGTGGCATGAATGTTTAGATCCGAAAGATTCAAGACAAAAGTCTATATTGACATAAGAATAGTAATACTTCAAGCATACTAACAAAGCAATCATGTCTTCTCAAAATAGCATGGCCAAAGAAAGTTCATCCCTACAAAATCATATATTTAGGCTATTCTCCATCTTCGTCACACAAAATATTCCAATCATGCACAACCCCGGTTTCAGCCAAGCACTTGTTTCATACTTAAATTTTTCGAACTCTTTCAACTTTCACGCAATATATGAGCGTGAGCCATGGACATAGCACTATGTGGAATAGAGTGGTGGTTGTGGAGAACACAAAATAGGAAGTTGGTCTCACATCAACTAGGCGTATCAATGGGCTATGGAGATGCCCATTAATAGAATGCAATGTAAGTGAGTAGGGATTGCCATGCAACGGATGCACTTGAGCTATAAATGTATGAAAGCTCAACAAAAAGAAACTAAGTGGGTGTGCATCCAACTTGCTTGCTCTTGAAGACCTAGGGCATTTGAGGAATCCCATCGTTGGAATATACAAGCCAAGTTCTATAATGAAAATTCCCACTAGTATATGAAAGTGACAAAATAAGAGACTCTCTATCATGAAGATCATGGTGCTACTTTGAAGCACAAGTGTGGAAAAATATAGTAGCACTGTCCCTTTTCTTTTCTTTTTCTTTTTTCTTTTTTTGGGCCTTTCTTTTTTCTTTGGCCTTTCCTTCTTTTTTTTCTTTTTTTTTCTTTTTTTGGGACAATGCTCTAATAATGATGATCATCACACTTATATTGATTTACAACTCGATACTAGAACAAAGTATGACTCTATATGAATGCCTCCGACGGTGTACCGGGATGTGCAATGGATCAAGAGTGACATGTCTGAAAAATTATGCATGGTGTCCTTGCCACAAATACGATGTCAACTACATGATCATGCATGGCAATATGACAATGATGAAGCATGCCATATGAACGGAACGGTGGAAAGTTGCATGGCAATATATCTTGGAATGGCTATGGAAATGCCATGATAGGTAGGTATAGTGGCTGTTTTGAGGAAGGTATATGGTGGGTGTATGGTACCGGCGAAGGTTGTGCGGTACAAGAGAGGCTAGCAATGGTGGAAGGGTGAAAGTGCGTATAATCCATGGACTCAACATTAGTCATAAAGAACTCACATACTTATTGCGAAAATCTACAAGTCATCTAAACAAAGTACTACATGCCTGCTCCTAGGGGAAGGGTTAGTAGGATTTAACCATCACGCGATCCCGACCTCCACACAAAGGATGACACTCAATGAAATACCTCATACTTCAAATTTGTCACACAACGGTTACCATATGTGCATGCTACGGGACTTGCAAACCTCAACACAAGTATTTCTCAAATCACAATTACTCTACTAGCATGACTCTAATATCACCATCTTCATATCTCAAAACAATCATCAAGCATCAACCTTCTCATAGCATTCAATGCACTTTATATGAAAGTTTTTATTATACCCATCTTGGATGCCTATCATATTAGGACTAAATTCATAACCTAAGCAAATTACCATTCTGTTCTAAAAGACTCTCAAAATAATATAAGTGAAGCATGAGAGTTCATCTATTTCTTCAAAATAAAACCACCGCCGTGCTCTAAGAAGATAAAAGTGAAGCACTAGAGCAAACTACAAACTACTCCGATAGATATAAGTGAAGATCAATGAGTAGTTAAATAATTATGTAACTATGTGAAGACTTTCTAAAATTTAAGAATTTCAGATCTTTGTATATTATTCAAACAGCAAGCAAAACAAAATTGACGCTCCAAGCAAAACACATATCATGTGGTGAATAAAAATATAGTCTCAAGTAAAGTTACCGATAGACGAAGACGAAAGAGGGGATGCCTTCCCGGGGCATCCCCAAGCTTAGGCTTTTGGTTGTACTTGAATTTTACCTTGGAGTTCCTTGGGCATCCCCAATCTTAGGCTCTTTCCACTTCTTATTCCATAGTCCATCGAATCTTTACCCAAAACTTGAAAACTTCACAACACAAAACTCAACAGAAAACTCTTAAGCTCCGTTAGTATAAGAAAATAAAAACACCACTTAGGTACTGTTGTGAACTCATTCTAAATTCATATTGGTGTAATATTTACTATATTACAACTTCTCTATGGTTCATAACCTCCGATACTACTCATAGATTCATCAAAATAAGCAAACAACACATAGAAAACAGAATCTATCAAAAACAGAACAGTCTGTAGCAATCTGTAACTTTCAAATACTTCTGTAACTCTAAAAATTCTGAAATAAATTGGTGGACGTGAAGAATTTGTGTATTAATCATCTGAAAAAAGAATGAACTAAAAATCCCTCTCCAGTAAAAAAATATAGCTAATCTCGTGAGCGCTAAAGTTTCTGTTTTTTACAGCATGATCGCATAAACTTCACACAAGTCTTCCCAAAGGTTCTACTTGGCACAAACAGTAACTAAAACACAAAACCACATCTAAACAGAAGCTAGATGCAATATTTATTCCTAAACAGAAGCAAAAGCAAAGAAAATAAAATTGGGTTGCCTCCCAACAAGCGCTATCATTTAACGCCCCTAGCTAGGCACAATGATTTCAATGATGCTCGCATAAAAGATAAGAATTGAAACATAAAGGGAGCATCATGAAGAATATGACTAGCACATTTAAGTATAACCCACTTCCTATGCATAGGTATTTTGGGTGCAAATAACTTATGGAAACAATAATCAACTAGCATAGGAAAGCAAAACAAGCATAACTTCAAAATTTCAAGCACATAGAGAGGAAACTTGATATTATTGCAATTCCTACAAGCATATGATCCTCTCTCATAATAATTTTCAGTATCATCATGCATGAATTCAACAATATAACTATCAAATAAAGCATTCTTGTCATGATCCCCAAGCATATAAATTTTATTACTCTCCACATAAGCAAAATTCTTCTCATTCGGAATAGTGGGAGTATCATAAGAGACTTGAATACTATAGATTGTTTCCACATTAAAAGAGTAATGTTCAAAAAAGGGGTAATCATAATCATGACAAGTTTGATAAATATAATCATCACTACTTTTTATAGCATAAGTGTCATCACAATAATCATCATAAATAGGAGGCATGCTTTCATCATAATAACTTTGCTCATCAAAACTTGGGAGGCTAAAAATATCATCTTCATCAAAAGTAGCCTCCCCAAGCTTGGGACAAACATTAATTGCAGCAAATAAATTCTCAAATATATCATTCTCATCAAACATACCATCCCCAAGCTTGGGCCTTTGCATATCATAAGCATAATCACTCTCATCATTTATAGTATGGATAGCACCGATAGTATAGCAATTATCATCATCACAATGAGTAATAGAAGCAACATAATTTGGAAGGGATACCTTTTTATCTTTGCTTCTCCGTCTTTTCTTTTTCTTCTTCGCATTATGTGTGGGTTTAATTTTCTTTTTGGAGCTCTTTATTAATGAGATTGGTTGAATAGAAGGCTCCTCCTCGTTACCTGATTCATCATAAGAAAGAATAGGAGGATATTGGGAAATATCTTCCCTTTCTTTAGTATTCTCTTCATCTTCTATTTGTTTTGTTGTCTTTAGGTAATTGGCAATATAAGGATTTTCAATGCAATTCACCGCACAATACATATAAATTTCCTCTAGATCAAAATCAAGAACTTTATCAAGGACAAATTCTGGAAGGTCCTAGGTTAAACGTTTCATTTCTTCATAGCCCACAAGCAAACTAAGTTCATTATGATGCGCAAGGGAAATCAAGTCATCACAATTTTTGGACACGATACAATCATGAAACAATTTGCATCGGATATTTAAATGATCACGTTCATTGCAAAGTTCACAAGGATGGCAAAGAAATTTTAAATTTTCAGCACAATCATCTAGCCTTTCTTGCAACCATTTAGTTTCCAAATACTTATGCCGCTTGCAAAATCTATCTTGCCTATTTGGTACGTACTTGCAAACTCTATGCACTCCACAAAAATCGACATGCTTATAAAAGATATTTTCATCATGACTAGTGCAATCATCATTAGTGCTATGGATATTTGAAGAATTCACACTAACAACATTGCAATCATGCTCATCATTCAAGTTTTTAGTGCCAAGCATTCTATGTAGTTCCTCCTCTAGTACTTGAGCACAATTTTCCTTCCCATCATTTTCACGAAAGATATTAAAAAGATGAAGCATATGAGGTAACCTTAATTCCATTTTTTTGTAGTTTTCTTTTATAAACTAAACTAGTGATGAAACAAGAAACTAAAATATTCGATTGCAGGATCTAAAGATATACCTTCAAGCACTAACCTCCCCGGCACCGGCGCCAGAAAAGAGCTTGATGTCTACTACGCAACCTTCTTCTTGTAGACGTTGTTGGGCCTCCAGGTGCATAGGTTTGTAGGACAGTAGCAAATTTCCCTCAAGTGGATGACCTAAGGCTTATAAATCCGTGGGAGGCATAGGATGAAGATGGTCTCTCTCAAACAACCCTGCAACCAAATAATAAAGAGTCTCTTGTGTCCCCAACACACCCAATACAATGGCAAATTGCATAGGTGCAGTAGTTCAGCGAAGAGATGGTGATACAAGTGCAATATGGATGGTAGATATAGGTTTTTGTGATAAGAAAATATAAAAACAACAAGGTAGCAAGTGGTAAACGTGAGCATAAACGGTATTGCAATGCGTTGAAACAAGGCCTAGGGTTCATACTTTCACTAGTGGAAGTTCTCTCAACAAGGAAAACACAATTGGATCATATTACCAGCCCTCAACATGCAACAAAGAGTCACTCCAAAGTCACTAATAGCGGAGAACACACGAAGAGATTATGGTAGGGTACGAAACCACCTCAAAGTTATTCTTTCTGATCGATCTATTCAAGAGTACGTAGTAAAATAACACGAAGCTATTCTTTCGGTTCGATCTGTCATAGAGTTTGTACTAGAATAACACCTTAAGACACAAATCAACCAAAACCCTAATGTCACCTAGATACACCATTATCACCTCAAGTATCCGTGGGCATGATTATACGATATGCATCACACAATCTCAGATTCATCTATTCAACCAACACAAAGTACTTCAAAGAGTGCCCCAAAGTTTCTACCGGAGAGTCAAGACGAAAACGTGTGCCAACCCCTATGCATAGATTCCCAAGGTCATGGAACCCGCAAGTTGATCACTAAAACATACATCAAGTGAATCGAAAGAATACCCCATTGTCACCACGGGTATCCCACGCAAGACATACATCAAGTGTTCTCAAATCCTTAAAACTCAATCCGATAAGATAACTTCAAAGGGAAAACTCAATTCATCACAAGAGAGTAGAGGGGGAGAAACATCATAAGATCCAACTATAATAACAAAGCTCGCGATACATCAAGATTGTGCCATCTCAAGAACACGAGAGAGAGAGAGAGAGATCAAACACATAGCTACTGGTACATACCCTCAGCCCCAAGGGTGAACTACTCCTCCCTCGTCATGGAGAGCGTAGAGATGATTGCCACCGTAGAGGGATTCCCCCCTCCGGCAGGGTGCCAAAACGGGTCTAGATTGGTTTTCGGTGGCAACATAGGCTTTCGGCGGCGGAACTCCCGATCTAGGTTATTTTCTGGAGGTTTCTGTATTTATAGGATTTTTTGGCATAGGGCACAAGTCAGGGGGGGGGGTCTCCGGGCTGTCCACGAGATAGGGGGGCGCGCCCAGGGGGGTGGGCGTGCCTCCCACCCTCGTGGGCAGCCCATGACTCTCCTGGCCCAACTCTTTTACTCCAGGGGCTTCTTTTGGTCCATAAAAAATCATCAAAAATTGGCACGTCAATTGTACTCCGTTTGATATTCCTTTTCTGTAATACTCAAAAAGAAGGAAAAAGCAGAAACTGGCACTGGGCTCTAGGTTAATAGGTTAGTCCCAAAAATCATATAAAAGTGTATATAAAAGCCCATAAAACATCCCAGAAGGATAATATAATAGCATGGAACAATAAAAAAATTATAGATACGTTGGATGAGCCACGCTCTGGGCCGCAGGCAGGCAAGTCTGGGTACGCCTGTTCCCAAAAACGCCGACAGTAGCCCCCGGGCCCAAGGTGCGCTCGGACCTGGCTTCGCGGCGAAGCCAAGGGTCAAGTACGGAGCGTCGCGGGCCGCAAAAGCCTGTGACCTTAATTGACGCGTGGCGATAGACGTGACGTGGGCGTCTCCACTTCCCCATGCAGCCTCGATTTCCGCCCGGCTAGGCGGCCACCGTTGCTTACACAACTCCACCTCCTTTGTCGGCAGAACGCCCCGCAGCTTCTTCGTCTTCTCGATTCCTCCTCCTAGCTCGATTCGACACCAACCCCTTCCGCCACCATGGTATCCAGCCGAAAGAAGGAGGGGGAGAAAGAGTCTCGTACCTCGGCCCCACACCGCCGGCCTTTGGGCCCGCCACCGAGCAGTCGGTGGTGCTCAACCAAGAGATGATGGACAAGGTGCGCCCGGTGCTCGCCGCCGATTCCAATCAGTGGGGGCGACGGTGGCTTGGCCCGCTTCCCATGCCGAAATTGATAGGACGGACACCGAGGTCCCCCTCTACCTTCACGCCCTCTGGGCAGTCCTGAATCCTCCCTTCTCTGAATTCTTCAACGCGGTGCTCTCGCATTACCAGATCAACGCGCTGCACCTCGATCTCCAATCCATCATCATCCTTGCTACCTTCGTCTGCGAAGCCATGGTGGGCATTGCCCCCTCCGTGGCCTTACTCCGCCACTTCTTCTCGCTGCACCTGACAGATGCACTCCAGCACTCAGGGTATGTATCCTTTCAGGCCATCGCTGCGACGGCCGTCTTAGGGATTGATTTCGACCTCTCGCCGGCTGTCGGAGGTTTTAGCGGTGGGTGTTTGTAGATGTTGGTGTGTGCAGCCTCCTGCTGCTTCTTCCCCGGATTCCGGCTTCTCCGAGCTCCGGGTAGAGACACGAGAAGCTTGCCGACCGACGGCTAACCCACGTTTGGCACCGGTTGACCAGGTTGAAGAAGCTTGGGGTGACGGCGCCAATGGTGGTGAAGGAGTACATCCAGTGCCGCATCGCTCCACTCCAGTGCCACTCTTGGCCGATGTGGACCTTCTCCGGCTACGGGGACCGCATGAGGCTTCAAACACCTGCTCTTCCTCGCGAGGTACAGCGCACGGTGCTTGAGCTTCTGACGGGCGACCCAGCGCCAGCTAGCTTGCCGGAGGAAGGTTGTCTTCTGTACTGCTGCTCGAACAAGGTGGAATTCGTGAAGCAGATGCCCTCTTTCGACGAATGGGGGCTCCGCCCAGTTGGCCCGGAGGGCCCCAAGAGAGCCCTTTCTGCGTGGCTCCCTTGCCTGCTGTCGGCGCGGCACTCGCCCCAGAAGGGGGCGCGCGCGCGGGGGAGGGGGGGGGGGATCGGCGCCTAGTGTTAGTGGTGCGGCTACTTCGGTGTCGGCGTCTCCTGGGGCTCCTGAAGCGCGGTCCCCTGGGGCTCGGGAGAGCCGCCCAGAGGTAATGGCTGAGTGGTCGGTGCAGCCTAGTGCTCCTGAGGCCAAAGACCCTGAGGCCCCAGCGAGTCGCCCTGAGGCGGAGGCCGGGGGGGCCGCACGACCCATCGTTCCTGAGGGTGCCTACTCAGGAGCCGCACCAGTCGTGCCCAGCGCTGGTGACCGCCTCCAGGGCTTCGGTCGGCTCCGGCCGAACTTCGACTCCTCCGCAAGAGGAAGGGATCTCCAAGCTGCAGCAGTGATGCCTTCCGGCCATTGAAGCAGAGGAAGTATATTGCCATAGATGAGTAGTACCTTCTCTTCGTAATTCCTTGAAATCTGCTTTCCCTCCTGACCGTGGCTCCTCAGGGCCCCTTCTGCTAAGTCGACAAAATTTCCTGAGAAGCAGCCCCCTGCTGCCCCGAGTTCTTCGCTGATCCTGAGCGCCCTCAGCCGGCCTGTCGCCCTTGGCGTGGGGTCGGCGAGGGGGCGGATACGCCGGCCTGGCACCTCGACCCTGCGTTCTTGCCGTTCCTCCTTTGCGATCCTTCCTGGGGTGTGGAAGGCGTGCCAAGGGCTCCTCCCCCGGTTGTTGACCGCGGGTGGATGACCTCGGTCCTGGCCTCTTCTTCATGCAATGAGCCTTCGCCCGTCCGGGCCCCAGTTGAGGCCCGAAAGATGACTGGAAAGGAGGCGACCTCAAGCCCCCGCTGGGAGGTGACGAGCCCCCTCGAGCTTCTTCAACAATCCCCAGTGCTGAGGACGAACCTGGTCGCTCATTCGAGATTTTGCGCGAGCGGGGCGCTGTCCGTCATGAGCTTATCCAGGAGGCGACGAGTGCGCTGAATCGACTTGGGGTAGAGCTTGTGGATGTTGATGCCCACCTTGAGACCGAGGGCCTCCGGCTGATGCACGAGTGGCATCGATTGAAGGTGGCCATCAACCCCGGGCGTCTCCAGCAAGAGCGTGCCAATGCGAAGGCTGAGGCGTCCCTTGCAGCCTTGTGTGAGGCCAGCGCCCGAGCCCTGGAGGAGGCCAAGGAGGCTAACCACCGCCGCGAGGTTGCAGAGAAATGCAGACAGAAGCTCCAGGCCCTGAACGCCTCTCTGGAACAGCGAGCTGAGGCACGCAGGACTGCCTTGGCGTCGATGAAAGGGGCGCCTTCTAAAGAGGAGGAGATCTTGAGGCGTGAGGAAGCGTTGATGCTGGAAGCCTTGGAGCGCAGCCTCGAGCAGGAGCGACTGGAGATGAGGGAGCGGCATGTGACCCTGGCTGAGGATGCCATCTCTGCTTAAGAGGCCAAGGTTCAGGAGGAGATTGGTCGAAGGGTGGCGAAGGCTCGCGCTGATCTTGCCAACGAGTTCAACTTGAAGCTGAAGCTCCTCCAGGCAGAAGCTGACGGGAGGACCGCTGCCCTCAGGATGAGGCTAGAAGAGGCAGAGAGGTGCGAGAGGGCTGCCACGGTGGCCCAATCCCCCTCTTAGGCCGAGCTGACTTCCGTGACAGCCAACCTGGCCTTGCTCCAGCAGCAAGTTGACGAAGCTGCGGTTCTTGTGCAGCAGAACAAAGATGAGGCTGGTCATCGACAGTTGTTGCAGCACGAGCATGCCCCCATGCTCCAGGACCTTGGGGTGAATGACAATTGGGCACTGGGTGCCATCTGTGATGAGCGCGCCCCTCACCCTCACGTGGACGACTACGCCAACCATCTCTCCTTCTTTGCCGATGTCGTGATGCGCTTGGAGGACCAGGCCGCGAAGGCCCACCAGCTTGTTTAAGAAAAGAGCCAAAGCCTCCTCGGGCACGCGTTCTCTCGGGTCTTCAGCCATCTCCAAAACATCAACCCCCACTTTTATTTTGATGCTGCCATCGCCCTAGTGCCCGGGCCATCCGAGACAACCTGGAGCGCTGGGTGGATGACAACGTGGATGCTCTAGTCAGGGCCTTTTCTACTGATGACGACGCGGACGTGGTCGTGGCAGACGAAGGCGGCACGGTTGACGATGGTGAAGACAACGCCAGCGACAGCGCCAGCAGTGTGCAAGAGAGCGACTCGGATGGCGTGGCAAGTGACATGTCCGATTGAGCTCGTGCTCCGCCGCTTCGATCCTGCACGGAAGGACTAGGACATGGCCCCACAGGGTATGAGAGCATTTTGGTGGGGGAGCCCCCTATGTGTGTAAACTGATGTTCTACTCTTATTTTTCCCTTCTTAAAGCCGAACCTGGGACGTGCGTCCACGAGTCTTCTGAGCAGGGTTGTCATGGTAACTCACCTTGATCCTACATGGCCTCGTGTGGGCTGCGAGGCAGTTGGCACGCCTCTCATTTGGGATAGATCACTAGGGGTCCGCGGCCCTGAGGTTCCTGAGCAACATGCGGCCCCGCTCTGGGGAGCGTGGCCAGGGGCGTCCTGCAGACAGCGACAGGGTGCCTACATGGCAATTTTGCAGCGCGTACGCTTTTGCCCCGAGGGGGTCCTGCCGAGGTCACATAGATCCGCCTAGTGGGATCAGCCATTTGGTCCCCGAGCCGGAGGGCTCGAGGCACTAGCCTTAAAAATGACCAGAAAGCGATAGAATCCAGCAGAAATCAACGGAAAATTCCCCCACTTTTGGCAACGAGAAAGACTTCAAATTCGATTCGAAAAGGTGGTGAACCAAGTTACAAAGAAAGGGAGAGGAAAGCAAATAGCTGCATCTGGCACCTAGCTAGTCTTCTGGTCTTCCACCAGCGCGGAGCGAAGTGCTACCACTAGGACGTGGGAGGGAGCCCCGAGTCCCGAGGGCGGCACTCCGGAGACTCTGGGGCGTGTACAACCCCACTCATTATTACGTGAGAGTGTCACGAGCGGAGACCTTCACAGGCATGAGCCTTACTTCATATCGCTAGACGAGGGCCCCACCTTGCGCCGCCCCCGACCACCGTTGGAGCGTCCGGAAACCAGGACGAGGCCAAGGGGCAAGGGGGAAACCAGCGGCGCCCTCGGCGACCACGGGCCTTCTGCCGGG
>LR738714.1:132117731-132137014 GCA_902687465.1 Secale cereale
GGGAAGAGCCCGCCGATGCTTCCCCCGGCAGAGGATCTACCTCGGTACATCACCTTGCTCCACGCGGCGCGGGGGAGGCCGTGGATCCAGGCCCTCCACGCACAGCCCCCAGCGTTCTGCTCCGGCCGGGGGCGGAACCGCCGCCCTTGGGTCTCCGACCATCGTCGTGCTCTGGTCCACCTACAGCCCTTTGTTAGTGCACGCCTGCTGTCGCGATACCTGCTGCACCCCGTCGTCGTCGCTGAAGGGGTCGGTGGAGCCTCCAGGCCACTCGTGGTAATCTCCAGCTTCAGGCGTCCCATCATTCCATCCTGGCCCGAAGAAGGCACTGGGGCCCTCCCTGTCGTGGAATTAGCACGGCAGATGTCCGGTTTAGCAGACTTGATGATGGAACCATCACACGGGTTAGCTTGAAGGGGTTCATAGCACACAAAGGACACAGAGAGTTTATACTAGTTCGGCCCCTTCGATGAAGGTAAAAGCCTACGTCTAGTTGGTTTGGTATTGCTTGGGCGTCGGTTTACAGGGAGCGGATCGCTTGCCTGTAGTCTCGACGGGTTGATTCTTGCTTGTCCTTGAACCGTCGCCGGGTCGTCCCTTTATATAGAGGTGACGCCTGGTCCGGTTTACAGAGTCCCGATGTCGGCTCATACTTGTGTCCGCCTCGGTCTCTATCTTTTCTTCATTGTCTCTCAAGTTACATTGCTTGGCGGTTTACAAACCATAATTCTATACATGGGCCCTAAGATCTCATGGGCCGTAGCCTTTACTAAATATTACAACTGAACATATTATAATTAAGCCGGTTTACACTAGCCGGTTCATACCTGCTAGTCATATCCCTGACATTAGGCCCCAGAATGATTTGAACTTGTTCATATCAATCTCCCTTGTCTTGCATAATTTTCTTTTGTGTCTTCTCATTTTTGTAAACCGGCTCTGACGTCATCTTTGAGAATCATTAAATATGACCATGACATCATCTCCGCATTTAACGCTGCGAGCTGTACTGTAGCTTTGTTTTAATGGTTATCCCGAAAATCGAGGCGTCAAGGGATCTTTATCCAATCTTTGCTCCCTCGAATCCCGCACCTGTCGCTTCACATCTATCCTTCCGTTACAAATACCGCCGCCCCCTTTCGTTCTATCTTCTTCTCGCCTCTTCTTCCTCCGTCTGCCGCCCGAGCTTCAAGTCGCCATTGACGCCAGAGCTTGAAGCGCCGCCGTTGCCTCGCCGAGTCAAGACCTTCCTGGCCGCTGCATCAACCTGATTCGACCAGAGAACTCCGCCGCTGTCCTCCATTGTTCAGGTATGTCTTTTCTTCCTCGTTATAGATCTGCATCCTCTAGGGTTCTTCCCTGTTCCTTCGCCATTAGGGCTTTCAACGAAAGCTTCATCCTGTTCCTCTTAAACGCTCGCTTCGTAGAAAGTTTTTGACCTTTATACCCAGTTAATAGATCTTCCGCTGGTATTTGCTTTAGGTCTTGCCACTTGTACTTATCCTGTAGATTCACCTGCTCTGCATAAGACCTTTGTGTTTCTTCCCGTATTTTCTTGCACTTATTTTTCTTTTCTTTGTGCGCCCAGATCTGTTCCACTTTAGCCGTTTACAAAGAAACTGTTTCTTCTCCTTTGTAGATCCGTTAGGTATACTCCGGTTTATACTGTTATGCCCTGTTCCTGTAAAATTTTGGAAGTTGAACGTAACGGTTTAGCTGTTCCTCTTTTGCTGTCATGAACCGGTAATGACGTAGCTCCCTGTTATTGCCGGTTTAACCATACCATTAGTCCTCTGTCTAAACCGTTGCGTAACTTTCGTAGATATCTTCCGGTTTATACTGCTGTACCCGCATAATCCGTTTTTTGCACTTTATCTTTTTCAGTACCTGTCCTCCTGTCGCTATGGCCAAGCAGTTTGTTTCTTGTGATTGGGTCCCTTCCATTATCACGGAAGAAGACTTGGTCAAAATTGCTGAAATTGGTACCTTAGGTCCTCAGTCTGTTTTGAAGTGGCGGGCTCCGGGGAATGAATGCCCTCCTACTCCCAGGCCCGGGGAGGTTATTGTTTTCTTTGACCACATATCTCGAGGCTTCCCACCCCCCCCCGGTTCAAAGTTATTTCGGAACGTTCTTGCTGCCTTCCAACTCCACCCTCAGGACATTGGGCCCAACTCCATTTCAAATATCTGTGACTTCCAAGTATTTTCGGAGGTGTATCTGCAAGAAGAGCCGTCTGTTGATCTATTCTGGGACTTCTTTCACCTGAACCGGCGCACGGAGTTCACCAGCGGACCACATCAGGAACTCGGTGGTGTTAGTATCCAGAAAAGGAGAGACGCTGTCTTCCCTCACGCCGCTTTACACACGCATCCAAAGGAGTGGAACAAATCATGGTTCTACTGCATTGATACTTCTCCTGAAGGGGAGAACCCTCTGCCGGGTTATCGTGAGCACCGTATTCCGGAGGATCATCCTTTGCCGCAACGACTCAGCTCTGTCGAGCGGACCCGGTTTGCATCACAGCTCTCCAGACTGAAAGCTTTCATGGCCAATGGTCTGACTGGAACCGACTTTATGCGCTGCTGGTTGTCTTGGAGTATCCTCCCCTTGAGCCGGCGATCACAGTTGATGTGCCAATATTCTGGTAAACCGGACGACCCTCAACGGTTTACCAAGGAAAAACTCTCTGAATCGGAGGTTATAGAATCAGCCAAGAAGATGCTCAACGTCTCCTTAGCAGATTGCAGCAAGGTCGGGTTAGCTCCGTATTATAAGAAGAATAAGCTTCTTGTGGTAAGTTTTGCTTTGCCCTATATTTGTAACCCGTTCCTTTAAACCGTCTTTTCAATTGTCTTTCTTTCTTTGAATAGGCTGATGATCCTTTCTGGAAGAGAAAGCCTCGGGAGAAAACCGGCAAACAAGCACGCCGGAAGACCTTTGCTAACAAGAAAAGAAAGGCAGCTCTTGATTCCAGCTCTCACGCCGAGGATGATGATCCGGATTCCGAGGTATGAATTAGTCCGGTTTGAATTTTGCTTTCTTGTACTCATATCTGTATCTAATGATAACTTTTCACAGGAGTTGGCTGAAGGTGATAATCCGGCTGAAGTTGAGGTAACTATCCTTTCTTCTGATTCAGAACCTCTTCCACAAAAAAGTCGTCGGACCGTCCGGAAATACCAATTTTCTCACCCTTATGCTCAATTGGATCCTAATTTTCTTTTGAAGAAACAACAACATGAAGCTCTTCGCCGGACCACTCGCCATAGTGGCCTGGCAGTGGAATCATCCGGGATTTCTTTAACTCCGGCTCGGAAGCGCCGTGCTGAGGTGATACTTTCTCCGACTCTTCTTCATCCCAAGGCCGGGCTTATCCGAAAACCTCTTAAACCGTCTGACCCTGATTATCAGGAAACTCCGCTTTCTTCTTCTGGTGAATCAACTGCCACACAGCTTCCCCCATTGAAAACTGTCCCAGGGTAAATCTTTTTTAACACTTCCGGTTTATAATTCCCTTTTTTGTTTTACAATGTTAACTCATTTTGCAAACTTTTTTTTTCAGCAAGCCAAAGCCTAGCAAGAAACCAAAGGCAAACAAACCCCCTGCTGAGACCTCTGCAGATAATCCGGCGATTGATCCGGCAACGACCGTTCCTCCAGAAGGCGAGCCCATAGCTCCTCTTGAAGATCCTGCGCCTACGGATCATATCTCAGTACCCGAGAATCCTACTGCTGAAGATGCCCATAATCCGCCAAGTCTGGCCCGGATCAACTCTCCTCAAATTAATCCGGCATCTCCCAATCCGGCTCATACTGCGACTCCCCCCACTGCACCTGCTTCTCCAGAAGTTGTAGTGACTGGGGCTGCTTTCGTTGCTCCGGCCGAGCCCACCGTTTTATCCAAGCATACGGCTAAAACGGAGAAGCTATATAAGGAGAAGGGCAAATGGAGTACTGAAATATCCAATCTTGCAGATATGAGTGCCCAAGAAATCTATTCCGGGTACCTAAACCGGCTCCACAGCAGCCGAGACTATGAAGCAAGTTTGGTTAACTTGATGAAGGAGAAATATGAGGTAAACCTTTCTTCTGACTTTGTGCTTGTGATATGCTCTTATCTCATAACAGCCCCCAAGTTCCGGTTTAGCTGCATACCGAAGGTGAACCGGAACTTTATAGTTTGAACAATTGATCTTTACATTAGCCCCCAAGTATCAAGTAGATAACTTGTTTATGTATTTGATACTTGTAAAAAATTTCTGTTGATACTTCAATCATCCATTAGCCCCCAAGTGTCAAGTAGACAACTTGCTTGTGTACTTGAGACTTGTAATTTTGAATTGCTGCTGTTTATTGCTTCAACTGCCATTAGCCCCCAAGTGTCAAGTAGACAACTTGTTTGTGTGCTTGAGACTTGTCTGATTTTTGCTTCTTGTCACTTGATTATGCTTTGCAGGCTGACTTAAACCGGAACGCTGATGAGATCAATGAACTTCGGAGCCGTCTTGCTGAGACAGAATCTGCCGCTTCAAAAGCTAAGAAAGATCTTCAGGTAAGTTTAAAGACTGCTGAAGATCTGAAGAAATTCTTTGAAGAAGAGCGGACCACTTTTGAGGTTCAAAAGAAAGAACTGGAGAAAAGGGTTCAGGACGCTGAAGGGGCGCTTAATCCGGTTACAGAAGAGTTAACCGGTTTAAAGCAGCAGATTGAGCTGATGACCTCTGCAATCTTTGGTAAGTATAATCTGAACTCCTGCTTTATCCTTGTAATCTTCCATCTGTGCCGGTTTAACCGTAATATCTGTATGAAGGGCGCCGTGTCTCCCATCTTGGGGATGACTTACGGAAGAAACTTAAAGCATGTTACACCTTGGTCGAGCAGCTGTATTCCGGCGCTCAGAGGATCATTAGTGCAACATCTTTCGGTAAACCGGCCCCTACGACTATCCAAGACACATTGAAAAAATTATCTGTTTTGCCGGTCCGTCTTGAAGAAGTCAAAAAATCTGCTGCCCGAGGTGGTGCCCTTCTGGCCCTTACCAGGGCTAAGGCCTGGGTCCCGGATCTTGATCCGAAGGAAGCTTTAACTGGATTTCCTGACACAAAAGACGATGGTTCTACTTTTACCGCAAAGGATCTCTACGCCTTGACGAAGGAGATGCGCCCCCTCGCCAGCAAGCTTGCAGCTGAATCCGATTTATCCAGGTATCATCCGGGGTACGACTTGCAAAACGAGCGGGTGGAGCGGCCGGTTTATGACACCGTCAATTTAATCCCACCGGTTCGCCCTCATACCTTCGCTCCAGATATCGAACCTTCTGAGCTGATCAATGAAGAGATGTATTTTCGGGCTTTGACGAAGATTGATTGGCGTGTTCCGGACTTCCAACCGCTTCAAGAGGACGAAGATATCCCGGATCAAGGTGATGGCCAGCCGTCTCAGCAAGAAAGAGCATAACTCAGAATTGATCGTTGTAATTGCAGTCTCAAAAAATCTTTGTAATCCGTCCGACTTGCTATGCCTTGTAATAGGATAGCTGAAACATGATCCGCTTTGATCCGGATATTCTGCCTTTCTTGTGCTAGACGTTTGCTAATTTTAATATTGTCTGATGTTGCTTATCTTGCGTATCATCTGTTTCTGCAAAAGTAACACTGAAAACATGTCCTAGCGGTTTACCGCCGGACAGATTAAATTGTTCTCTCAAGATATCAAACAAGTATATACTTATATCAGAAATAAATTTATACCTGAGACCAAATATGCTCAACATTCTTAATCCGGTAGGTATCAAAATTTCTTGATAAAGATCTTCATGGATCAATAACAAACCCGGGTTTTGATAACAGACACCGGTTCATCTTGTTCTGAAAAAACTTTGTTCAGAAATTTATGGCTTGTTGCCTGATAGATGATCCGGGTTATAATGAACACCGGTTTATTCATGCTGGTATTCATGACCCAGACTTTTCACTTTATAGATATGTGGTCAGCTTCTGTAGCTGTTCCACTCCGGTTTAAAGGGTTATAAAACACAAACACCAAAAGATGCAAATTTTGCAAATAAGACCATGTAGTCGAGGCTTTTTAAGAGCTGCCAGGCTCAAAGCAAGGTTCAGCCAATCAATGGGATGTGGATTATCCATCTTTCCCAGAGGGCCTAGCCAATCACTGAATGTGGATTATCCATCTTTTAGAGGGCCGAAAGAACCGCAAATAAAAAATTGAGCCAATCACTAGATGTGGATTATCCATCTTTCCAGAGGGCCTAGCCAAGCACTGAATGTGGATTATCCATCTTTCAGAGGGCCTCCATGGTTCCTCGAACCGGTGGGTAAATATAAACCAATCAGTGAATGTGGATTATCCATCTTTTCAGAGGGTCTCCATGGTTCCTCGAACCTGTGGGTAAATATAAACCAATCACTGAATGTGGATTATCCATCTTTTCAGAGGGTCTCCATGGTTCCTCGAACCTGTGGGTAAATATAAACCAATCACTGAATGTGGATTATCCATCTTTTTAGAGGGTCTCCATGGTTCCTCGAACCTGTGGGTAAATATAAACCAATCACTGAATGTGGATTATCCATCTTTCCAGAGGGTCTCCATGGTTCCTCGAACCTGTGGGTAAATATAAACCAATCACTGAATGTGGATTATCCATCTTTCCAGAGGGTCTCCATGGTTCCTCGAACCTGTGGGTAAATATTGATGCGTCCTCTCTTTAAACCGGATATGATCTCATGTTCTTTAGAGAGTTTTATTGCTTCTGCGTATACTCTGCAAAAAATCAACCTTAAACCGGCCAATATGTTGAAATATAATATCTGAGAAAACTTGCGTGGTTATCCTCACAAGATATTTGTATGTGGAAAAAGGGCTGAGCCCCTGGTTTATCGAGGGTGCCGGTTTATTCATTAATCATAATATATACATAGGATACAGCGGAGCTCGTAGCTCAAGTATAGTATGGCCGTAAATGGGCGATGTTCCATGGCCTCTTCGTCTCCTCTTCTGATGTCCGTGAGTCCTTGTGTTCTCGAACGTCCACCAAGTAATATGAACCGTTGTGTAGATTCTTACTGACCACAAAGGGCCCTTCCCATGGTGGGGATAGCTTGTGCATATCTGTTTGATCTTGGATGAGCCGGAGTACTAAGTCGCCCTCTTGGAACGTCCTTGTCTTGATCCGGCGGCTGTGATACCTGCGCAAGTCTTGTTGATAGATCGCAGACCGTGCGGCTACTATATCACGCTCTTCATCCAGCCGGTCCAAACTGTCTTGTCTCGCCTGTTCATTGGCCGCTTCAACATAGGCTGTCACTCTTGGTGAATCATGACGGATATCGCTTGGAAGGACTGCTTCAGCACCATAGACCATGAAGAAAGGTGTGTAACCTGTAGACCGGTTTGGTGTAGTGTTGATACTCCAAAGAACAGATGGCAACTCCTCAACCCAACATCCTGGGGTTCTCTGCAAAGGAGTCATAAGCCAGGGCTTGCTACCTCACAAAATCTCCTGATTTGCCCTTTCAGCCTGACCATTAGATTGGGGGTGGGCCACAGAAGACACGTCCAAGCGAATATGTTATCGTTGACAGAATTCTTCCATCTCACCCTGAGATAAATTGGTGCCATTGTCTGTGATGATGCTGTGTGGAAAGCCAAACCGGAAAATTACTTTTTTGATGAACTTGACTGCCGTTGCCGCATCACACTTGCTTATAGGCTCTGCTTCAACCCACTTTGTTATCTACTGCTACTAGTAGATGAGTTTTTTGATCTTGGGATCACTTGAAGGGTCCAACCATATCAAGCCCCCAAGTCGCAAACGGCCAAGTTATTGGTATCATCCGGAGCTCCTGTGCCGGAACCAGAGCACGCCTCGAAAATTTCTGACAAGCATCACACTTCCGGACCAGATCTGCCGCATCTGCATGAGCAGTTAACTAATAGAAACCATGCCGGAACGCTTTAGCCACCAATGATTTTGAACCGGCATGATGACCACAATCCCCTTCATGGATCTCGCGAAGGATCTCACAACCTTCCTCAGCTGACACACACCACTGAAATACTCCAGAAGTACTGCGATGATGAAGCTCTCCGTTTGCAATTGTCATGGACTTAGAACACCGGATTATCTGTCGTGCTTCTTCTTCATCGTCCGGTAACTCTCCTCGGCTCAGATATGCTAAATAAGGCAGCGTCCAATCTGGAATAACATGAAGTGCTGGAACTAACTGTGCCTCCGGATCAGGAATAGCTAAGTCTTCCTCCGATGGTATCTGAACCGAAGGGCTGTGCAATTCATCCAAAAAAGTGTTTGGCGGCATCGGTTTACGTTGAGAACCCAGCCGGCTTAGAGCGTCGGCCGCTTCGTTCCTTCGCCGGTCTATATGATCCACCTGATATCCTTTGAAATATCCTGCGACTGCTTCAACCTCTCGTCTATAAGCTGCCATGAGGGGATCTCTTGAATCCCACTTGCCGGAAACTTGCTGTGCCACCAAATCTGAGTCTCCAAAGCACTTAACCCGGCTCAAGTTCATCTCCTTTGCCAGCCGCAAGCCATGAAGTAATGCTTCATATTCTGCTACATTATTAGTACAAGGAAACAATAGGCGGAGGACGTAACAAAATTTATCACCTCGGGGGGAAGTTAAGACAACTCCAGCCCCCGAGCCCTCCAATTGTCTTGAACCGTCAAAGTGAATCGTCCAGTAAGTAAGATCCGGCTTCTCCTCAGGAGTTTGCAACTCTGTCCAATCATTGATGAAATCCACCAATGCCTGAGATTTTATAGCGGTGCGTGGCACATACTTCAACTCATGTGGGCTGAGCTCTATGGCCCACTTCGCCACTCTACCTGTAGCCTCCCTGTTCTGGATTATGTCCCCCAACGGTGCTGAACTAACCACAGTTATTGGATGACCTTGGAAATAGTGCTTCAACTTCCGGTTTGCCATAAACACACCATATACCAACTTCTGCCAATGAGGGTACCTCTGCTTGGATTCAATGAGTACTTCACTCACATAGTAAACCGGGCGCTGAACCGGGTATTCCTTCCTTGCTTCCTTGCGCTCAACCACGATTGCGACGCTGACCGCCCGTGTATTGGCCGCGACGTATAACAGCAACGGCTCCTTGTCAATAGGAGCAGCTAAAACCGGCGGCTTTGCCAATTGCCGTTTCAGATCCTCAAACGCCGCGTTTGCCTCATCACTCCATATAAACCGGTCTGTTTTCCTCAGCATCTGGTAAAGTGGGATCGCCTTCTCTCCCAAACGGCTGATGAACCGGCTTAATGCTGTGATCCGGCCAGCTATACGCTGAACATCGTTGATGCAAACCGGTTTAGTCAAAGATGTGATGGCCTTGATTTTCTCTGGATTAGCTTCTATTCCTCTGTTTGAGACCAAGAATCCCAGTAGTTTGCCTGCCGGAACACCAAAAGCACACTTTTCCGGATTAAGCATTATCTTATAAGCTCGAAGATTATCAAAAGTTTCCTTAAGATCCTCTATCATTGTCTCTTCCTTCCTTGACTTGACCACAATGTCATCCACATAGGCATGAACATTCCTCCCTATCTGCCCTTTGAGACAATTCTGAACGCAACACTGATAAGTTGCTTGTGCACTTTTAAGCCCAAAAGGCATAGATACATAGCAAAAAGCACCAAAAGGGGTTATAAAAGCTGTCTTCTCTTGGTCTTTAACTGCCATCTTGATCTGGTGATACCCTGAATATGCATCCAAAAAGCTTAGCCGCTCACATCCCGCTGTGGCATCAATAATCTGATCAATGCGGGGGAGAGCAAAAGGATCAGTTGGGCAAGCCTTGTTGAGGTCTGTGTAGTCCACACACATTCTCCACTTCCCATTCTTCTTTAACACCAGCACCGGATTAGCCAACCACTCCGGATGAAAAACTTCCACTATGAATCCTGCGGCCAAAAGCCTGGCCACTTCTTCTCCTATAGCCTTGCGCCTCTCTTCGTTGAAGCGGCGCAAGTATTGTTTAACCGGTTTATATTTCGGATCAATGTTAAGGTTGTGCTCAGCGAGTTCCCTCGGTATACCTGGCATGTCAGAAGGTTTCCATGCAAAGATATCCTGGTTCTCACGGATGAACTCGATGAGCGCACTTTCCTATTTGGGATCAAGGTTAGCGCTGATAGTGAACTGCTTAGACGAATCTCCAGGCACAAAATCAACTTGCTTGGTCTCCTCTGCTGATTTAAACTTTAACGCCGAATCATGCTCTGTAGTTGGTTTCTTCAGCGGAGTCATATCTGCCGGATCAACATTATCTTTATAAAATTTCAACTCTTCTGTGGCACATACTGCTTCTGCATAGGCTGCGTCTCCTTCTTCACATTCCACTGGTATCTTGCGACTTCCATGAACCGTGATCGTGCCCTTATGACCCGGCATTTTAAGCTGTAGATAAACATAACATGGCCTAGCCATAAACTTAGCATAAACCGTCCTTCCAAACAGAGCGTGATAAGGGCTTTTGATTTTGACGACTTCGAAAGTTATCATCTCCGACCTGGAATCACGCTCATCTCCAAAAGTAACTTCCAAATCAATCTTTCCAACAGGATAAGCCGATTTACCTGGGACCACTCCATGAAACACTGTGTTTGATTGCCTTAACTTCTTATCTGTGAGACCCATACGACGGAAAGTCTCATAGTACAAGATATTGATACTGCTACCACCGTCCATGAGAACCTTAGTGAACTTGTAACCTCCCACCTGGGGTGCCACCACCAAGGCTAAGTGGCCCGGATTATCCACCCGCATCGGGTGGTCTTCTCTACTCCATACAATGGGCTGCTCTGACCAGCGCAGAAATTGTGGTGTTGCCGGTTCAACTGCGTTAACAGCCCGCTTCAAAACCTTCTGATCTCGCTTACACAGACTTGTGGTGAAGACATGATATTGCCCGCTGCTCAATTCCTTTGGATTACTTTGATACCCGGATTGCGGCTACTGTTGCTGACGCTGTTGATTCCCCTGATTGCCTTGGTTATGGTAACCACCTTGGCCATGCTGCTGACTGCTTTGGTTATTGTAACCACCTTGGCCATGCTGCTGACTGCCTTGGTTATTGTAATTCCCTTGATTATTTTGATTACCGGTCCGGTTTTGATAACCATTATTATTGCCCCTATATCCTAATCCGGAGCTGCTCCCCTGATGACCTGGACCATAAAACCTAGGACCTGAACCGCCATTCGGAGGCCTATCATGAGGATTAAAGCGGCTCGCCATTGCTTTCATAAGGGGCATGCACTCTCTTATGGTGTGCTTTGCCGGTTGATTTCTCGTGCCATGCTTCGGACAAGGCTGATCTAACTCTTGGTCCCAGCTAAGAGTCCCTCCGCCGATTTGTGGAGGTGGGTTTCCCATGCCATGCTGAAAATCCCCTTGAACTTGAGTGTTGGCCACGAAGTCAGAGCCACCTTCTGCCTTCCGTTTGCCCAAAAAACTCGTAGCAGCCGGACTAACTTGCGCCGGTTTACCAGACTTGCTAACCTTCCCCGCTTTGTCTCCTTCAGCTTCTGGATACTTGGTGTTATTAGAATCCCCATACTTTACCAAGGCACTCATGAGAGTTCCCATATCATTACAATCCCTTTTAGGCGCCCGAGTTTTAACTTTAAAGATTCAAACCGGCAATTGTTTTCCAAAGTCACTATCGCCGTACTAGGATTGATACCATTCGAAGAGTGCAAGATCTCCGCTACTCTCCGTACCCAAGCAGCTGTAGACTCCTGCTCTCCTTGCACACAAGCTGCTAGATCCACCACTGACATCGGTTGCTTGCATGTATCTTTGAAGTTTTTGATAAACTGGTTGCGTAGTTCCCCCCATGATCCGATAGAGTTCGGGGGTAAACCCTTCAACCAGGTCCGGGCTGTACCCTCAAGCATCATAGTAAAATACTTTGCACAAGCTGATTCATCTACGTCCAGCATCTCCATGGCCATCTCATAACTTTCAACCCAAGCTTCCGGAGCTAAATCTGCTGTGTAATTAGGTACCTTGCGGGGCCCTTTAAAATCTTTAGGCAGCTTGACACTCCGTAACGCGGGGATAAGACATTGCACCCCAAAAGAACTCGTCGTAACTCCCGTTTCTGCTGTGGCTGTGTGAACCGGCGTTGTTTGACGAACCTCCTCCCGGGCTCCTGGTCTAACCCGGTTTACATCCGGAGCTGGTGCCGCTGCACCTGCCGGATTATCCTGTCTGCGCTGATGCCTCCTGCGTTCGCTGCTAGACACTTCTGGTTCTTCCCAATGCCTAGTATAACTCCGGCTAGGACGTGGTGTTGAATGTAACCTTTCCCTGCTATGATAATATGCTTGCTGCTGTATTAACGCCGTGTTAAGTAGTTCCTTGACCCGGCGCGCCTCCACTGCTACACGGGACGTCCCCTCATCTGGTAAAGCGGCCAATCGTGCTGCAGCTGCAACGATGTTATCCAACGGATTTGAATAGTGACCTGATGGGTGAGGTGCAGTTGTGATCCGCCGGTCTTGCTCCGCAACGGGCTGTTGAACCGGCTCATCCCTTACTGGGGGTGCCCTTCGGTTTAAAGTGGGATTATTGCTGGTTCCTGCCCCTGGTGTTCTAAACAGATCCATGGCTTCATAAACCGGCGGTATACGAGATTGATACTTCCGACTTCTTACTCCCTGCGTAGAGGCCTGTTCCATCCTTAGGTGAAAAGCTTGATCATCCAACTCTGTTTGCCTCCTTACTATCATTGCCTTCTCGGCTTCCAGATCCTCCTTTAACTGATCAATCCGGCCCTTTAACTGAAGGAGCTCTGTATCATGCTGCGCCTTGTTTGCCGGAGCTACTGTTTCCACCGCTTTAGCTGTGAACTCATCGATCAAGGTGGATAGAACGTCAGTAGGTGAGAGGGTCGTGCCGCTCCCCCCTACACCAGCTTCTGCTGTCGTCCCGTTCACTGGGGGCTGTGAACCGGCCATAAAGACCGCCACCCGGTTTGGCGGGTCGAAGGGGTCCGGAATACTGTTTCCATCGGACTCGCCCTCAGACCGGCCGTCCTGCAACTGATACAGAGACTCAGTTTCTCCGGATGAAGATTCATCGTCGGAGTAGACAACGGTTGCACCATCGGATTCCGATCCGTCTGCGGCACGAACTCCGTGGATTGCTCCAACGAACATGCGCTTCTTGGCGGGCTGAATCCGGGCCGATCTCGCACGCTGAGCCGGCTCGACGATGTTGGGGAAGATGTCCGGCTCAGGTCCCGGTTCGCCGATCTTGCCAATGAAGACTTGGATGCCACCGAAAGGAACCCGGTACCCGTATTCGATTGAATCGGCCTCTGGTCCCCAACCTGCGTCGTTGATGTAGATCCGGCCGCGGCGACTCTTGGTCATCCGGCCGACCGCGTAACCCTTGAGCCCTTCGAAGCTGCCCTTCAAGAACTCGAAACCATCGTGCGGAGGCCCCACGGTGAGCGCCAACTGTAGTGGAATTAGCACGGCAGATGTCCGGTTTAGCGGACTTGAGGATGGAACCATCGCACGGGTTAGCTTGAAGGGGTTCATAGCACACAAAGGACACAGAGAGTTTATACTAGTTCGGCCCCTTCGATGAAGGTAAAAGCCTACGTCTAGTTGGTTTGGTATTGCTTGGGCGTCGGTTTACAGGGAGCGGATCGCTTGCCTGTAGTCTCGACGGGTTGATTCTTGCTTGTCCTTGAACCGTCGCCGGGTCGTCCCTTTATATAGAGGTGACGCCTGGTCCGGTTTACAGAGTCCCGATGTCGGCTCATACTTGTGTCCGCCTCGGTCTCTATCTTTTCTTCCTTGTCTCTCAAGTTACATTGCTTGGCGGTTTACAAACCATAATTCTATACATGGGCCCTAAGATCTCATGGGCCGTAGCCTTTACTAAATATTACAACTGAACATATTATAATTAAGCCGGTTTACACTAGCCGGTTCATACCTGCTAGTCATATCCCTGACACTCCCCGAACACGTACTCCAGGTTCACCATGCGGGGCACATAGGCATCGTCTGTTGCCCCACCGAGGCCACCACCTGAGTGTTTGAGTGCCCCGTGCCTTGGGCTTCCAGCCGCGGCACCTGGCTCTGGCAGCTGTTGGGTTGTACTCCAGCGCACCCTCACAAGAGGCCGCCAGCGCTTGCTCCCACCTCTAACGAAGTCGCAACAATAGTACGGGTGGCGCCAGCGCCCATGCATGTTGGTGTCGTCACGCCCCCCCATCGTCCTAGGGGGCGCGCAAGCTCGCCGGGACCTTGCGCGCGCCTCAGCTATGACCTGAGGCGTGGGCAAGGAGCAGAAAGGTGGCACGCCCCTACTAGCGCAATCCAGTAGTTCAATGATGCGTTCCAGCAGCATGTCGCGGCCACCCTCGGCCAGCCTGCACCGTAATAGTTCCCGTGCCATGATGAGCACAGCCCGCATGTTCGCTTGCTCCTATCGGGTGTGCGGTGCTGTCGCTGCGGCGTTGTTTGAAGATCGCGCGGCGGAGCACGCACGTTGTGACGCGAGGGCGGAAGTCGCAGGTCCGCGCCGCCCGTGGTCAGTGGCGCTAGGCGGTGCACGGGCCGCCTGAAGCGCGGATTTGAGGTCTTCTTGAGCAGACGGCACCTCCCGCGCGGGCCAGGTTGCCCAAGGGTCGGCATGAGCTCCCTGCTCGTCGGCCATCGGGGCAGCGGAGCCGCGACGAGACGAAAGACGGAAGATAGGATTCGGCACACCCCTACCTGGCGCGCCAAATGTCGATTTATGGGTTCCGGCAAACCCTTGAGGTTCGAACACTGGGGTGCGCATGAAGATCTCTTCTTTCCGCTCTAGTTCACCCTCACCAATTCCTAGGCCTGGCCCGTCGACCTTGAAGAACAAGAGACACAAAGGTTTATACTGGTTCGGGCCACCATTGTGGTGTAATACCCTAATCCAGTGTGGTGTGGTGTATTGCCTTGTAGGCTGAGGATGAGCAAGTATACAGGAAGAACAACCTCCCGAGGAGAGGTGTTCTTGTGCTCGGTGAGCTAGTGGGTGTAGGGTGGTCTCGATCTGATCCAGATGAGATGAGATCCCCTCTATGGTGGTGGCTAGTCCTATTTATAGAGGCCCGGGGCCCCTTCCCAAATATTGAGTGGGAAGGGATCCCACAACGACCAAGTTTGAAGGGGGACAACTAGTACAAGCTATCCTGACAAAAGGTGGTCTTCGCCTGCCAAAGGCTCTGGCGGTGACATCGTCGTGGGCTCCGTGGTGACCTTTGCCATGCCGTCCTTCTGGTCTTGGTCTTGTTGCACCAATATGGAAACCTTTGCCTGAGGCCTCAGGACTCCTCACCTGCGCTTGCCCCTTTAGCAACAAAGAGGAAACTGGCTCCCTGTGCCTGCTGGCGCCCGCCTTGCCTTGGTCGTCATGGCTCATGTCACGCGAACCTCGTGAGGTGCCCCTTGCCTTGATATCTCCGCTCCTTGGGAGCCAGCCTAGTGAGGCTGCCCCAAGGGAGGTCTTGCATCGTCCGCCTCATGAGGCTTGGCCCCACGCGAGGGTCTTGAGTGGTTGCCGATGAAGAAGGGCCGTTCCAGGCCGCTGGATGAGCCACACTCTGGGCCACAGGCATGCAAGTCATGGTACCCCTGTTCCCAGAACGCCGACATATCCAATAACAAGTTCGGAGTATTTGTCAGACGAGTAGCCCACCACTGTCTATTTCGGCGCAGAAATGACATTGATTCTTGTTGGACCTTCTTGATCAACTACAAGTAATCTTTCAAGTGCAGGTGTGTCCTCAGTGACCATACTATGGTACACATCTTTGTGATGTCTTCCTGCCGCACCAGCAACACACATAAATAGTATGGAGAGTCATGGAGGTGATGTGGAAGGTACTCAACTAATTGATCGCCTGGAGACAAAGGTACTCGAGTGCAGTACAACCACGGAGCAGGCGCTCCATGTCACCGTTTGAGAGGCAGACAATGACAAGCTCGAGGTGCTTCAGTCGTGGTAGAATATGAGTGGGCACGTTATTAAGGGGGGGGGGGGTGGCAGTTCCTGAACTTGGCGATGCACAACATGGGCACGAGGCGAAGTGCGGACGTTGGCAGCGACCGCATATGCCCATCATCAAAAGTGAGCTCCTCGAGCTGATCGAGGGCAGGGGATCGGAACCAGTCGTCAAGCTTGGCTCAGTCCTTGCCGTTGGAACGGAACTTGCCCATTCTAAGGCCTCTGGTTGGGCCAAGGTGAATGCCGAGGATCTTGGAGAATGCATCCAAGCTTTTGTGATAGCCATGGCATAGCTCGTGGGTGTCGATGAGGTCGAGAGGGCTGGAGTTCCATAGGGGGCGCCACCGCCGGGAAAGGACGGTTGTCCGCGCCCCATATTTGATTGGGAGGAGGGAGATGATGACTGTCAACATATCATCGGGGAGGCTGCTTATGAAGTCTAGGCCTACTGGAGTCGCTTGCGGTTCTAGCTCACCCTGCCTCCGCTTGTTGGCATCCCCGTTCTCCACCACCAAAGTCTCCTTGTCAGTGGCACTTTTTGATAGAAATGGGAGTACAGGGAATATTTAGTTAAAACAGGGCAATAGAAAAGTGTATTGGTAACTATAAGTTATTAGGTAGGAATATAGTAAGAAAAGGGAACAACAATTGTTGCTTAAATACTACACAATTCATTTGACATTGCTGGGTAAGTCAACATGCAGATAGTTGAAAAGAAAACTTACTTCAAACAAAGTCTGGACGGATGATTTTGTCGGGGAAGTTAGCATATATCTCATGAACAGGCCCTTTTATGTGTAGTGCAATTTTAGTGCCAACTTTCAGTACATAAAACTTAGAAATTTCTTTCCAAAAGCTAGTGCCAAAATAGGAGTCACCACGTTCATCAAGTCTTACAGTAGCAACGATTATAAATCCATGATTTGTGTGCAGTATGACATCTGTGTAGTCTTGATCTATGTAAAGGGAAAGATTGTGCACTACATATTCTGTTGCATAGCAAGGGATGCGCTGCAGAAAATGGTAGGATTGTTAAAGAAAATATGGTAACATGCAAATATGGGCCCAAATTGAAAGAACTGTACATCGATAGCCGCCGTTCCAGGCCCTAATACGCATGTTATGCATTCCCGCATAAAGCTCCCTCAGGATTTGCCTCTTGTACCCGCTCTGGCCATCTTCATCCTCGCTGTCCACATCGTCAGACACCACCTATACAAATAGTATTACAAATTTGCCATCAAATCAATGATTACATGCCATGAAGTAGGATTAGGAATTTATGGCTATTTATTTATACATATCCAGAGATTATGGTTTGATTTTTAATCATAGTCGTCTATGCATAGACCAATCTTGAAGAAAATAATGGTAGATTCGCAGTGTGTTTGTGGGTGTGTGCGTCTGGGGGTGGCGGGTGGCTCGCAGTACACTACGAGTTGTGAGCCACCGTGTGGGTTGGCCATTTTGTTAGGCAGGCCGGTGACACATCAGAGTCATGAAATCATTATTTAAAACATTACACAACCCTTTCATACATACATGTTTTGGCCACATGCAGACGATGGTTGTCCTACATGACACTCGATACTCGCGTGTGACTTTCTGTGGGCCCGCAAGGTTGTCATCCATCACTTTGATGAACAGCCGGGAGTGAGGTTAATTTGACCAACAAGGTAGAATCTTTTTTGTTTGTGTTATGGTGGTATATAGTACGCATCGAAGAGGTGGGAGGGGACTAGCATATATACTATACGTACGCGTCTGTGAACAAGTACACCTCACTCAATGTCGGGACTTTTTGGTTTCCGAGGCACGTGCCACATCAAAATTGTGAAATTGGCTATTCAAACATCACACAACACCTCTTTGGGCCACATGCATGCACGCGGTGGTTATCCTAGCTAGGACACTCACGTGTGATGCTTCCATCTGTGGGCCCACGAGGCCATCATTGATGTATGCATGCATCACTTTGACCTACATTGGGAGAGGTTAATTAATTTCACCATCGATGAGGATTCTTTTGGGTTGTACATATTACGGTAGGAGCATATAGTATGCGGCGAAGGGGGGGGACCATCATATGTAGTACGCTTCATGAACCTCGCTCTGTGTGGGTGCATGGTTTACAGTTTTTGAGGCATGTTGCACATCAAAGTTGTGCATTTTGGGTATTCAATATATATATGTTTGGCCCACATGCAAAGTGTTGGTGGTTGTCCTCTCACACCCACTTAAGCGGTTATCAGCGATATCAATGCTTCCCATCTCTGGGCCCGCTTGTAATACGATATATATATCATGCATCTCACACCCACTACTTTTTGCCTGACAACAAGAGAGGTTAATTTGACTTTGGAGGGGATTATTATTTTTGCTTGTAATACGATATATATATAGGTCATGCTCTGGGATGACATGCATGATACAGTTTGAGCACACACACATGTATGCGTACACATGAATCCCTCCCATCGAGTCAAAGTGGCTAGTACAACGACACGTCATGAACCGATCTCGCTCTGTGTGGGGAGCTAGTGTATGATTTTTGACGCACGCGCCACATCAATGTTGTGAAATGGTATTGAAACATACATGCACGCATCACCTCCATACATATGCATGTAGTGGTTGCCTTCGAACGGTACACTCCCTCGCGTGGTTATCAGCGACAAGCCTATATATTCATGGGCCTACGTGGAAATCCATGATCACCTTGACCAACAACAAGATAGGTTACCATGGCGGATTCTTCATTTGGTTCGCGTTATCGTAGTATAGGTCATGGTGAGATTCAAACCTTAAGTTTGAGCGCATATACTACGCACGCATGCATGCATGAATCCCCGTCGTTGGCTTGAAGTGTGGTGTAACATACATATGCATCGTCAACCTAACCCTCAGTCAGTGTGGGGATTTCTAGTTCGAAATCTCGGTGCCGCATCAAAGTTGTTCCATTGTTACTCAAAAACACACCTCTCCATACATATGTTTGGGCCACAGGCATGTAGTGGTTGTCTTCGGGGACTAGCTACTTGCGTGATTATTGGCGAGGTAGCCCATCTCCGGGGTCGCATGGATGGCCATCACTTTGACTAACAACAAGAGAGAGGTTGTACGACCTACGACTAAGGTGGATTATTCTTGGTATGTTTTATGATCCATCTTGGTGAGATATGCCTCTCTGGCCCGCTGATTGAAAGTGTGTGTGTGTGGCG
>LR738714.1:132137200-132159074 GCA_902687465.1 Secale cereale
CTTTGCTAGGGTGAACCTCGGTTGGGGGCATGCATTTATAGCTTAGGATTCCCTTCGTGCCGACACGAGGGAGGGGGTTGCTAGCTACTTTGCACTTTGCTAGGTGAACCTCGGTTGGGGGGGGTATGCATTCATAGCTTAGGATTCCCTTTGTGCAGACACGAGGGAGGAGGGGGCTGCTAGCTACTTCGCACTTTGCTAGGTGAACCTCAGTTGGGGGGAGGGGACATGCATTCATAGCTTAGGATTCCCTTCGTGCCGACACGAGGGGGGCAAGCAATATCGTGCGCTTTGCTAGACAGGTGCCACATTGAAGTTGCATTTGGTATTTGAAAATAAAACCACCCTTTTCATACATAAATTTGGTCCACATGCAAGTGTGTTCGTATTCTGACCCTCTGTCACATCATTTTTTTTGCCAAATTTATGAACATTAGACAAGTCGGATGACGCAGCAGACATGGTTAACTCAAACTAACCGCGTGCCACGCCGGTGCCCCTGTCACGCGCACATCCGCATAGTACATTGGGCTCCACGAGGCTGCCCCTCTAAAAAATACCTGCCCGCCTCGAGGGTTTTTCTGTTTCATAACACACGGTTGTTATCTTCGGACCATGTGCGATGTTTCTTGTTCCCAATCCCGCCTGCATCCCTAGAAAATATCTACCTACCTCGAGGGTTTTTATGTTTCATAACACACGGTTGTTATCTCCGGACCATGTGCGATGTTTCTTGGGATAATTAGTTTTATGCCCCTAGTTGTGTCACAGTCGTGTGTTTTACCCCTAGTTTCAAAAACTCACCTTTTGTGTCCAAGCCACTTTGAAATTCATATGCTTTTGCCCTTTGACCCTTCGACTATCACATTGAAAAATTCATACTAACTCAGAAAATGCAAATAATATACCAAAATGTTCGCAACAACGTCACCTATATGTCAATGTCATTTGCATCCATGACAAAAATGCTAGAAAGTGCCAATACAAACATTTTGGTAAAACTCAGATGGAAACTTTCCAATATTTTTCCCATGAATGCAAATGACATTGACAAATAGGTGATGTTTTTGCGAACATTTTGGTATCTTATTTGCATTTTTCTAAGTCAGTATGAATTTGTTATGAATTTTTCAAAGTGATGGTCAAACGGTCAAAGGGCAAAAGCATAAGAATTGCAAAGTGGCTTGGACAGAACAGGTGAGTTTCTGAAATTAGGGGTAAAACACACGAGTGTGACAGAACTAGGGGCATAAAATAAATTATCCCATGTTTCTTGTTCCCAATCCCGCCTACATTCCTAGAAAATATCTGCCCGCCTTGAGGGTTTTTCTGTTTCATAACACACAGTTGATATCTTCGGACCGTGTGCGATGCACTATCATCAAAAATTTCAATAGCCCCGGCATTTCGCTCCCGCGTTTGACTCCCGTGTAGTAAAATTTTCAGTACCTGCGTTATTTCCTCAAGCACCCCCCGCCCCCTTCCACACACACACACACCAAAACCTCCTCGGGCGTGCGCACACACACACACACCCCCTCCCTCGCTCGAAACCCTAGCAAGGTCCTCGCCACCGCAAGGCCTCCATTTTCAACATCTGCTGGTTTGTGCGTGCAGCTTACCCACCGATCTCCATACCCAGGCCGCCCTGAGTTTCTTAGATGACGCCTGCCAAACCCCCCCTTTCCCACAGATCCCCATCCCCATCCCCATCCCCCACTCTAGAGCGTCGTAGCCTAAGCTTGGCTACACTTCCCATGGAGCTCGAGGAGCGACTGGCCTAAAAGAGGTTTATCGCGGTCTCTTCGCCCAACGTAGCCAAGGAAACTGACGACCATTAATGGCGACGGGCACTCAAGCAGTGGGCTAGAGTATGCGGGCATGTCTTGACCGCCGGCTACGACATCGAGGTCATCCACAGCGATGGCCTGAGGCGGGCTATGTCACAGGTTAAGTGGCCCACCCCCAACCCCTCGGGTTCAACAGCCGTCGATCTCATTCATGGCCCCACCGCTGATCTCCTTTGGCTCGTTGTCAACAATTTGCCATCCTACATCGCCATCGAGCCCCTTTTGTCATTTTGAAGGACACGTTCTCCGACGCTGGCTTGGGATCCACTGCTTCCAAAATAGACCTGATCGACGGCGACCACGAGGAGGGCACCCTCTCCGGCTCTTCCAAGGGGAAAGCGCCCGTCTGCGACATCAGGGAGGGCACCCTACAGCCGTGCTCTTCCAAGGGGAAGGAGCCCATCTGCGTCAACATGGAGCGCATCCAGGGTCCGTGCTCTTCCCACGGGAACGAGCCCATGTATGATAAGTGAGGAAACCCATGATTTGTTTTGCCGTGCCTCTTCACACGGGGAAACCCATGATTTGTTTTGTCGAGTCCCTTTTGTAGTGTAGTGAGAATATGTCCAATTTAATTGCTATATCTGGTTTTTTGCAGTATGCCTTGTTTATTTCAGTTCTTCACAATGTGATGCTCTATATGTGCAATTATTTACTGTGCAGTACATTTCATCAATCCAGTTTTAAACATACCGATAGGAATGCATATATTTGCTTGATGTTAAGCCTGTTATAGCTAGCATACGCTTCTTTTAAAGTTTTTTGATTGTTCGGTTGTTTGTAGTTAGCATATGTCTAGTTTCAAATGCTATCTTTGGTTGTTTGTAGTATGCCTTGTTTATTCTAATTATTCACAATGTGATGTTCTATATGTGCAAGTATGAACTGTGCAGTTCAATTTCATCAGTACCAGTTTAAACAGTACCACTATGAATGAATACATTTGGTTGCTTCATCTTGTAGTTAACATGCCTTTCCATTTTTATTTAACAATAACCAGTGTACTTAGACCGGCATAATACCAGTTTGAATGACTATGTTTGCTTGTTGCTAAATGTTAGGCCTGTTGCAGTTAACACACCTTTCCACTTGTTTTGCTTTACTAGCGTGCTTAAACCTGCACACTAAAGCTATCTTTTGGAGATTATTTTGTCTGCCATGGATAATTTTGGTTGATGTTTAGCCTGTTGTGCTTAACATGCTTCTCGATGTACCTACATAGGACAATTTTGGGAATGACTGATGTTTTCCATCGAGGTTAGTTTCATCCCATGGCTTATATTTGCTCACTGTTCAGGATATCAGTAGCTGGTACCATATAGGCCGGGGGCTGATAAGGGACTAATCGGTGAATCAGACTTTTAACTGGATATATCTGCAACCCATTTATCGTTAGGTTAACTAGGGCCATATGTAATATATCTGAGGCTACATAGCAACATGCACTGTACTTAATGTCTAAATATGCAATCATAGGCTACATAGTAACAAGGAAGAGTGTTACATTAATGTTCTAATGATGTCTAGATATACGTAGAAGATCATCAGCAACAACAACAACAATACAACCCTGTTTGGATACTCAACTTAGCTAGAGGTTAGAGTTAGTTTCTAGCTCATGACTAACCCTAAACTAACTCCATCCAAAGAGTTGTTTGGATGGCAGGGTTAGATTGACAATAAATGCACCAGGAGAACTAGCTCCAATTAGCGCCTCTTGGGTTGGATAGTTTTTTGGGTAGGTTATAGATGCAACTATCTCAAACTAGCCGTCATGTTTAGATATACTTTAGGGCTATTTGAGCCCGAACTACCTCAAACTAACTGTAACCCATGGATACAACAACAGTTAATCAGTCGATAATTTGTAAGAATGCACTAAACTCATTCCGGCCCATAATATAAGATGTTAATTCATCTAATATGTGAGTATATTGGATGTTATAAGATACTCCCTCCGTTCCTAAATATTTGTGTTTTTAGATATTTCAAATGGACTACCACATACGGATGTATATAGACATATTTTAGAGTGTAGATTCACTCATTTTGCTCCGTATGTAGTCACTTGTTGAAATCGTTAGAAAGACAAATATTTAGGAACAGAGAGAGTATTATAAAAGAGTGTAGTACTACATCATTGTGCAATTGATGTTTAGCTTCTAATATTAACTTGGTGCTTTTAGGTACACATGTCATTGGTACAGATCCGCGCTTCGACCCTTTCTACGTATGGGGCAATGAGATATCGATGAACCAGCATCAAGTGAGGAAGCTGATAAAGATTGTTAGTAAAATGGGTCCAAAGATAGCTATTAAACAATTTGTTTACACTTTATCCAAGACAACAACGAACTACAAGATGGTAAGTAAGAACTCTGCAGCCTTCTTTTTACTGCCCATAATGAGTTGCGTTAGATGACAATGTCTGAATATTTTTTCCTTTGAAGTGGTTGCCAAAGCAGTTTACTCAAGATTACCTCTCAAACTACATGATTGGTGGACATGCAAAGGTTAAAGTATTTCTACCAGAACACGATAGTTATCTAGATGTTTTCATGAAGACCGTGAAGGATGGGCGGTTGGCCATCACAAGGGGTTGGACTAGAGTCGTGTGTGCCTTCTGCATGGAGGAGGGCACAATATGGGCATTCCGCTTCACCTTGTTCAGCAACCAGAATGTATTTCACCTCTTTCTTTACCGTCTTTAATAGTACAAGCATACAACTGTGGTTCATCATTCTTTATTTGGTTCTTATGTAATTCTTGAACATATGTACCTATGAACCGAAGAATGCATTGGTTGTTTGAACCTGATGGATATGACTAAAGTTGTATCATACATTCAAATTCAAATTTCAAATTCGGTACAAGTTGAAATAGCAGCAATTAAATTACGGTGAAATTACGCTCTCCAGGTTGTTACGGCACACATGGTTGGTAAAACACAAACGTTTGCGATATACACCATAATCCGAGATGGTACACAGAGAAGAAACATGTGCAAGCATGCACACAGTTGCCGTTTGCAAAGCATGTGCGATGTCAGACAATATCACAAACGGTGCGGGCAAACTAAACGTTTGTGTTAGTTGCCTTATCGTACACGATTTGCAACCATGAAATGTTTCTGATGAAGTATGCATCGTAAACGTTGCACCACAGAATATCGTGTGTGATAGTTGTCGTGTACAACGATGTTACGACGGTCCGACGTTTCATAGTCCTGTCCGACACTCGTACAACGTTTAGCTAATCTTCTTAATTAGTTATCGCATACGGTTTGGGAAAAGCGAATGTGTGTGATTGTATGATTATCATACATGTTCTATAATAGTGAACCATTTGTGATGGGCCGCGCATCGTAAACGTAGCACCACAGAATACCTACTGCGATGGCAATGCAGAAGAAACGAGTACGAGTACTGTAGCGTCCCTATCCCGACGGTTTCTTGGTCGTGTGGGAAGGACCCCCTATCGCCGTGTGTCAATAGGCGACAATTTCAAATGCCGTCGCTGAAAGGTTTAAGAACCATTTGTATAGCACCAACGTACTAGTGGATGCAGTAGACGGTGGATGAACAGTAACCCGTGGAGTCCCGTTTTGCGGTATGGCACACTCTTCCCGATAAACAAGACCCCGTTTCGACCATAGGCGTTCCAACACAAGTCTGTTTCCTCTGTTTTGCGGTACGCCACACCCCTCCCGATCTACAACACCCCATTTTGATCGTAGGATCTCGAACACAAGTCTGTTTCCTCCGTTCTGCGGTACGCCAGACCTTTCCTGATGAACATGACCCCGTTTCGACCATACGCGGTCGAACAGAAGGTCGTTTTCCTCTGTTTTACGGTACGCCAGACCCCGTTCCGGCTGTTTCGTCCAAGCCGTTTGGCTACCGATGAACATGACGCGTTCCGACCCAGTGGCTTTGCTCCCGATGAACATGATGTTGTTCCGACCTAGTGACTTGGCTCTCGGTGAAGACGACGATGTTTCCTCCGTTCCGACCCAGCCGGTTAGCTACGGATGAATAGGATGACGTCGCTGTCGTCCGTTGCCTCTCCATGTACACGAGCCCTAGTCGTACAAATGCGCGCGTAGTCGTTCGAGACCCCGCCCGTATGTACGTACATGGCCGTATTTTTTGGCATCTGGCTGTACGTATGTGTACATAGTTTTGACTGGACTGCCTGAACTGCTACGTCGGGGGATCTAATACTACACGTGCCGTTGCTTGCTCAGCCACGGTTCATCGTTGCGGAGAGACCGATCGACCAGTATGTACGTACACGTTCGTGGCCAGAATAACAACGTTACTTATGCTTCGAGCAGGTGGGTCCAGACTATCAGGGAGGATAAGGAGGCACTTCCTTGTGTGCGAAGTTATTGATGGTGGATCCCAGCGGTCAGGGGGATAATCATTCTTTTGCCCGTAATATGGACGCACTTCTTTGTGTGGGAAAAATGTTGCTGGTAGGTCTAGCTGTCAGGGGGCAAACATTTTTTCGCAAAATACAGAGTCCCTTCCGGTGGGTCCCCACTGTCAGGTGGAAAAATAATTATTTTACGTGTAATAAGGAGGCACTTCCTTGCTGCGGCCGTGGACCCAGCTGTCAGCCTCTCCACGTACAATCCTCTTCTGATGGAAGTTGTTCCTTGACCATGTTGACCACGCCGCGCGGAGAGCACCAAGGTGGTGGACGACGGCGAGGCCTAGGAAGGGGACGACGTGGAGCCGGGGAAGACGCAGCAGTGGATGCCCATGTGAAGAGAAGTACGAGGGTTGACTGGTTCAGCTGCGGTGTGAGGCTACCGTCGCCGCCGAATAACATGGGTTGTGGGTGAGTAGAGGGATGACCTGGCCAGCGGTGGGAGTAGGGCGGGGCGGTGAGGTCCGCGCGGCAGCACAACCGGCCACTGGAGGCAAGAGGAGGCGGTCTCGCCGGCACTGGTTTGGGCGGCTGGTGCAAGAAGAGCAGCGACTGAAGAAGCAGCAGGACCATTCGACTAAAATCCAACGGTCACTGCTACTAGAATCATTTGTTCACTAAGTTGACAAAGCCATGCGTACACGTCAACTTAGTAGGCCCACAGGTCAGCATACGAACCGGTGCACGCCAGATGTCAGTGGGAGGAATCATTTTTTTCACGTAATAAGGAGGTAGTTGCTTGTGTGCGGCCATGGACCATGAGGGTCCTTACTGTCAGCCTCTCCACGTACATCCCTATTCCAATGGTTGTCGTTTGTTGAATGTTGAGCACGTCGTGCTTAGAGCACCAACGCGGTGGATTATAGTGAGGCCTTGCAATGGAACAACCCGGAGCCGGTGAAGACACAACAGTGGATGCCCACACCGAGGAGAGTATAATGGTTGACTGGTTCGGCTGCGGCGTGAGGCTGTCATCACCGGAGAATAACAGGAGGTGCGGGGGGGGTAGAGGGATGTCCAGGCCAGCGGAGGGAGTAGGGTGGGTCGATGAAGCCTGCACGACATCACAGCCGGCCACAAGACGAGGTTGCAAGTAGTCCCGCTGGCGCTCATTTAGGCGGCTGGGGCAGGAAGATCAGAGATTGAAGAAGCCCATTGGCCGTTGGATGGACATCCAATAGTCACTGCTGCTAGTATCATGTATTTACTGAGAAAGCCTTGCGTAAACAAGTCAGCCTCGAAATCAGTGGCATGTACAACCCATTTGCTATTATTTTTATAATTATAACCCATTTGCTAATTCATATGGAATTTTTTGTAGCCCATTTTCCATTTTAGAATGGTTGTCTATTTTCCGGTCAATGCGAGGGATAAAAAATTGAACTAAAAAATATGCGAAATTTTTAAAATTTGCATATTTTTGCTGTGGAACAAAATATTCTTAATCCAAATATTAATAGCCATACCAGTGAAGAACAAAAACAAAAAATAAACTAATTGCCCATTTGCTATATTTTTTTGGAATTTGCACCCTCTTTCATATTACTTTTAAGATATACTGCCCATACTCTTTGGTCAGGCCATAATCCATCCCTCCTCGTCTTGAAAGATTTGCAGCCCAGTAAGTTGGAGAAAACAAATAGGGCTAGCTTGGGTATTCTTCAAAAAGAAATAGTGGGCTACCTATTTTCCCAAAGAAAAAACTGATGGGCTGGCCATGTTGTTAGACGGGCCACAGAGACCGCATAACCTAGTTTATAGCCTGCTCCTCTGAACAAATCCTCAAAAAAAAGTTGTGCAATTCTGTCGTTAATTAACTATATGTTGACAATGATGTGGGTCCTTGATATCAGTAGGGTGGATTAGAGTAAAAACGAGGGGGTGCATCTGAGTAGTATAAGAGGCGCTTGCTTGTGTTTGGGAGTGGACCTGGTGGGTCCGTACTATCATACTCACAACTATAGTCCTCTCCTAATTCATTATGTTGATAGGGCCGGACGGCGGCATCATGGCAAGCGCACCAAGGCGGAGGACGACGGTGAAGCCTCGGACGGGAATGAACAGGAGCTAGGGAACATGTGGCAGTATGGCCGTAGGCGGAGGGGAGTACAAGGATTCACTTGTTCTGGTGCGGGGTAGGCTGCCGTCGCCGGAGTAGAATAGGATGTCGGAGGGAGGAAAGGATGGCCTGGCCAACATTTCAGGGTATGACAGGGCGGTGATGCGTGCACGGTAGCGCAACCAATCGTAGAAGGCGGGAACAGGCGCTCCCGCCAGCGCAGGTTTGGTTTTGGCGGCTGGACCGGTCAGACCCAAAAACTCATGATGCTGGATTATAAGAATTAATTTTATATGGCTAAAACTTATTGTAAAATGCTGCGGAGCACCTTTTTCTTCATGAGGTTTTTTTAGACAATTTTCTTCTTGAGGTGTGAAGCCGAGCACATTCAGAAGCCCTGGGATAAAGTGGTGTCGCCAATGTGTTGGGCTGTGTTGGGCATTCTTATCGAAAAATAATAATGGATTGGAACTATTTACGACGTTGACTCCGATTTGCATGGGTCCGCTGGTTGTAGGAAGAAAATAGTGGGAGAAAAAACACTGGTCGCTATCTTTGCGACTTTGCCTAAGAATAATATCGACTGAATGTAACAACACTCATAGGAAATAATATCCTCCTGACCAGTCAAAAAAATAATAATATCCTCCTATTGAAATTTGACTTTTCAAATCATAAATTTAAAGAACTGGTGCATGAGCATTTAAATTTATTTATTTATTTATTTGCTTATTTATGTTTAGTGGACGATGAGCATGTACCTTTTTTTGACATGTATGAGCATGTACCTGGGCTGGATTCATGTGAGAGCCTCCCTTCCAGTTAATTATGGACTCCTCTACTGGGCCTTCACCAGTGAGCTGCATGTTATCGACAAGTGGAAAATGTGTTCCGTACCATAAATAGTTTGCGCTATTTATGGGGTACTAAAGGATCGAACCGTGCAACGACTTCCAAAACATTGTGTTTGTCGTTCTAACAACACATTTATTCAACCAATAGACGAAATATACTATTGACTGTACATTGAAAACAAAAACAGCAACAACCAGGGGTGGGGGTGCAACAGAAGCAGTAAGCATGCCAGAAGAGTAAAGAAGCAACTCTCTCTTCCAAACCAAACATCAGCCATCATTAAAAAAGGGCTACCAAAAAAGAACAAGTGTATGCATCAAACTAAATAAAGATCCTACTACACTAAGCGTACGCATCTAACTAACTGGCTCAGTTAGATGTTACTATTTATTATGCTATGGAGATTGGCTGACGGCTTGAACCAGATGGGTCCTGACGGGGGAAACTCCAGCCAGCAGGTCGAAGTCTGATACTTGTGACCCTCTCTCATACTTTGGGCCGCAGAGCGTGGCGGCACATATTTGGGTATGGTGTATGGAGAGATGCATGGTACGCTGTGTACACACATTTTTTCCCGATGAACGAAACCGTGCTACCATCATGATCCTTGTCGTCGGTTATCTCCTGGTTAGTCGGATAATTCAGTTTGAGAAACAGAGAGCGGGTACCAAGGCTACTTACCAGCCTCCAGTCAAAAATTCCTGAAGGCCCAGAGAAGTTGGGATCCTTCTCAAAGACCTTGCAGTGACTGTGATTGTATTCCGCGAAACAACACGTCCGGTACGTGCGACCGATCATCAATCATTCGCAGTTGTCTGATCGAGCCAGGAACCACCTGCAACTGCCATGCCACTTTTTTTTGAAAGGTTCTGGGATTAGGAAGGGTAGGGCCACCAGGCGGCCTACAACATCATATCAAGTTGGAGTCAAATAAAAAAAGGCTTGTACTGTAGTCAATCTTAAGAACAACATGTTATGAGCATGAATATTTTTTTAGTAAATGTTTACAGTAATATAAGCAATCCATCATGATATCATAGGAAAGTAACATACTGATGTAACAACCGTTTGTAGCAATGACTGGAGTAGGCCAGCAATACGTCTAGCCATAGAAGGAGTCCACAGCGTAAATGAAGCCCTTGTGTTCAATGGCATCAGAGAACCATGGAGGATGTAGGATCCTACGGTGGACGTGCATATTTATCCACTTACCACAGTGACCTATCATATAGGCGAGACCGCGGTTGAAGAACACAATTAGCCTGAAGTCTTTATAATTTGCAGATCTTGTGGGCACTTGGCAGATTACAACCTTGAGCAAATCAAACTTGGTATCAAGTTGGCTACTGTAAGATTCCGAGTATTCTGGGCTGCGGTGCCAAAGCAGTGCAGTGTTAATCGAAGGAAGAGGGATCAATCGCTGGGAGTAGATCTCCACGAGTATCCAGCTGCCGCGACCGTTGACGAGCACCTTCCAAGACGTGTTCATGCTGACCCAGTACATACCATTAATTCAGTTGAGGGTGATGGGGATCAGATCGCAGTCAAGGGGGTTGATGCTCACCACCCTACGATCGTTATGCTACGTGACACACCGTTTCTGATGATCAGGCGGGATCAGCAAGCAGGGAGCTAGCTTAAAAAGCTCCAGTCTAAGGGCTTTAAGTAAACGGTACAGCCCCGACGAGCACGCGGCGAGCGGCATGGTACTGAGATTTTCCACACGCGAAACAATGAGCTTGATTACCTTTGTGGGGAGAAAATTCCAGCCACTCTTTTGGCGGACACTGCTCGGTTCTGCCATTGTTAGTGCTTGGGTTTTGGAAGAGGGGGGGAGGCGCCTAGTGGGGATGGAAGATTGGATGATTATGTGCGGACGGGGATGGATAAGCGAATATGTGCTGCGGGAAGTGGACATGTGATGATGACAACATCACGCGATTGACTTACGAGACACATCCCAGTAGCGTAGGGTCATATCGATGCGAGACAACTTGCTTGAGTGATCACAATACTAGTACAATAAACTACAGTACCTACTACTATGCCCTAGTAGTTTGCATATAGTGGAGTAGGACTCTGCTCTATTACTAGCACGGGAGGAGTGGTATATTCTAAAGTAGTTATTACAAACTTCAATGCCTGAGCGTGGAACGACTACGAACCGCCATTGGTGCTAACTCCAATCCCCCAGCAAACGTTTGCTGGGTGACATGGCAGTTGCAAACACCCGTGACCCAGTTACAGTACACGTGTAAGGGTGGAAGTTTTGTCAAATACTATTGCTTAAAAACAGGCCAGGTCTGGGATTCACCAGGATTGGGCTCGTGTGTAAGGGCGATGTAGTTATGTGGGATTCGCCAGGATTGGGCTCGTGGCGAACAATTGTCAGATATCATTACTAAAAAAAGGTTAAAACACCCGGGGCTATAACTTGCACCGGCTGACCACTAACAATGATACTGACATAGTTGTAAAATGTCCAAAGAACATGTTTACGTGGTGTTTGGAATTATATGCAAACTAGCAAGATGCCCATGCATTGCACGGAACATCAAGATGCATTTTTTACAAAACACTTGTTGTGGTTGACCCATGCAGGAGTAATCCGATGTGTAAAAACTAATGATATGTCGAGAATTTCATCAGAAAAATGGTATCTCGAGAATTTCATCAAAAAAAATGATATCTCGAGAAAGATGAGGAGGATCAGGGCATGGTGGTGACTGGTGCTCGGACTGGGCGGAGGCATGTGGATGGGCGGCACCGGCAGCGGCCACCATGCTAGATTGTTCCAGAGACTTCACTTTTTAATTGCTCAACAATGAGGTTGTGGGAGACAAGGATGAACGAGGCAGGCCTTATTTGCGTGGAGAGGGGTGTGGGTATCTTTTTGCAAAATTGCCCTATCTGCAAAATGTGACCCGAAACATCAAGATGCATTTATATGAGTAGTTTATCTTGTGGGAGATAAGGATGAACAAGAGAAGGCCTTATCTGGAAATGTGGGCAGGAGTGTGGTATCTTTTTGCAAAATTGTTGTAGTTTCTTTCCTATCCATCAGATATAGATCGGACGGCCTATATTGCAGGATGGTAGGCACACCATCATCACCAACTCTATTTTGTATAAGAGTAGAGAAAAAAATTAGTAGAGAAGTAGAGGAAGTAAAAAAACGAGACCAACCCGGGCAAGACTAGCCTATTGGTATTTTTTTATAGAGGAAAACTCCGTGAGCACCAAATGCCCAAGCCGAGACTTGAAACCTGGTGGGCTGGCTCTGAACTCCCACGCCTTGCCAGCTGAGCTATGCTTAGTTCTCAAGTAGAGAAAGTAGAGAGTAGAGAAACAGAGTGAGTACTAGTAAGGACACCATCTACTGCTTTGTGTGCTACTCCGGCGCTCCATTCGGCGGGCGCAGCGTCCCCTACAGCCACTCCCTCTTGCGCTCTATCCGGCGGGCGCAATGTCCCCTACAACCACTTCTGTTTCATGGACAGCTTGGTCGACGCCTACAAGGTGCCCTACGTCTACAATAGTTTCGGCTGCGAGAGGTATGTCGACCAGCACTCGCTGGCGAAGTATATTCCTAGATGCGCGCACGTGCCCTGCTACTGCTATGAGTGCATGCCAGCGAGCCTTGTGCATCACCTCATGACACCACCCATCAATCACTACTAGCCCACGGTGGTGAACATCAAGTACGAGACGTGCTACTCGTTCGCCGTGCCGGAGTCGCTGGAGGATCACCACCGCCTGCTAGCCGCGGAGGATGACAACATCGTCTTCCTCTTGGCCGTGGGCAACAAAAAGGCCCGCACAGGCTGCCGCCCCATCTTTGTAGTGTGCGTTAGGGGCAACACCGCTGACGCTGACATGAGGCTGTTGTACGGGTGCATGCTCACTGTTATTGCCCCTGCTCCGAAGTACGAGGGCGCCCACACCGCCTCCCTCACGCTGACTGGGACTGTGCCGAGCTGATCCGTTTTCGGCAATGTGGACATGGAAGATGTCTGGTATGATTTTCACCCCAAAATGATGCACGGGGACTCCAAGGAGGTTCACCTGGTCATATGCATTACCAAGTTAACTGTTCATCATTAGTCTTCGCTCGATGTAAGCCATTGTCTAAGCATGTGGAGACTTCTTATTTATATAGTATAGAACCTTCCATCATGCATGATCTTGCTCTATTAGAGTATCGCGCTTGAATGAAAGTGTATCCATTTAAGGTTGAGTGTAGAATCTTCCATGTATGCTTTTGCTCCATTAGAGTTCTCGCTTGCCATTTATGGGATTAATTGAGAATTTTTACTACAGTAATGGTGAAAGACTTTTGATGAACAATGTCTTACATCTCCCCTGCCCCCTTCCAAGTCATCCTGATTTACATTCATGGTGGTCTAGAAAAAAAATAAACAAAATCAATACTCAAAAACCAATTCTTAAAGATCATTTATTGCAAAGCACAATAAGTGTTATTTCTTCACAAGTTTTGGATGTAGGTTGAACGGCTGAATGCTTTTGTTTACAAAAGATACTTTTTTTCTTCTATTTAGCGTACATTTACTATTAACTCGGATTTTTGTGAGTCCTAGAGAAGAAATAATACCCGAAGAAACCTATCGATACTCGTTACACATGAGATGACCCCCACATACTTTGTCAAAATAAACAACTCCCCGATCAATGCATTTCACTGTTCCGTGCAACGCACGGGCACCTTACTATATATAGTACAACCATAAATTTAACTAACTTTATATATATTATGATAAATGCTCATGCATGTCACCAAAAATTATGTCATTGGAAACTATGTTCAAATACGAATCCAACGATATAGTTTTTGTTGACATGCACTAGCATTTTGTCAGTTAAATCTTTAGTCAAATTACATGGGGGACTAATAAACCACGACGGAGGTAGTACTAGTGTAGAGGGCGGCGCTGCACGGGAGTCTAACCCCACTCGTGGCGTGGTAGTGAAGCCGTCATATCACAAAACCCCACCACTCCCAGTAATAAGTGGCCTGGTAAAATAAACGGACAAGCAACCATCACATGCCCATGTATTTTTTGCATTTCAATTCTCTACATTTACTTTGCCTGGTTCATCTCGCACACTCGCTCCCTAGCTACTACTCCTAGGGCTTGTTCTGATGTCCTCCAGCTTCCAACTCTGCAAACTCTAAAATTGGAGTCGAGCCGAACGTTTTAGCACCAAGAAGCTAGATATGAGAAGCTGCAGCTGATCGTAGTGTAAAAACGTGAAGCTGGGAAAGCCGAGCTACTACTTCTGGGGCCAGTTCTTTTGGCGGCTTAAAAATAAGCCATCTCTTCCCCAACTTTTCCCATAAGACTAGTCATAGTGGAGAGTAACATAAAGCGCCTCACTCATTCATTTGGGCTTCTAAACTACTACCTCCATCATGGTTTATTAGTCACCATTGTAATTTGTGTTAAATTTTGACCAAAGATTTAACTGATAAAATGTTAGTGCATGTCAACAAAAGTTATATAATTTTTGGTGACACGCATAAACATTTCATTAGTTAAATTTATGGTCAAATTTTGACATGGATTACAATGGAGACCAATAAACCAGGACGTAGGTGGTAGTTATGTGATTACTAATCTAGAAGCCTAAATGAACTGGCCCCTGGTACTCCTAGTAGTAGTACTCAAGTTGGAATTCCAATTGCACGACACAACTTGTTAGGCCAAAAATTCGATACAGGGTGTACGAAGTGGTTTGGGAATTTGCATGCCTTCTCGACCAGTGAGATACTCTGTACAAAGTACGATAGAGAAATAATCACAGAGAATGAAGCGAAAAGTAAACAATCAAACATGCATTTTTGCATTTCTTTTGCATTGAATCATTCCACAAGCTTGACTAGTGCTGTTTTTCGACTTTTACAAAAACCGCATCGTAATATTAAAACGTGCATTTGCACGTACATAAGTAATAGTAGTAGCACAGTCTGCAAGCATATATAGAGAAAGACATGTAGTGCGATATATAGTTAAGTTTGTGCTATATGCACATACTTACAAAATGCGTTTGGATACACAAGGTTTCCAAACATTTCCTTTTACATACTTAATTAAGGACACTAATAATTCCCGAACGTTTGGGATTTATCATTTGCGTGCCATAACTAGTGAGATCGCCTTACGAAACTAAATTATTCATAATAAAAGCCACGACGCTCGTAGAAGCGCTTGCAGCATGCCACAAGGGCCCTGGTGCACGGCCGTTTCCTAGCGCACCGACATGACGCCTCTTCCTCAGCCTCGCAACTTGCGAGGTGCTGATTGGCGGCTTGCCGGCGGGCGAGCGCGATCTCATCGGTGTGGTGATCCAGGGCCAACAGGTACTCCTTCTCGCTGGAAGCATGCACTCGGTCAACATACCGCCAAGCGTAGATGAGGCGCTTGCGCCCGACTGCACTCAGGGCTTTGGCACGGGCGTCCTCCGCCACCTTCACAGCCCTCGCACGAGCCTTTTGCCAAAGAGCCAATTGTTTGACTCTCTCAGACGCGACATAGGCCTGCCATGCAACATGCCTTTCAGGGCGCTTTTCTTCCTCGGCCTTCTTCTCCGCCTCTATTTTGGCGCACTCTGATAGAGGCAAAGCCTCCCACAAGGCAACCGCCATTTCTTTCCAAAGCTCCTCAAGGCTGGGGGCTCGGTGTGTGGTGCGACGTTCTCCTCGTAGTGGGGAGCCCACGGGTCCTCGACGCGCGTACTGGAGAGATTGGGAACGCCAACGCGTCCACCTCGACGCGTCATGGCGAGGAGCGGAACGCCGACATGTCCTCCTCGACTAGTGGCGCCGAAGAACGATACAGCGACACGTGACCCTCCGTGCGGTGCAGCGAGGCGTGCCTAGGGCTTGGGAGGGGCGATGCCATGGTGGTCGATGTGAGAGGAAGGGGGAGGACATAGCGATGAACGTGAGCGTTCTTCCGAATGTCGTGGGAAGCACAATATTTATAGCGAGCAATGGCACACCTACGTAAGATATGTTGTGTGATTAACGTAACAGCTACGTGGGCATATTTGTTGGAGTAAATTACGGAGGAGGGAAGGGGTGGAAATATTGCTGGTCACAACGGATTGGACGAGCGCGGGGGGAGGAGAGTCATGGATGCAGATTTTTTCCACACGTGGTGGAGTGGTGGGATTGCCGGAGGGAGAAGGAGAGTCAAATAGGCAGATTGTTTTCACACATGGAGAGGAAAAGATTTGGAGATGAACGGGCTTCCTACAGGTATGAGGAATAGTGCATAATAAGTCATCTTACATGCAATTAAATGACCACTGCATGCCGGGCTAGGTATAGTCTCAAGTCATTAAAAACATACACGCACCACACATGTTCAGATTTCAAGGTGCACTAAATTATTGCATGCGATGATTAAGGCTGGCCATAGTGATGGTATCTTAGCTGGTATCATGCACACTGGAATAGGAAACATGCTGATGTGGCAAAGAATTAAAGAAGATAGGGGGTTAGAGATACCGTATCATGTTAAATACTAAGGCCCTTCCCAGTGCTCCAAGGTGTACAGGTGCTAAGGATGCCACATAGGCAAAAAAAGTGATGTGGGAAAGCAACTAAAGAGAAGAGAGAGCATTATGGTGACCTCAAGAAGAAACGATGCTAAGCACGCGAACCTATGTAAACTGACAGCAACCAATACTTGAAGGAGTTTAATTATCAAACAATTCCATGAGGGAAGCTTAGCTACAAAAGCTAAGCACCAATGTATTGGGAGGACTAGTTGCTAAGATTTCTAATGTACTTAGCACCTTATCTAAGCACCCATGCATTGGAAGAGGCCTAAGCTACTTTGTGTCATGCATGGCACTATAAAGGTAGTCCCGTATCATACACTAGTAGTATCATGCACATGATACTAGTATATGATACTTTCCACTATGAGTAGCCTAAAGAGAATACTGACTAATGCATGTAAAATTCTTTGTCATTTACTAGTGTTCATGAATGCATGCAATGAGATAATGCATTGGTAAACACATTTTTTGTGTGAAGAACGAGAGCATTAATTGAGTACTTTTGCAGACTACAAAAACTATTCCACCGCCTCTATCTTGGTAAGAGTAGGTGAAAATTTTAATCGAGACCTTTTAAAAAGAAGGGAGGTAGTAGTAGTACTCTAATAGCTAACCTTGTCGTGATGACTAGATAGGACATGGCAGTATGGCAAGCACTTGGACGGAGGAACTAGTCTGCATTTTCCATATAAGTTTCATCTGATGTCAATGTACCTCTACTTTGACCAAACTTATAGAAAAATGTATCAACATTCACAATGTCAAATCAAAATTTTTATACTCCTTATGAAATGTAGTTTCATAAAATATGTATTTAGTATTGTAGATATTGATATTTTAAGTATAAATTTGGTCAAACTTTGCAAACTTTGACTTGACACAAATCTTACGCGGAGTAAAAAATACCAGAGGGAGTATCATGCATGCGGAGTAGGCAAAAAAGGCTCATTTATAGCCGCCCGAAGTCTCAAAGGGCACGATCGCGCGAGGGAGGCGAAAGTCGTGGGAGGTGCGACGGTTGACAAAATTAAGTGAAGCTACATGCACGCGCCGGCATGGCGTGCGAACACGTAGAAGCTATACCGTCAGGCCTACGATATGGGTCTAGTAGACCTGACATCTAGTGGGTCCCGCATAGTACCCAAGAACTCTTTGGGGGCATGCAGCCGTTTATCCACCGGACAAGCCACCACCCCATGCTGTTCGCACACCCTACTCGTCCCCGTCTTCTACCTTACAACCATTCGCTCCCAGTCGTCCCGTCCTTTCACATTACACCAGTTCCACTTCTCCTCACCCACCTCCGAAATCCATGGCCTCCCCAATCTCCATGATCGACGGTGAATACAAGGTGTTGGGAACATAGCATGCAATTTCAATAGTTTTCCTACGATCACGCAAGATCTATCTAGGAGATGCATAACAACGAGAGGGGGAGAGTGTGTCCATGTACCCTCGTAGACCGAAAGCGGAAGCGTTTGACAACGCGGTTGATGTAGTCGAACTTCTTCTAGCTCCGACCGATCAAGCACCGAACGTACGTCACCTCCGAGTTCTGCACACATTCAACTCGATGACGTCCATCGTCCTCTTGATCCAACAAAGGTGTCGAGGAGGTAGATGAGTTCCATCAGCATAACGACGTGGTGACGGTGATGGTGAAACGATCCTCGCAGGGCTTCGCCTAAGCACTACGAGAATATGACCAGAGGCGTAAACTATGGAGGGGGGCGCCGCACACAGCTAACAATAGTTGTTCTGTGTTCTGGGTGTCCTCTCCCATGTATATATAGGTTCGAGGAGAGGAGACACAGCCAAGGGGCACGTCCCAAGTAGGAGGAATCCTACTTGGGGTCTTCTCTCCTATTCTTATTCGGATTAGGAAGGGAAGAGGGGGAAGGGGAAATCCTATTCCCTTTTTCCTTTTCCACCTTCCCCTTTCCTTTTCCAAATTGACCAGCCCATATGGGGGGCTTAGCAACCCCTTTGTGGCTGGTGTGTTTCCCCTCTTGGCCCATAAGGCCCATATCTTTTGCCGGGGGTGCCCGGAACCCCTTCCGGTGCCCCGATAAGTACCCGGTGCATCCCGAAACACTTCTGATGCCTGAATACCATCGTCCTATATATCAATCCTTACCTCCTGACCATTCTGAGACTCCTCTTCATGTCTGTGATCTCATCCGAGACTCCGAACAACATTCGGTCACCAAATCACATAACTCATATAATAACAAATCATCATAGAACGTTAAGTGTGCGGACCCTACGGGTTCGAGAATTATGTAGACATGACCGAGACACTTCTCCAACCAGTACCCAATAGTGGAACCTGGATGCTCATATTGGTTCCTACATATTCTACGAAGATCATTATCGGTCGAACCGTTATGACAACATAAGTTATTCCCTTTGTCATCGGTATGTTACTTGCCCGAGATTCGATCGTCGGTATCTTCATACCTAGTTCAATCTCGTTACCAAAAAGTCTCTTTACTCGTTCCGTAATGGATCATCCCGCAAGTAACTCATTAGTCACATTGCTTGCAAGGCTTCTTATGATGTGCATTACCGAGAGGGCCTAGAGATACCTCTCCGATACTCGGAGTGACAAATCCTAATCTTGATCTATGCCAACCCAACAAACACCTTCGGAGATACCCGTCGAGCATCTTTATAATAACCCAGTTACATTGTGACGTTTTATAGCACACAAGGCATTCCTCCAGTATCCGGGAGTTCCATAATCTCATAGTCGAAGGAATGTGTATTTGACATGAAGAAAGCAATAGCAATAAAACTGAATGATCACTATGCTAAGCTAATGGATGGGTCTTGTCCATCACATCATTCTCCTAATGATGTGATCCCGTTCATGAAATGACAACACATGTCTATGTTTAGGAAACTTAACCATCTTTGATTAACGAGCTAGTCTAGTAGAGGCTTACTAGGGACACAATGTTTTTTCTATGTATCCACACATGTATCAAGTTTCCAGTTAATACAATTCTAGCATGAATAATAAACATTTATCATGATATAAGGAAATATAAAATAATAACTTTATTATTGCCTCTAGGTTATATTTCATTCACAAGGTTAGAACCATCACCGACAATGAGTTCATCGCCATCTACACCCGTAGATCCGCGACGGTGGAAGCATGCCTTTGTCGCTTCTACACATGTTCGAAAGTTCAAAGAATGAGTGGGTCGCTGGGCTAGATGTTGAGCACACCATAGTCCTAGAAAGGTTGAAGCTTCTAAAGGTGGCAGATATGAAGAAGCCCACCATGATCTAGGTTTGCGTACATAACGTGTGCTTGGTCTACCACATATGCCATGCCGACATTAGGTGCCGTGATTTTGAGTTCTTCCTTAAGGAAAAAAGAGTGAAATTCGTTACTATAGACTTTATGAACGATAGTAGAGTCTTGGGTTGGATAGGCCTCATTGTAGGCCAACCCTTCATCTCTAGCAAGAAAGCTTGGTGTCCTCTTCTCGGCCTTCAATGCTGACCCTGGCAGCAGCCATGATTGATCCTTCATACGCTCAACTGAAGAAACCTCACCTGGAGTTTCATCATGCATGGGAGTCGAAGGCAATAGATGAAGATCACATCGTGTACGCAGCAATGAATGCCTACCTTTGTTTAAATATCTACAAGGGTTGGATGAAAAAGCAGAGCCAAGTGTCCGGTTCAAGCAGTGCCCAGTGCCTGAGAGAGCAAATGAATAGTGCATCATTTTTGGAGGTTGAAGAAGCCATTCTGGCCGTCCATGTTTCATCCAATTGCTCACAAGAGTCGATTGACCCAAATTGTTCCTTCACATTGCAGGATCCACATGGCATTCAAGGTATCAAAGGTAGATTCCATGCCCGCACTCGGTTTGCGGGCTCGGCGCGGGCGTGATCGGCTTCCGCCGTGACAGCCACCATGCGCACCTGCTCCGCGCAGGCGGAGACGACAATGACACGCTAGCTCCTCCTCGCCGGTGTGCTGGAGCACGCGCTCGTCCTCCTCTTCGTACGCTACAGGGATAGACGCGGCTCCACCTGCTCGCGTGCTTGGCAGCGCGGCGACATCACGAGGAGGGACTGTAGACAACATGAGCTGGCGAGCCTTCGACTTCATGGCATAGGGATGGCGGGGACACGACGGTGATGGGCGAGAAATGGTCGACCGGAGCAGGAGGGCGCCGGCATGCACAATGGCGGTGGTATATAGATGAGTGCGCATATGGGGGCTTAGTTTAGTTTTATATAGGGTTGGTCAAACTTAAAAGAACAGCACACTAGTATACGTAAACATTAGACTAAGCCAGCGCTTATACTACCACATTAGACTAAGCAAGCGCGTGCACCGCGGCCGTGAGGTCGATCGAACGGTGTGTCACCGTGTCGCGCTCGAAGGACATCCACCGAACCTTTTTTGTGTGTGTTAAAACAATCCCCAAATATTACTCTACTTTTTCCTGGAAAAGTTCTTCAGGCTACAATATGTCCATTCATTTGAATTTAGCGTAAGTTCATGCTTATTTGTATTTGGACATTTTAGGTGCCCCCTTGAATTTTTTAAATACTGATTCTGTGTGTGTGACTGGGAGAGAACGCGTGTATGTGTCTATATGTGTGTTGTGGCGGAAGGGCAATGTGGAGACGGTGTGCGTGTGATAGAGACATAGAGAGGTGTGAATGTGCAAATAATCAGGCATGAGTGAGACAAAGACATAGAGAGACGCCAAGATATTGCGTATACATGAGAGAACAGTCTCCTATTTGTATTTGTGTGTGTGCAGGAGAGAGAGAGAGAGAGAGAGAGAGAGAGAGAGAGAGAGAGGATCATCCGTAACACAACACAAACATCTCTCTTGATTCGTCCGTCCCTCGCACGATCGCATGTAACACATGCATCAACCCACACATTTTGACACCCTCACCCGGCCGTTGCCCGCCTCAAGGCCCGCACATCGAACTCTATCTCGCACACACAATCTCTTCATGAAAACCCTATTTAGCATGTAGTTTTTCGTCACATACACACACATTCTCTCTATAGGTTTGATTTCTCTCAATATTTGACACACACA
>LR738714.1:132159219-132356485 GCA_902687465.1 Secale cereale
ACTCCCCTCCCAAGAGTGCACAATCCATCCCCATCAAGGTTATATGGCGACCACTCTCTCTTGTTCTTCTCTGCACCCCAGCATGCACACCACCTCAATCTTTAAAGAGGGCATCGAGAAGATCGAAGACGGCAACCAGACTACACTAGAGAATGCGGGGCCATTTGGAAGCAGGATGACGTGACGACTGTTGACTGACTCCTCCCCCCTCTCTCCCCTGCAAAAAATTATAAATCCCTCAACCCACGAGATCCTTCCCCTCTCGTCCACATTTTTCCAGCTCTCTCATCAAACCCGTCGTCTCTTCTCCTTCCACATGTATAAAATTCGGATGAACACGCATCTCACGTACATTACATGTCTCCATCTTTCTCACAGACCTAACTTCCTCCTACTCAACGCTCTCTCTCCGTCGTGAGGTTTGTCTCCTACTCTCTCTCCCACATACATAGAATCTTTCCCTCCCTATTTCTCTTTCTTAAATGGGGTGTATATATTGTGTGTTCAACGCACACATCTCTCTCCCGCCATTTCTCCATCTTCATAAGCTCTCTCTACATGTTTCATTCACACACTGGGATGTGTTCGAAGGTGTTCAAAATGTTGCTTTTGTCGGATTCAGGGCTCCGCGAAACCCTTGTAAGATTCGAACACTGGGGTGTGTGTGTGAAGAATTCAACTTCCCCTATCCGCCTACTCGCCGTTTCCATGATCTAACTTGAAGAATAGGAAAAAAATGACACAAGGCAGTTTACCTAGGTTGAGGCCATCTAGCGGTTTGTGTCCCTACTCCTACAATGTGGTGGATTGCCTCAAGGTGGGCCGAGGAAGAGCAAGTACAGTGGTGGAACAACCTCAGGAGGTGTGTTCTTGCTTGTGGTGTGATAACCCACAAGTGTAGGGGATCGCAACAGTTTTCGAGGGTAAAGTATTCAACCCAAATTTATTGATTCGACACAAGGGGAGCCAAAGAATACTCTTAAGTATTAGCAGCTGAGTTGTCAATTCAACCACACCTGGAAACTCAGTATCTGCAGCAAGATAGTTTAGTAGCAAAGCAATATGATAGTGGCGGTAGCAGCGATAAAAGTAACGGTAGTGTTTTTGTAGTTTTTGTAATAGTAGCAACGGAAAAGTAAATAAGCAACTAGCAATATGTCAAAAGCTCATAGGCATTTGATCGGTGATGGGAAATTATGTCGGATGCAATTCATCATGTAGAAGTTATAACCTAGGGTGACATAGAACTAGCTCCAGTTCATCAATGCAATGTAGGCATGTATTCCGAATATAGTCATACGTGCTTATGGAAAAGAACTTGCATGACATCTTTTGTCCTACCCTCCCGTGGCAGCGGTGTCCTATTGGAAACTAAGGGATATTAAGGCCTCCTTTTAATAGAGTACTGGACCAAAGCATTAACACATAGTGAATACATGAACTCCTCAAACTACGGTCATCACCGGGAGTGGTCCCGATTATTGTCACTTCGGGGTTGCCGGATCATAACACATAGTAGGTGACTATAGACTTGCAAAATAGGATCAAGAACACACATATATTCACGAAAACATAATAGGTTCAGATCTGAAATCATGGCACTCGGGCCCTAGTGACAAGCATTAAGCATAGCAAAGTCATAGCAACATCAATCTTAGAACATAGTGGATACTAGGGATCAAACCCTAACAAAACTAACTCGATTACTTGATAGATCCCATCCAACCCATCCTCGTCTAGCAAGCCTACGATGGAATTACTCACGCACGGTGGTGAGCATCATGGAATTGGTGATGGAGGAAGGTTGACGACGACGATGGCGACGATCTCCACTCTTCGGGGCCCCGAACGGACTCCAGATCAGCCCTCCCGAGACAGATTAGGGCTTGGCGGCGGCTCCGTATCGTGAAACGCGATAATTCTTTCTCCTTGATTTTTTCTCCCCAAAAGTGAATATATAGGATCTGGGGATACGTCGGTGGAGCACCAGGGGGCCCACGAGGCAGGGGGCACGCCCTAGGGGGGCGCCCCCACCCTCGTGGACAGGGTGTGGCCCCCCTGGTCTGGATCTTCTTGCATATATTTTTTATTTTTTCCAAAATAAATCTCCATGGAGTTTTAGGTCATTCCGAGAACTTTTTATTTCTGCACAAAAAACAACACCATGGCAATTCTGCTAAAAACAACGTCAGTCCGGTTTAGTTCCATTCGAATCATGCAAGTTAGAGTCCATAACAAGGGAAAAAGTGTTTGGAAAAGTAGATACGTTGGAGATGTATCAACTCCCCCAAGCTTAAACTTTGCTTGTCCTCAAGCAATTCAGTTGATAAACTGAAAGTAAAACAGAAAAACTTTGACAAACTCTGTTTGCTCTTGTTATTGTAAATATGTAAGCCATCATTCAGGTTTTCAACAAGATCATGAACTAACCACATTCACAATAACTTTTAGGTCTCAAGTCTACTCATATCAATGGCATAATCAACTAGCGAGCAATAATAATAAACCTCGGATGACAACACTTTTTCAAAACAATCATGACATGATATAACAAGATGGTATCTCACTAGCCCTTTCTGAGACCGCAAAACATAAATGAAGAGCACCTTTAAAGATCAAGGACTGACTGGACATTGTAATTCATGATAAAAGAGATCCAGTCATGATCATATTCAACACAAATTAATAGTAATACATGCAATGATAGAGGTGCTCTCTTACTAGTGCTCTTTGATAAGAGGATGATGACTCTGCATAAAAGTAAATAGATAGGCCCTTCGCAGAGGGAAGCATGTATTTGTAGAGGTGCCAGAGCTTGATTTTTAAATAGAGATGAATAACATTTTGAGCGGTATACTTTCATTGTCAACATAACAACCAAGAATCTCGATATCTCCCATGGTACACACATTATAGGCGGTTCCCAAAAAGAATGGTAAAGTTTATACTCCCCCAACCACCAACAAGTACACTCCACGGCTAGCCCGAAACAACGAGTACCGTCCAAACCAGCAACATCCCTGGGGGAGTTTTGTTTAATTATTATGATTTTGAGCATGGGACTAGGCATCCCGGTTACCAGCCATTTTCTCGTGAATGATGAGCGGAGTCCATTCATCGTGAGAATAACTGTGACACCCCGAGACCGATGCGCCAGGTGTCAGCCAGTTATTCATCGTCGTTGCCATGTCATCTTGCTTGCGTGTTGCCTCTTGCCATGTCATCATGTGTGTTGCATCAACATGTTTTCAAAACTTGCATCCGTCCGAGTCCGCCGTCCTCTCTGTTGTTCGTTCTGAGCCCAGACACACTTGCACGTGCCCGCGACACCTCCGTTTATTTATTTTATGAGTGGCTAGAAAACGTTCTCGGAATGGGATGAAACTTGTCGTGTGGTCTTATTATAGTGTAGACAGGCCGCCTGCCAAATTTCATCGCATTCGGAGTCCGTTTGATAGCCCAACAGATATATATATATAGCAACACTAGTCGCCAGTTAAAACGTCGGACGTTTTCGGTCTCCGAAAACCCCCGCGGGCCTCTTTTCTTCTATCCCCACAACCACCTCTCCAACAGCCCACAAGCCCATCCCAACCACCTCTATGCTCTCGGTCGTTGGATCGTGATCGCGTGGCCGAAAACCTCACCCCATTTGGACACTCCTAGCTCCCTCTACCTATAAAACAGCCCCATCCCCTCCATTTTCGGGTAAAAACCCTAGTCCCGAGCTCCTCCGCGCCGCCGGACACATCCGCCGACGGCCAGACATGTCCACTCTGCCACAGCCACGTCCCAGGGACGAATCCCACGCCGCCACCTCAGCGGGGCCGCCACGTGGCGCCCCTTGATTCGCCGCCGCCGCGTGCCCACATCCCCGCACCGCGCCAGGCCCGCGATCCCATGGCCGGCCCGCGTCGGGCCCGACCGCGCCCCGCGCCTCCGCCGCCCTTCCACATTGCCAGCCACCTCGCAGCTCACCAAGCCGCTGCCTCGATGCGCCCTCCGGCGATCGGAACTCACCTCCGGCGACCAGAACCCGCCTTCGGGGACCTTTCAGGCCGGCCCCATCGCTCCTCCCCGTCCCTTCCTTCCGATGCATGCTCCTTCCCTCATCTCTCTCTCTCTGCAGTTTTCCCCGCCACCATGGCGAAGCTCCGCGAGGCCGAGCTCGCCGAACTCGCCTCTGCTTCAAACCGGCCCGATCCGGCGAATCCCCGCCGCCCCCGCGTCCCCGGCAATGCCCCTCGCCAAGCTGCCGCCGCCGCGGTAGTTGGCGCCGTCGCCTTGGCCCTGTCCTGTCGGGATCGGGGACGACGAGCGCTAGCGCCTCCCCACGTGGGCCTCGGCCTCCTAGGCCCAGATCCAGGCCACGTGGGCCCCGAGGCCCACCGCACCGGCCTGCCTCCCCTCCGCCATGTGGGCCGAGCCCGAGGTGAGACACCCCTCTAAGTCCCGCCCGAGCGTCGTTTAATAAAACTGCGCTCACTGTGTTTTTTTCCCAGTGTGAAAATGGCCAAGTCCCTGAGAATCATAATTATGTTGCATGTTTGCGTGGCTGTAACTTTTTGTGTGTTGGTCCAAATGATGCATATAATATGTCAAAATGATCGTTGTGATATGCTCTTCATTTTGTTCCATTGTGGCATGCTTGTTTAAGATCATCTTGATGACCTAATCATCGTTGCAAGAGTGCTATATGTTTAAAACTGCTGTTAACTGTAATTTTGTTGCATGCTTGTGAGGGTGATAACTTTGTGCATGTTTATCCAAATGGAGCATATGGTATGTCAAAATGTTCATTGTAAAGTGCTCTACATGATGGTTGCTGTAGAATTCATGTTAGGTGCCTTGATGCCATGTTAATCTCTGTTGCAAAAGTGCATGTGGCTGTTAAGTGCTGAAACTTGTAATGAGATGCTGTTTTGACTTGCTCATTGCTATTGATGTGTTTGTCTTCATGCCACTTGTCTATATGTTTTAGAAGCACAATCATATGGTCTTTTCTGTGGTGCAATCCACTTTCCATGATATGCCTTGAGGTGACTTAAACAAGCTTGTAAACATGCCATGCCAATGTTGCTGTTTTATACTTAGTGAAAAAACTGCTAAGTCTGGAATCTGTTAAACCTGATGCTATGTTTGCTTGATGCCCCACTCAATTCCATGCTTGTTTTGGAGTGGCCTATGATCATTTCTTGTTGTCCATGTTATGCTCTATCCATTCCTGCCCTTGTTTGAATATATGGCCTGCTAGAGCTTATTTATTTCTTGCTCTCAAGTTGCTATAAATTTACCTGTCAGATTTTTATCAGCATGATCAATTTGGTGAAGCTTGTTGTTATTGATCCATGCCTCCTATGGAGATGCTCCAATGGAGTTGTTTGATGTATGCTATGTCTATTACATGTCCAAGATCTTTATATACTTAGTAGAGTTGATATGCTTGTTGTTTTGTGCCTCCGAAGGCAGCATCGTGATGATGTTTTTGCATTCCCAGATTTTGACTAAGTCTGGATAAATTTATTGCAACTTGCCATGCTTGGTTAAGTCTGTTCCAGCAAGTTTTTGGGTGTGTTCTAAGTTCATGCTTGTTAAGTATCATGTCTATTTCACATCCATGCCTCTTGTTATCATGTTTGGGTGTTGTATCATATATTTACCTTGCTCCAAAGTTGCTATGTTGCTGATTTTGGACAGCTTGTTGTTATATCTTGTTTGATGTGTATGTGTTGAACCGTTGCTCCGTTTTGAGCGTGTCCTACATGAAACTTGTGTGATTTTGCATGTAGAAGCATAATATCATGTTGTTTACCTATTTGGAGTGTGTTTGCTTGATGTTTGGGTGCATTTTGCACCGTTGACATGCTTGCCTTGTTTTGCTCATATCTTCTTGGCCGTAGCTCCGAATTAAACAAACTTTATATGTAACTTGACTAGAATTTCGAGTAGATCATCATGGTGCATGCTAACTTGCTGTTTAAAAATTTAACTTAAGGTTTGTTCAGATCTGGACCAATTTAGAAATATGCCTATGAGGACTTACCGGAATTGATATATGTTGATTCCGGCCTCATTTAAACTTGTTGTTTTGTGTTGTTATTGTGTGCTTCATCCCTTGCCATGTATTGCATCATATAGACTTGTCTTGCATCATACTTGGTTGAGCATCTTGTCATGTTCTTGAGTGGTGTGTTTACCATGTTGTGTGCTTTCTTCTCACTAGTTCTTTTCCGTTGCGATCGGGAGGATTCGTTCGACTTCACGTGGTTCATCTTCGAGGCTTCTTCTTCGTCTTCTTCATGGATCCGTTCTTCTTCATTGCGGGATCTCAGGCAAGATGACCATCACCTTGGATACCTTTACTATCATTGCTATGCTAGATGTCTCGATGCTATCGTTATATGTCGTGCTACCCATCTTTAGTGTCAGCCCCTCTCCTTGTTGACATAAAACCTCTAACCTTTGACACCTTCCTAGCAAACCGTTGTTTGGCTATGTTACCCGCTTGCTCAGCCCCTCTTATAGCGTTGTTAGTTGCAGGTGAAGATGAAGATTGTTTCATGTTGGAACATGATGCCTTGGGATTATCACAATGTGACGCCCGAAGACCGACGTCCCAGAAGATCCCAGAAGATTCCAGAAGATTCCAGATGTTCCGGGTTGCCCGTGTGTTTCAGTTCTGCTTGTGTTATTTATTTTTGCATTGCATCATGTCATCATGCCATCATCTCATTAATTTTTGCAACTAAATAAATCGTGTGGACCTTCGGTCCATTTAAATCGAGGGAAGATTGTCTTCTCTTTATAACATATGAAAGCCTCTCAATATTATTAGGGAGCTATATTAAATATTCCATTTGTTTGGAATTAAACAACACACGTGCATAATTTTTCCCCATGCCTTCCTACTTCGAGTTTCTCCTTCTAAAACCTTGCCAATAATTCTTTTCCGTTTTTTCGAGGTTCCTTCGAAAATTTGAACATTTTTGGACACTTCAATAATCAAGTCTTAGTTCAAAACTATTTGAATTAAATTCAAATATGTTTGAATTATTTTCCGATCTGGCCTTTTATATTTTTCTCCGGTCGTGCTCATTTTTACGAGCCCGAGAAAATTACCCTCTCGTGTATATTCTTTCCGCAGTTGTCCTTTTTTCCTTTTCTCTCTCTTTTGAGATCTCTGTTTTTTTTCTTTCTTTAATTAGTAAAGAGGGAAGAAAATCTCAGCAGCAGCCGCCGTCCTGCAGACCTTCCCAGCCCATCTGGGCTCTCAGCCTCTTTACCTCCTCCTCCCTCTAGGCCCACTCCCTCACTTCCTAACCCTAGCGCAGTGCCCGACCGCAGCTCCTCCCTCCGTTTCCTTCGTCCGCCGCCGGAGGCTCGAGCCTTTCCCCATCTCCCTCGACGCTCTCTTTCTTCCCCCGAGCCGCCGCCAGGAGTTTTCTCTCGCTCGCTACAGCGCCGATTCCTTCGGTCCTTCGCCCCGATTCCCCTCGCGCTTCCCTCGAGGACTTGCCTCGTCGCCCGCGCTGAGCCTCGACCCCATCTCCTTCGGCCTCCCGCACGCCAGGGCGCCGGCCCGCGACCGCTTTCCTTCGCCCGTGCGCCCGGCCTCGAGCGAGCCAGCGCGTCCCTCTCCAGCCCCGAGCGCCGGACTTCCTCCGGCCTCCTCGTCCGCGACCAGCCAGAGGCCGCGCCTCCACCACGTTCTCCGTCGTCCGGCCCCGCCTCCATCCACAGCGCCCCGAGCGCGCCCTCCAGAGCCGCCTCGCCTGGTCTCCCTCTTCGCGAAGCTCGTCCGCCCCTTCTCCAGCAGCCGCCGGTCGCCGCGGGGATCCCTCTCCCTCCATCGCCCTGGCCCCGAGCCAGCGCCAGGAAGGCCGGCCCGCGCCGTCCCCCGCCCATGCCTCCAGGTCGCGAGCGCCGCGCCTGGCCCCTGCCTCGTCCGCACCAGGCCCAAGGCGCCCTCCGGCCGCCTGTTTCCTTTGTACCTGGCGCCCCTCCAGCAGCCGGCAAGGAGCTGCTGCAGCCCCTCGTTCAGGCGCCTGGGTTGCCGCTGTGACCTGCGGCTGTGTTTCTTTTTCCGTCGGTTCGTGTTGTGTTTTGGTCCAGCAGGTTTTTTTGGCAAGTTCAACGAGAACCCGACCAAGTTCCACTACTTCCCACGACGACCACGTGTACAACTACGATGCGGAGACCACAACCTTTTGACAAGTACCACGACGACCTTATGACAAGTACCACGACGACCGAACGGCAAAGATGGCGATACCTCTCCGATGAACGTGAACATCTACATGACCCGACCAAGTACCCCTACACGGCGAAACGACAAGTACCACTACCGACGCCGGAGCCATCGGAACCCTCAAGTACCTCTACGGATCATGTACAACTACCGTCGCCGAGACCGCCGAGTACCACTACTTCCTCTACCGTCGCCGCGGAAACGATGGATGCGCCGTGTACCTCTACGGAACAACTACCGCCTCGGAACGACTTCTTCCCCTACGAATCACGTGAACGCCTTCTTCCTCTACGTCTCGAACCGCCCCGAAACGCACGCTTCGAAGGTATAATGAGATGACCCCCGTGGATGACCCGTGAGATGCTTGTTGTGGTTGTATGAAATGTTTGCCCTTGTGTGCACCGTGCCCGTTTCATCTTTTGTTGTGTTCCTCGGTTGCCTCGTCGCCGACCCGTGGGAACCCGGTGACGGGATCACCCCACCTCTTTCATCTTGTTTCACTCGCTCCCGCCATCTTACCTTTTGCACCGGTCTCTCACCGAGTTACCGGAACCGAGATGTTGCCGTTGCATCATTATCGGATCGTTGCCGTGGCAGCCTTTCCTTCCACCACGGTGAAAAATACTCCATATCTCTTCATGTTAAGCTTTTAATATAATTGCATAAACTTGATCATGTCATCCGCATCATGTTAACAACATTATAAATGTGTGAATTGTTGTTTGCTTATAATTATTAAACATGTTCATGGGGATTTACCGGAATTGTTGTTGTTATTCTCCGGCCTCATTTAAATTGCCTAGTTAGTATAGTTTTATTATGCTTCACCTCTTGCCATGTTAAAAACAATTAATCTTGTCTTTTAAATAAACGAGAGTCAATTAAATAATTAAATGTGGTGTTTCGTCAATATGCAACTCGTTGCATATTGAGCTCCACTTAACTTGTAGTATTGTTTGTGCACCTTGCCATGCCATGCATATTTAAACCGGACATGCATCATACTTGGATGTGCATCGTATGCCATGTTTATGCTTGTGTGTTTACCGTGTTGTTTCTTTCTTTCCGGTTTGCTTCTCTTGATAGCTTCGGTTTCGTTCCGGAGTTGTGAGGATTCGCTCAACTGTGTTGCTCCGTCTACTTCATGGATCCGTTCTTCTCCCTTGTGGAATCCCAGGCAAGATGACCGAACCCTGATAACATTACTATCTTTGCCTATTGCTAGTAGTTCCGCTCTATAGTTTTGCCTCGATGCCCATGATCTTCTTGTCAGCCTCCTACTTGTAACCATTGCCCTGTTTAACCAACCTACCTATGCAAACCGTTGCTTGGCTAAGTACGCTTCGCTCAGCCCTTCTTATAGCATTGCTAGTTGCAGGTGAAGATTGAAGATGCTTGCTTCATGTTGAAGTTTGGTTGGGTTATATCACACTATATAAATGCTTAAATGAAATCATCTATATATTGGCAAGGGTGGAAGGCTAAGACTTTTGCTTGGTGATTTGTTCCACTCATGCCGTTAGGAACCGTATAAACCGGTGTTATGTTCCTTGATTATGCGTTCCTAACACGGTTGGGGTGTATGGGACCCCCTTGATAAACCGCAAGTGCTAAGTCTTTTCCAGCAAATCCCAACATTGGTACTATTTGCCTAATAACTAATAATAAAACTTGCATGTGGACTAGCTATCCCTTTTATTTTAATTCAACAACCCCGGGCCAGTGCTCCACATGAGTGTTGGTCCGAAACGGGGAGTCTGCGGGGCCACCACGAGGAAACTCGAGGTTTGGTAAAAACCCGTAGAATCGCCCATCCTGTCGTGTCCCGAGACTAGATACGCGCGGCTACCTATCAGGGTGTCGACACGCCGGGAGGATTTGCTGGATTAGCCTTACCTTAGTTCGGTTTAACTTGAGCACGGGATTCCGAGAATACTCGGGTCTTCCCACCTATGGAGTTGCGACTCCGCGGATCGTGGGCTTGTAATGGGTCAAGTTGGAACACCCCTGCAGGGTTTTGAACTTTCGAAAGCCGTGCCCGCGGTTATGTGGCAGATGGGAGCTTGTTAATATCCGGTTGTAGATAACTTGACACAATGTTTCCAATACACTACCAGCGTGTGTACCGTGACTGTCAATTTCCGAATAGGGATTCGGGAGTTGAACACGACGGGGTTATGTTTGACCGGCTTTAGCTAGGATCACTTCGTGATCATCTTTCGACCGATGCTCTTCTCTTCTCGCTCTCTATTACATAAGATAGTGCTAGTTGCTGCTGCAGACTCTTGTTGTTCCTTCACCTCTCGTTCTTTCTTCAGCCTTGTCCTCACCCAAGGCTTAAATAGTCGTGTTACCCGGGAACGGGATTGCTGAGTCCTCTGTGGCTCACAGTTACTTCACCACACCAGATGCAGGTTCAGCCGAGTTTGATGCAGGAGCTGGTTCAAGTACTTCACCAGGAGCTCGATGAAGAGTGGCGTTTGCTTGTGACGTTTCGATGTTCAGTAGAGGTTTCTACTAGGATTCGATCCTGACCTGTGGCTTTATGTTGTTTTGGTATCTTTCTTTGGATCTTCACCCGTAGTCGGGTTGTGATGTTTTGAATGATGATTGCTTATGTAATGTATTGTGTGAAGTGGCGAGTGTAAGCCAACTATCTCCTTTTGCAATTTAATCCCTCTTTTACATGAGTCGTGCAAAGATACCAAACTTGAGATCATTCTAGGATGGGCTTATACCTTTAAGTCGTGCCTCGACACGTAGGAGGTATAGTCCCATCCTGGGCATTACACACAATATCTATTAATATTATTAACATACCTATATACTTGGCAATGGGTGGAAGGCTTGAACTCTTGCTCGGTGTTTTGTTCCACTCATGCCATCTTAGGAGTCGATAAACCGGCGTTATGTTCCTTGATTTTGCCTTCCTTACACGGTTGGGTATATGGGGACCCCTTGTCATTCCGTCTTTGAATAAAACTTCTCCAGCAAGACCCAACTTTGGTTTTACTATTTGCCTAACAACTAAAACTTGCATAGGGAGTAATTACCTCGAGGACTTAATTTACAATCCGGGCCAGTGCTCCTCATGAGTGTTGGTCCAAACCTGTCAACCGCCGGTGACCGCCAGGGGCAACTCTGGTATTTGGCCTATCGGAAGTTTGGATAATCCAGACGTGGCCTGAGACGAGATACGCGCGGCTACTATCAGGGTGTCGGCACGCCGGGAGGTCTTGCTAGACTTGTTTTACCATTGTCGAAATGTCTTGTGAACCGGGAATTCCGAGTCTGATCGGGCCTTCCCTAAGATAAGGGGTAATATTATTATTTTTTCTGCTGATCGTGAGAGCTTGTGATGGGCTAAGTTGGGACACCCCTGCAGGGTTGTGATCTTTCGAAAGCCGTGCCCACGGTTATGTGGCAGATTGGAATTTGTTAATGTCCGGTTGTAGAAAACTTGACAGAGGATCTGAGATAAAACACACCACGGTGTGAGTAACCGTGACTGTCTCTTTTCACTTTGAGAAGAGAACACGGTGGGGTTTTGTTTGACTCGTAGGTAGTTCAGGATCTTTAGCGATCGCTACTAGTTTGCGACCGTTTGCGTAGATGCTCATCTTATTCTTGTACTCGTATGTTAGCCACCATATATTGCTTAGCCGCTGCTACAACCTCACCACTTAACCTCTTCCTACCCATTGAGCTTTGCTAGTCTTGTTACCCATGGTTACGGGATTGCTGAGTCCTCGTGGCTCATAGGTCCTACAACGACAGTTGTAGGTGCAGGTTTCCGATGACTTGACATGAGAGTGATGTCCTTTGTGTTGGAGTTCCTTCTTCTTCTTTTTCGTCAGTCTTGGATTAGGTTCCGGGTTGGCAGCATGGGATAGCAGATGGATGTCTTTGAGCTTTTCATGTTTGCATCCGTCGTTGGATGCCTTTTATTGATGTTGTTGTATTCATGTGACTTGTATGTATTGTTTTATCCCCATGTATTTATGTAATGGTACAATGTAATGATATCCATCTTGCTAAGCGCCTGAGATGCGGTTGTGCCCTAATCATGTAAGCGTCACGTGATCAGGATATAATCGCATCTTGGGCCTGATAATAACCCACCTAGCATGGAAGATATAGACAACCCTAGTTGATACATGAGCTGTTCGAGCATACAAAACATAATTTCATTTGAAGGTTTAGAGTTTGACACATACAAATTTACTTGGAACGGCAGGTAAATACCGCATATAGGAAGGTATGGTGGACTCATATGGAATAACTTTGGGGTTTATGAAGTGGATGCACAAGCAGTATTCCCGCTTAGTACGGGTGAAGGCTAGAAAGAGACTGGGAAGCGACCAGCTAGAGAGCAAGAACGGTCATGAACATGCATTAAAATTAATCAACAATGAATGCAAGCATGAGTAGGTTATAAATCACCATGAACATAAATATCGTGGAGGCTATGTTGATTTGTTTCAACTACATGTGTGAACATGTGCCAAGTCAGATCACTTAATTCATTCAAAGGAGGATACCACCCCATCATACCACATCACAACCATTTTAATATCATGTTGGCACGCAAGATAGACCATTATAAACTCTCAGCTAATTAAGCATGGCATAGGCAGCTATGATCTCTAATTGTCATTGCAAGCATGTTTCATTCATAACAAGCTGAATCAAGAACGATGAACTATCATATTTACAAAAACATGAGAGGTCGAGTTCATACCAGCTTTTCTCATCTCAATTAGTTCATCATATATCATCCTTATTGCCTTTCACTCGCACGACCAAACGGTGTGGATAATAATAATAGTGCACGTGCATTGGACTAAGATGGAATCTGCAGACATTTAATACAAGAGAGAAGACAAGGTAATGTGGCTCAAGGTTAAATCAACAATAAAGCCTATGAGAGCCACTAAGCAATTTCAATCATGGTCTTCTACTCTTAACCCCCAAAGAAAAGAAAAGAAACTATTTACACGGGAAAGCTCCCAACAAGCAAAAGAAGAACGGGAAATCTTTTTGGTTTTTCTTTTTAATTACTACTACTACAAGCAAGAAAGGTAAACTAGCTAGAAGCTACAACTAATATTTTTTGTTTTTCTTAAGGTTTTTCTAGCACACGAGAAAAAGACTAAGAAAAAGAAACTGAAACTAAACATGGATGGTACAATGAAAGAGTGTGAGCACCGACTACTAGAATAAGTGTGAAGATGAGTGTAAAGTAGGTAAGGAACACGTACTCCCCCAAGCTTAGGCTTTTGGCCTAAGTTGTTCTATGGCCATGGATCGAAGCTACTCCCTCCAGTGTACTGGGATGTATCCTCTGGGTGCCACTGGTTGGCGAGCTCATCCAGCTCCCACCCATAAACAGACTGGCGGTAAGGATCAAGTGGTGGCTTTGGCTCAGGCTCTGAAGCTTGTGCCTGGCCTTGGTACTTGTAGAAGGCATCTGATGTAATGAGGTATATGCCTGTAGACAGATCAAACAGAGATGGTGCAGGCAAGGTAACAATTTCGCAATATATTTCATCAAACCTTAATTTATAATTAAGCAATCTATTCTTGTCTTTAACAATAAAATCATGGGCTACCATACTCTTGTAGTCTAGATAAACAAGGGCAAGCAATTTTTCTTCCTTCTCATGATGCCTAATAGGCATTCTAAAATGTTCAACAGGGCGAGAAGCAAAGATGCCTCCAAAGACGGGCCCCTTTGAGCGGTTCAGACTCAGCCGTTTAGCAACGACCGCGCCCAAGCTAAAAGTTGTGTCTTGAAACAAAGCATGGCGTAAAATGATAATATCAGGGGCACTAAGATTCCCACTATTCCCGCGACCAATTAAACATCTACTAGCAAATAAAGCAAAGTAGCGCAGAACAGGGAAGTGTATACTAGTGATTCTCCCCCCTGAGACTTGTCTAGTTTCCCCTACAGCTATCATGTCAATAAACCCTTCAACATATTCACGACGTGGTTCATCAAGTCTACCTCCAAAAGGTACCTTGCATATTTCACAAAATTCTAAGAGTGATATCTCTTTAATCGCATCATATAAACGAAACTCCACAGTAGGTGGTGTTTTCTTAGCATGAAAATGAAAACTTTGCGTGAAAATATTGGTGAGTAAGAGTTACTGTTCTTTTTGGTCGTAGAGGAAGTCGATGAGGCCTGCATTATTCGCCAACCAATATAAGTCTTCGTAAATACCGGCGGACATCATGAAATCATTACAAGGCCATTCGCATGGTCGAACTTCCGCCATGCGAGGAAGATTATATTTGGGCTTCTTATTTTCTTCTTTCTTCTTCTCCTCTGAGCTCTTGCTGGAGGAGCCCCTCAACAATCTCTTTATCATTTTCATTTTCTGAAATTTTTAGTAACTCCAAATAAAAGTTAACCAAACTCAAAAAGATTGATATCAACAACTCCTATAAGTGCCTAGAGACTATATCATGCATTAGAACTACTTGGGACCAAGAAAATTTGACATGCATGCTCAAGAACAAGGTCACCACAGCAGCAAAAATTTTCAATAAATAGAGCACTAGAACAAAAACTAATTGGACCAATGGAGGAGTCACATACCAAGGAACAATCTCCCCAAACAGTTTGGTGAATGGTGTTTTGAGCAAGTAGATCAAAAATGGCAGCAAGATGAGCTAGAACTCGGGTTTGAGCTGGTTGGTGATTTTTTTGGGATGAAGAAGAAGACTGTGGGTGAAGGAATAAGTGGAGGGGGGCCACGTGGGGCCCACGAGGCAGGGGGTGCGCCCTGGACCCTCGTGGCCAGGTGCTGGCTCCCCTCGCTGTGTGTTCTGTGCTTTATTTCCTCAAATATTCTAGAAAAAATCATATTTCATTTTCATGGCATTTGGAGAACTTTTATTTTTGGGGTATTTATTTATTGCACGAATAAGTCTGGAAAAAGACAAAAAATACTATTTTTCGTTTATTTATCCTAATTAACAAAAAGTAAAAGGAGAGTAAAGAAGGTTGTGCTATCTAGATTCACCCATCCCATGCTCATCAAAAGGAATCCATTAACAAGGTCGATCAGGTCTTGCTAATAAACTCTTTCCGAATAACATGAAACTGGAGAATTTTCGAATAACACTAGGTTACCTCAATGGGGATATGTATCTGCCCAACAATAAGAATGTCATATGCCTTCTTTATAGTAGGAAGAGGAAAATCAAAACCTCCAATAGTGATAGTTGAAATTTTTCCAATATAATTGATTCTGTGGACCTGAGGTTGTTTCCTCGGAAAGTGTACCATATGCTCATTACCATTGACATGAAAAGTGACATTGCCTTTGTTGCAATCAATAACAGCCCCTGCGGTATTCAAAAATGGTCTACCAAGGATAATATACATACTATCGTCCTCAGGAATATCAAGGATAACAAAGTCCGTTAGAATAGTAACATTTGCAACTACAACAAGCACATCCTCACAAATATCGACAGGTATAGCAGTTGATTTATCAGCCATTTGCAAAGATATTTCAGTAGGTGTCAACTTACTCAAGTCAAGTCTACAATATAAAGAGAGAGGCATAACACTAACACCGGCTCCAAGATCACATAAAGCAGTTTTAACATAGTTTTTATTAATGGAGCAAGGTTTAGTAGGTATTCCTGGATTTCTTAGGTATTCCACCCTTGAAAGTGTAATTGGCAAGCATGGTTGAAATTTCTACTTCAGGTATCTTTCTTTTGTCGGTAATAATATCTTTCATATACTTAGCATAAGGATTTGTTTTGAGCACATCAATCAAACGCATACGCAAAAAGATAGGTCTAATCATTTCAGCAAAGCGCTCAAAATCCTCATCATACTTTTTCTTGGATGGTTTCGGAGCAAAAGGCACCCATGGTTCTCTTTCCCTACCGTGCTTCCTAGCAACAAAGTCTCTCTTATCATAACATTGATTCTTTGATTGTGGGTTATCAAGATCAACAGCAGATTCAATCTCTACATCATTGGCATTGCTAGGTTGAGCATCATCATGAACATCATCATTAATATTATCATTAGGTTCATGTTCATTACCAGATTGTGTCTCAGCATCAGAAACAAATATATCATTGGGATTCTTAGGTGTGTCAGCTACGGGTTCACTGGGGGCATGCAAAGTCCTATCATTTTTCTTTTTCTTCTTCTTGGAAGAACTAGGTGCATCTAAATTAGCTCTCTGAGAATCTTGGTCAATTCTCTTAGGGTGGCCTTCAGGATACAGAGGTTCCTGAGTCATTTTACCACCTCTAGTAGCAACTCTAACAGCATAGTCATTATTCTTTACTATTTAATTCATTGAGCAAATCATTCTGAGCCTTAAGTACTTGTTCTACTTGAGTGGTGACCATAGAAGCATGTATAATAATAAGTTTCAGTTCACCTTTAGCTCTAGACAAATAATCACTCAAGCGTTCAATCATATAATCATTGTGTTGCAATTGTCTACCAACATAAGCATTGAAGTTTTCTTGTTTCACAATAAAATTGTCAAACTCATCTAAGCATTGGCTAGCAGACTTATAACGAGGAATATCACCTTCATCAAATCTATAGAGAGAATTTACCTTTACTACCTGTGTCGGGTTATCAAGACCATGTATTTCTTCAATAGGTGGTAAATTCTTAACATCTTCAGCTTTAATACCTTTTTCTTTCATAGATTTCTTTGCCTCTTGTATATCTTCAGGACTGAGAAATAGAACACCTCTTTTCTTCGGAGTTGGCTTAGGGGCTGGTTCAGGAAGTGTCCAATTATTTTCATTGGCCAGCATATTATTCAATAGTAATTCAGCTTGTTCAACTGTTCTTTCCCTAAAAACACAACCAGCACAACTATCCAGGTGGTCTCTGGAATCATCGGTTAGTCCATTATAAAAGACATCAAGTATATCATGCATCTCAAGAGGATGATCAGGCAAAGCATTAAGTAATTGGAGAAGCCTCCCCCAAGCTTGTGGGAGACTCTCTTCTTCAATTTGCACAAAGTTATATATTTCCCATAAGGCAACTTCTTTCTTATGAGCGGGAAAATATTTAGCAGAGAAGTAATACATCATATCCTGGGGACTACGCACACAACCAGGATCAAGAGAATTAAACCAAGTCTTCGGATCACCCTTTAACGAGAAAGGAAATAACTTAAGGATATAGTAATAACGAATCTTTTTATCGTTGGTAAACAGGGTGGCTATATCATTCAGCTTCGTAAGATGTGCCACAACGGTTTCATATTCATAGCCATGGAAAGGATCAAATTCAACCAAAGTAATTAACGCGGGATCAACAAAGAATTCATAATCCTTATCAGTAACATAGATAGGTGAAGTAGCAAAAGCAGGGTCATGTTTCATTCTAGCATTCAAGGACTTTTCTTTCAGCTTAGCTAATAATTTCTTAAGATCATATCTACCGTTGCAAGCAAGAAAGTCTCTAGCAGTTTCTTCATCCATAACATAACCCTCAGGAACAACATGCAATTCATATCTATTGGGAGAACCTTCATCATCACTTTCATAAATATCACCAGTTTCAATATTTGCATTCTCCCTAACCTTAGCAATTTGTTCATCTAGAAATTCACCTAGTAGCACAGTATCAGGCATAGAGGTAGTTTCATCATACATAGCAGAAGTGGCATCATCAAGAACGTACGACATATCAGATTCAATAGCATGAGTAGGTGTCGCAAATTTACCCATAACAGAAGGAGAATCAAGTGCAGAGCTAGATGGAAGTTCCTTACCTCCCCTCGTAGTTGAGGGTAAGATCTTGGTTTTTGAGTCCTTCAAATTCTTCATAGTGATCAACACATATAAATCCCAAGTGACTTAAAGAGTAGAGCTATGCTCCCCGGCAACGACGCCAGAAAATAGTCTTGATAACCCACAAGTGTAGGGGATCGCAACAGTTTTTGAAGGTAAAGTATTCAACCCAAATTTATTGATTCGACACAAGGGGAGCCAAAGAATACTCTTAAGTATTAGCAGCTGAGTTGTCAATTCAACCACACCTGGAAACTTAGTATCTACAGCAAGATAGTTTAGTAGCAAAGTAATATGATAGTGGCGGTAGCAGCGATAAAAGTAACGGTAGTGTTTTTGTAATAGTAGCAACGGAAAAGTAAATAAGCAACTGGCAATATGTGAAAAGCTCGTAGGCATTGGATCGGTGATGGGAAATTATGTCGGATGCAATTCATCATGTAGAAGTTATAACCTAGGGTGACATAGAACTAGCTCCAGTTCATCAATGCAATGTAGGCATGTATTTTGAATATAGTCATACGTGCTTATGGAAAAGAACTTGCATGACATCTTTTGTCCTACCCTCCCGTGGCAACGGGGTCCTATTGGAAACTAAGGGATATTAAGGCCTCCTTTTAATAGAGTACCAGACCAAAGCATTAACACCTAGTGAGTACATGAACTCCTCAAACTACGGTCATCACCGGGAGTGGTCTCGATTATTGTCACTTCGGGGTTGCCGGATCATAACACATAGTAGGTGACTATAGACTTGCAAGATAGGATCAAGAACACACATATATTCATGAAAACATAATAGGTTCAGATCTGAAATCATGGCACTCGGGCCCTAGTGGCAAGCATTAAGCATAGCAAAGTCATACCAACATCAATCTTAGATCGTAGTGGATACTAGGTATCAAACCCTAACAAAACTAAATCGATTACATGATAGATCCCATCCAACCCATCACCGTCCAGCAAGCCTACGATGGAATTACTCACGCACGGCGGTGAGCATCATGGAATTGGTGATGGAGGAAGGTTGATGATGACGATGGCGACGATCTCCACTCTCCGGGGCCCCGAACGGACTCCAGATCAGCCCTCCCGAGAGAGATTAGGGCTTGGCGGCGGCTTCGTATCGTGAAATGCGATAATTCTTTCTCCTTGATTTTTTTCTCCCCGAAAGTGAATATATAGGATCTGGGGATACGTCGGTAGAGCACCAGGGGGCCCACGAGGCAGGGGGGCGCGCCCTGGGGGGGGGGGCGCCCCCACCCTCGTGGACAGGGTGTGGGCCCCCTGGTCTGGATCTTCTTGCAGATATTTTTTATATTTTCCAAAATAAATCTCCGTGGAGTTTTAGGTCATTTCGAGAACTTTTTATTTTTGCACAAAAACAACACCATGGCAATTCTGCTGAAAACAGTGTCAGTCCGGGTTAGTTCCATTCAAATCATGCAAGTTAGAGTCCATAACAAGGGCAAAACTGTTTGGAAAAGTAGATACGTTGGAGACGTATCATGGTGTTGAGGGTGGTCTTAATGTTCTGTCCAATCCGGATCCCTCCCTATGGTGGGGGCTAAGCTATATTTATAGTGGCCTTGGTCCTCTTCCCCCAAAATGTAGGCGGGAAGGGATCCCACAACGACCAAATTTGAAGGGAGACAACTAGTACATCTTATCCTGACGAAAGGTGGTCTTTGCCTGCAAAGCTTCTGGTCCTGACGCCACGGTGGGCTCGGTGATGACCTCCGTCCTGCCGTCCTGGCGATCCTGGTCTTGTTCCATGGAAATGGAAACCTTTGGCTGATTCCTCGGGACTCCGCGCCTGCGCTTGCTGTTTAGCACCAAAGAGGAAACTTGCTGTCCTATTCCCGCTAGCGCCTGCCTGGCCTTGGTTGTCATGGCTTGTGTCATTTGAACCCCACGAGGAGGGGGCTCTCATAGAGATCTCCGCTCCTCATGAGCCAGCCTAGTGAGACCGCTCCTTCCAGAGGTCTTGGCGTCGTCCGCCTCACGAGGCTTGGCCCCTCGCGAAGGTCTTGAGTACTGATGTTGAAGATGGGCCATACTAGGCTGGTGAAAGAGCCACGTCATGGGACGTAGGCAGGCAAGTCTGGGTACCCTGGTTCCCAGAACGCAGACAGTAGCCCCCTGGCCCAAGGCGCGCTCGGGCTTGGCTTCGAGGTGAAGCCAAAGGGCAAGGGAGAAGTGCCGCAGGCCCTAACTGCCTGTAGACCCGATTGACACGTGGCGCTTGGATGGGACGTGGGTGTCTCCGCTTCCCCACGCTGCCTTGACAATTGTTCGACTTGACTAGAGCCTATTTCATGCAGAAAAAATATCATTATTACCTGCGATCGTGGAGGCCGGCGGTTTGCCTTCCTCTTGCTATAAATGAGGGGATGTTGAGCCCCCTGCCCATCTCCATCGCTTGCTTCTTCCTCCTCCTTCTTGCTTTGCCATCTTGCTGAAGCGTCCATGTCGCCGATAAGGAGGTTCTTTGCGGCGGAGAAGGGCAAGGCTCCCCGAGAGGAGCCCGAGCCACTCCCGCCAAAGAAGAGGCTTGGTCGCCCCCGGGACGCGGACAGAGGTCCCGAGGTGATGCGACCTTGGACCGAGCTGCCTCCACCTGGCTTCACGATCCCTCTGTACGCCAATGAGCAGGGCGCATGGCGGGAGGGCAACGTCCATCCCCCTACAGACAGGGATCATAGAGGACATGCCGCAACTATGCGGCCGACCAGTGCACGGATGCACGCCGAAAGCTCGCCTCGCAAGTTTGTCTTGTGGGCGGTAATGCCGCCGCTTTCATGGATTTAGCTCCCGAGGTTCTTCGCCGAGCTGATGCCGCCGAGGGGGCCTACCGAGCGCTATGGCTGCAACACGCTGGGTGCTGCAGCCAAGTTGCCGAGGCGGAGGTCGAGGTCGTCCCCCCAGGCGACGTCTTAATGACTCGTGGATGGGGCAAGATTGCCCGGGCTTGTCGTCCAAGGTTGCCCCCGCCTTCCACTTCGAGTACGACGGAGCCTCCACGCTTCCCTTCAAGGTCTTCGGTGAGGATGGCCAGCACCGGGAATGCTGCCCTGGGAGGGGCGATCTGTGCGGCTCGGCTACGGGCGCTGAACTTTCCCTTGGCCTTGCCAGGAGCCCCTCTAGCAGCAGCAGTGAGTCCTTGGAGTCCAGTGATTCTCCGGAGACCAGCGACGACGACAGCTACGAGCCACCGAGCTCTCGCCGCGCCCGAAACAAGGCGTTGGCGTCCGTCTGGCATCATCGGTGATGTTCCTGGCCAGCGTTCTCCCAGCTTTTCTTCTTTTGTTTCCCTGCACAAAATCATGATAAGCCCCATGGGGGTATCTAAGAGGTTGTAGTGCTTTTGCCTTAGTGTCATCGCTCCTCGTTTAGTACTGTGATTGCATGTCTCGCTTGGGCACTGTGCTCTTTTTCGTTCTCACGGTAGCTTGGTGCTCTACACCGACATGACCCAGTCCCTAGGTAGGCTTTAGCTGTCGCTGGTCTGCCAGGTCGCGATGCCGTGGTCAAGGCAGGAGGTGAGTGGCCCGAGGTCTGGTAAGAGCCCCGGAGACGCGATGCTCATGAGGTCCCATTTAGTGCGCAAGCAGCTTCCTAGAGGCTGAAAAAAGGAAAGCGACGTTGCCCGAGCGAGGTCGCAAAGGTAAAAACACCAGGTCATGCAGTTCTGGTTAACGCGCGGGGGTGACTTATCTTGCGATGAATTCCTTGCAGAACGCCTGGCTGTGCCCTTACGATAGCGCTCCTAGGCGAGGCTCGCACCGGTCTCTCTCCTCTTAGCTCAGATAGGTGCTCTACGTCCTTGGGTCTCAGCCCTTGAGCGAAGCTCAGCCACCGCTTGTATGCCAGGTCGCGGTGCCGTGGTCAAGGCCAGGGGGTGAGGGCTCGAGAGCTAGTAGGAGCCCCTGAGACACGATGATCAGGAGCTCCCCCTTTAATGTGCAAGCGGGTCGCATCGTGGGGAGCGGCCGGCGTGGCCACCCTAGTCCGGCTCCAGAGGTTCCTGCGTATCAATCTGAGAAAGAGGTCATTGCACACAGCAACGCTTGCCTTGCTATCGTTGATCTTTCCACAAGAACGTGAAGGTACTGAGGACCCGGTGAGGTGACGTGCGTGGGGCTGCCAGTGAGTCAGAGCTCGATCTCTCAGGTTTTTCGACGCTGCAGGGATGGACCCGAGCACAGGCACTGTGCCGGCAGTTCCCTGGAATGAGCAACCGGCGAGCTAGTAATGCGCGAGGGCTGCGGGGGTGTCGGGGCACCAGGTGAACATGCGATAGTCATGAAGCAGCTCAAGGTAAGGGAAGTTTTGATAGATGCTAAAAGGATACATGCCGTAGGGACGGACCCACATGGCCTGGGGATGATGCAACCCAAGGGGCGCCCATAACTAAACGAAATGAAAAGACGATACACACCATAGGGATGGACCCACACAGCTTGGGGATGATGCAGCCCGAGGTGCGCCCCAACTGATCAAAACGGAAAGTGTCACCTAGCACCGTTGCGGGAGAAGTGTTGGGGTAGCTAAAGACGTGCGCCGCCGAAGTCCCTCCTCATGAGCCGCCTGGCTCCTGGGTCTCGCGAGGCTCCTGTGGTCTAGGAGGCTCACGAAGGATTATTGCTTCCTACGCTAGGATCTCCTGGTGCTTGGCCTTGTGAGCCGCCAGGATGCTCCACATGCGGCGCTGGTGCAGGGCAGCGCTGTTCGAAAGGCCGAATGGCATACGAACATAGCTGTGAGGGGTCCCTCGCACCGGCCCACATGGGATGGCCAGAAGAGCTGCTGAGATGCGGCTCTGTTGAGCCCTGGGATGTTGATGCAGACACGCAGCCCCTTGCCCTCGTCGGTAGAGAGAGCGTTGCTTGGTGGTGCGGGGAGACGCTCGCCTCGCATCGCCCTCGCCCCATGAAGATCCTTGATCACCTTGGTGATGAACTCCCGAGAACCTGGCGCCACGCGCCCTGTGCTCTCCTCGCGGAAACGCGCGCTGGAACATGCCTCCACATGGTGCCCGAGCGCCTCCCTCGTGATATTGGCCGGGTCAGAGGCCCTCCAGAGGAGAGCCCCCGAGCCCAGCTTGAGAGGGGTGCCGAACACGCCTTCCAATGCGAGAGGGGAAGGTGCCCCGTCCGTGGGCGCCGGTCCTAAGGCACGACCGTCGGGCGACTAGCCCTCCTGAGGCCCCAGGGTGAGCAAGTGCTTCTTCTTCTTTGGGACACCCTCCAGAGGGTAGGAAAAGCCCTTGGTATCTGAGTTCTCAACCGCCGCAGCTTGGTAGGCGTGCTCGAGGGAGCACACCGCATACTTCTCATTGCACGCGATTGTGATAATGCCGCCGCTTCCTGGCATCTTGAGGACGTTGTAGCCATGGTGGGTTGCGGCCATGAACTTGGCCAAGGCCGAATACCCGAGGATGGCATTATACGGGAGACAGATGTGGGCGACGTCGAAGTCGATGAGCTTGGTGTGGTAGTTCTTGTAGTCACCAAAGGTGGCAGGGAGGCAGATCCGCCCTATCGGGGTGGTGGAGCCGTCGGTCACTCCTGAGAAGGGCCTGGTAGGTTGAAGTTGATCATATGGCACTTGGAGCGTGTCGAAGGTCTCGACGGAGAGGATGTTGAGTCCCGCACTACCATCGACGAGTGTCTTGGTGACGAGCACATTGCTAATGGTAGGCTAGCAGAGCAGCGGGAGGGCGCTGGCCGCAGCCGCGCACTTGAGCTGGTCAGCCGAGTCGAAGGTGACAACATACTTGGACCACTTGAGTGGATGCGTTGCCTCGAGCTTGGGGAGGACTGCGTTCACCTCATGGGCAAACTGCTTGAAGATGCGATGAGATGCCGGGGCCTGAGCGCCACCTAGGACGCAAGCGATGGCATGAGGCTCTTGGAAGCCCCCAGCCCCATCATCTTGGTGGCGGTCGTCGTTCCTTCTTGGTGGTGGTGGCAGCGGAGGAAGGCCAGCGTTGCCCTAAGGGCAGTCCTCATGAGGCTGGTCCCTCCAGGGAACCTCACGAGGTTGGTCCCTCCAAGGGCCCTCACGAGGCTGGCCCTGCCATTGGTCCTCGCGAGGCTAATTGCGCCAGCCTTGGCGAGAGCTTGGTTCTCCCAGCTTCCTCCACCACGACCACCTCCACGGCCAAAGCCTCGGTCGCCGCGCTCGGGGCGATGACCGAGGCGCCCACCGCGGATGGCCCTGAGCTCCTGGCAGTCGTTGGTGTTGTGGCTGTGCACATTGTGGAAGACGCAGAACGGGCGGCTGCCTTTCAAAGACTCGGGGTAGTCGCACCCACGCTTCATCTCAGGCTCAACCGCGAGCACAACTGGTCCCTTGCGCTTGGCTTCCTTGGTCTTGGCTTTCTTTTCTTCTGGGTCAGCCTCGGGGAGCTCGACGAGTGAGAGGCGACCCTCTTTCGCCCTTGCACACTTGACTGCCATGTTGAACATCTCCAGAGCCAAGCACATGTCCTCATGAACGGTGAGCTCCTCCTTCATCAGGATGTCGCGGACGCCGTCAGTGAACGCGGAGATGAAGGCCTCGTCTGACACCTTGGGAATCTTGATGCGGACGTTGGTAAAACGCTGGATGTACTTGCGCAAGGTTTCCCCTGGCTGCTGCTTGATACGCCGAGGGTCGCCTACCACAGGGGCGCGGTCACGAGTCCGCTCGAAGTTGAAGATGAACCGTTCGCACAACTGCTTGATGTCTACTACACAACTTGTTCTTGTAGACTCGTGTTGGGCCTCCAAGCGCAGAGTTTTATAGGACAGTAGACAATTTCCCTCAAGTGGATGACCTAAGGTTTATCAATCCGTGGGAGGTGTAGGATGAAGATGGTCTCTCTCAAACAACCCTGCAACCAAATAATAAAAAATACCTTGTGTCCCCAACACACCAAATACAATTGAAATTGTATAGGTGCACTAGTTCAGTGAAGAGATGGTGATACAAGTGTAATATGGATAGTAGATATTTATTTTTGTAATAGTAACAATAAAAACAGCAATGTAGCAAGTGATAAAATGGAGCACAAATGATATTGCAATGCTTGAAAATGAGGCCTAGGGTCCGTACTTTTGCTAGTGCAATCTCTCAATGATACTAATATAATTTGGTCACATAAGCATCCCTCAATGTGCGATGAAGAATCACTCCAAAGTTCCTATCTAGCGGAGAACATAAGAAGAAATTGTTTGTAGTTATTCTTTCCGATCGATCTATCCAAGAGTTCATACTAAAATAACAGCAAAACAAGTTCAGATTTATAATACTCAATCCAACACAAAGAACCTCAAAGAGCGCCCCAAGATTTCTACCGGAGAAACAAAGACAAGAATGTGCATCAACCCCTATGCATAGATTACCCCATTGTCACCGCGAGAATCTACAAGTTGAGTGCCAAAACACATATCAAGTGAATCAATATGATACCCTATTGTCACCGCGGGAATTCATAGCAAGACATGCATCAAGTGTTCTCAAATCTATCGAAGTATTCAATCCAAAGAAATCTCAAAGGGAAAACTCAATTCATCACAACAAGATAGAGAGGGGAAAACACCATATGATCCGACTATATTAACAAAGCCCATGATACATCAAGATTGTGCATCTCAAGAACACGAGAGAGAGAGAGAGAGAGAGAGAGATTAAACACATAGGTACTGGTACAAACCCTTAGCCCCAAGGGTGGACTACTTGCTCCTCACCATGGTGGCCGCCGGGATGATGAAGATGGCCACCGGTGATGATTTCCCCCACGGGCGGAGTGCCGGAAAGGGCTCTAGATTGGACCTCATGGATACAGAAGCCTACGGCGGCAAGAACAAAATTTTGTCGACTCTCCTAGGGTTTTTGGAATATTTGGGCATTTATAGAGCGAAGAGGTGGTGCAGGAGGCCATTGAGGTGGGCACAACCCACCTGGGCGCGCCTGGGCCCCCAGGCGCACCCTGGTGGGTTCTGCCCCCCACAGGCCACCCCCCAGGTGCTTCTCTGGCCCACTGGATGTCTTCTGGTCCAAAACAAATCTCCAAAAAGTTTCGTTACATTTGGACTCCGTTTGATATTGATTTTCTGCGATGTAAAAAACAAGCAGAAAACAACAACTGGCACTGGTCACTATGTCAATAGGTTAGTCCCAAAAAATGACATAAAATGATTGTAAAACATCCAAGAATGATAATATAATAGGATGGAACAATAAAAAATTATAGATACGTTGGAGACATATCAACATCCCCAAGCTTATTTCCTGCTCGTCCTCGAATAGGTAAATGATAAAAACAGAATTTTGATGTGAGTGCTGCCTATCACGTTCATCACATATTCATTTCTTTATAGCATGGACAACTAGAATTTTATATGGTTCAAAGCAATAGTCTAGTTTTTTCATGAGGACTTTAATACTCAAGTATACCAACAAGCAATCATGCCTTTCAAAATATCAATACTAAAGCAAGTTATCCCTAGCCCATCATGCTCAATCATTGATCCATTCATGAAACACACTCACATATTAGCTACATTCAATGCTCAAGTACGATCATAGGGCCCCTTTGTTGGTGCTTTACAAGAGAAGATGGTGTTCGCACACGAACATGTCACCGTGTACCCTCGACGTCGGGGGTGATGCACCGAAGCTCACGTCGAAGGAGACCCGCCAGAAGCGCGGTACGCAAGACAATCCGGCGGGCGCTTTTGTAGACCCGAAACCCCATGCGCCCGGGAGGGACCCCGTCTGGACGCACGGCGGCTATGGGCTTCCCTAGGTCGACCTGATCGCCCCTAGGGCCTCGAGGTTCGCCGCCCTGCAATGAAGAAGAACGAACGAAGAACGAGGAAGAAGAAGAACAAGGGAGAAGGTAAAAGTAAAGATAAAAGTGATATATTGATTTGTTCGATTGTGTGTTGTTCAATCGGCCGTCACCTCGTGTCTATATAAGAGGCGGATGGACTTCCCGTACAAGAAAAGGACTTGCCTTGTCGTCCAAATCATCAAAATCTAACCAAATTCGGACTTCTCACGTCCTCCGGCCCGGATGTCCGGCTCTAGGTACGGATGATCCGGCCAAGCCTAGATTTCTGACAGCAGTCCACTAATCAGACCGTAACTTTTTCATACGGACTCGGATTAAGATGATTTTTATATCAAAATCAACCGCCTCGATGAGACGCACAAATTTCATGTTGAACACTTTCTGATCTGAGGCCATATTCAGGGTGTTTCGGTCCGTTTTCCAAAGTCTGCAGCAAAAAAACTGTCCGGACGTCCGGACGATTGTCCGGATTGTCCGGCCTCACCCGGATCATCCGAGAGTAGACCCATATCATCCAGCTTCAGCGTAAACCTTCTGTTGTCGTTGGTGCTTCAATTTCCCGGATGATCCGGACCCCGACCTGGATGATCCGGCCAAACATGACTACAGCGCACGATTTTGTCTGTAACTTTTGCATACGACCTCGGATTAAAACAATTTTTATAAAAAAATCGTCCGTTTCGGCGAGACGAAGAACTTTACTGTTGAATACTTTTTCATCCAAGTCCATCTTAATTAGGTTTCGTCCCATTTTCTAATCTGATGTCAACATGGGTATCTCCGAAATTGTCATATCTTTTGCAATTGAGCTCCGTTTTGGTCCATCTTCATATTTATTTCGATAATCTTGATGAGGGCCATTAAATGGTGACATGAACTCATAATTTTAACCCCATTCCATTATAGCCTCAAGTCACTCTTTGCGATCATGCCAGTTTTGAGCGTCAACACATGCCCCCCTATTTTTCGGCAAAGCTTGCGTGCCGAAAAATAACTTGTACCTTGTTGGTTCTAAGGACGATGTCAACACTCCATCGGCCATTTATATGCTTTGGGCGATAATTATATATCAGCCATATGGATCAGCAACAAAATGATGCTAATCAAACGAATGATGATGTGGTAAAACCCTTGCATGATGTAAGAAGTTATATTGCATCCTTGGATCAAAATAAGTCCATGGAGGGTAACCAGTCATACCTGAGGATGAATTCCATGTCATCGGCGTAAATGGCATAATTGGAGAATGTGGATAATGAGTGCATTGAGGACGTTGAAACCTTCGGCTTGGTCGTTCATAATTTTCACTCTTTTCCTTCTTTACCTTTGTCACACTTCTTTTGATGGAAGCTTGCACACCATTCTTCTTTTGAGTACTTCCTTTGGGAACCCATGCCATGTTTCTCTTTTCAAGCTCTTGTGCACTAAGTTTTTGTAATTCCTTCTTTTGCCAATAAGATAAGCCGAGTGGGCACCCCGGCTACGATTTTGTTTGAAGCAATGGAAATTCTTGTTCTACCTTGTGCACTCTCAACTCCTTTTCTTCAGACTTGGCACTTTGATTTTCAACAGTTGATTGCTTTACTTCTTTGCCTTTTGTAGCCCATGTTAACACTTTAATTGGCTCTTTGTTATTTGAGATCGAATCTGAAGTAGCACACTTACGACCATCTTTCTTGACCCGATATACTTGCTTAACCACCTCTTTCTTCGTCCATGGGCTCCGGACCGATTCCTTTTTATTGAGACGGTCTTTAACATGTGATTGTTGAAATGTTGATCTTCTCGGAGCTGCATAATATTGATGATATGGTTTAAAATAAGATGGAAAATGTGCCCTTGTATCATACCTGTCCCATGATGGATATAGATCTACATGAGAATAGAGAGGCATCCACGGTATTGGTATTGACGGCCCAAAATAAGGATACGAATATGTTGCATGAAAATTCTCACTTTTCCAATACCGATCCTCATATTTGCGCCTTGGGGGTGATCCCGGTTTCTTTGCATGATTTGGCCGACAAGCATTCTTATGTTCACTCTTCTTTTGATATTTTCCAAGAGTTGCGTGAAACTGACTTTCGGCCTTTTACCTTTGTGCTTACATCGGCCTTTGCCTTCTATTGGTTTGTTTTCATAGATCATTGACTTTGCTTGCTACCCCCCAGTCCTTGGCGTCTTCATTGTAGATTTGATGAAATTCTCGCCCTCAAGTTTATGTTCATTATGCTCTTCAACAACTTCTTTACTTGAAAGCTTGATCCCGTCAGCTGCAAATTTTACCTTCTCTTTAAATGGATCGGCTTGTATTAGCCGATGCAAAAACCTTTTGCCATCAGGACCAACCGGAATAGACTGGTCATCTCTTGGTGTCTCAACAAATTTCAATCATCCTTTATCAATGGACGATTTAACTATTTGACGAAACATGTTGCAATCCTCAAGATTATGCTTGGACGAATCATGCAACTTACAATATATTCGTCCTTGGACTAATGGCTTGACACGGTGATAAAGAATTCTAATGTAATTATTTTTCAGCAATAAATCAAATATTTGATCACACATACTTGAATTGAAGGTAAACTTTTTACTTTCTAGCCGATTTTGCTGTGAGAACGGCTTTGAAGTTAAGCAAACGAATGCTTCAGATTTTGCATTACCCCATTCGGCTATGCATTGTGTTTTGCACTCTATCTCCGATGTCTTTGAAAAGGAAATTATACCATCATCGATTTTCTTAACAGAGTATAACCTTGGCTTTAGACTTCTGAAATCAAAGTAGTTAGAATATACATGTCTCAATTGAGGCCATGCGTAGGACAAGTATGAAGCAAGCAAAGCTACCCAATTAGATATGAATTTTAAATAAAGCAATGGGAAAAACTTTGGCTGCAATAATAAATCACTATCGGTCTTTGCAAATGGCACAATAGGTTGACCGATATGTTCCATAACAATTCTGTTGCTAACAAGTAAATTACCCTTCTTCATTGGTCTTTCAAAATTACTTACGAGAATTTTTCTTATAGAAGCATCAACAATAAAGTTGTGACCAAATCGGAGGATAGGTAAATCACTTGCTAGACATACCTTTTCAAACACATTGGGAAAGCATGATGGTTGCGTTACTTGAACGATATGTTGTTCCTCTTTTGAAAAGCTCCCCAACACCTTGTTGTCCTCGTTTTCTAGAACAGATTCAGCATACGTAATATTTGATTCGGTCTTTTCAATAACCGAATTAACTTTGTTATCCGAATCACCACTCTTTTTGATAATTCTATCCACACTCAATGCATTCTCTGTTTGACATAATCTAGCTTGTATTGCAGCAGAATTAATAGGCTTTCCCTCTTTTATTAATTCATTTAGAACAACATTGCATTCGTCCAAAAAAGACGTAAGATTTTTCTTAATGACCCAATCTGGATAGAATTGCCCCCCTACACTTTTAGACTCTTTCGGTAACGAGATGTCACCGAAATTCTGTAATTGTGCAGGGGAAACATTGTATGCTATGGTACTAGGTGAAGGCACATGTGATCTTATAGAATTTTCAGTTATTTGGCTATTAGCATGAAGGTGCAAAGCCGAATTATGAATACCTATAGTTGCATATGGTGCCAAAACATTAGAAGCATGAGGTATAGCATATGATGGTTGTGGGTAATTGGCTGGATAACTACTAGTAGCTTGACCAATTCTTCTATCCACCGGCATGTTTGGATTAACATATTGCAAGCTAGTTTCCGATGAATAAAAAGGAGAAACACTTTGTTGCATACTATTGGAAGTTCCTGTGTGAGGTGTTTCAACTTGATTAACCGAACTCATCATGTTGGTCATCGGCATATGGATTTCTGGGGTTGCCGATGCATGGGAGTTGGAATACATATGTTGTATGTTGCTAAAATTATATGAAGTAGAAGCATGAAGATCTTATTGCATCGGCTCTTGCACATAATTAGATGCACGATTGACAAAGCTAGGGCTAGCCGATACATTATGCTCATTAGATGATCTAGCAACAATATATGCATTATTTGCATCTACATATGTGAATTGAGTATTCATATTACCTTTGTAGATTGCAAATCCTAGATGACGATCTCTTCATAGCAAGAACAGGCCGGAGACCGTTCGAAGCTTCTTCCCCAGCGGAGTCGCCAAAAAGTGTGTTCGCACATGAACACGTCACCGTGTACCCTCGACGCCATGGGTGATGCACCGCAGCTCACGTCGAAGGAGACCCGCCGGAAGCGCGGTATGCAAGACAATCCGGCGGGCGCTTTTGTAGACCCAAAACCCCACGCGCCCGGGAGGGACCCCATCTGGACACACGGCGGCTATGGGCTGCCCTAGGTTGACCTTATCGCCCCTAGGGCCTCGAGGTTCGCCGCCCTGCAATGAAGAAGAACGAACGAACAACGAGGAAGAATAAGAACAAGGGAGAAGGTAAAAGTAAAGATAAAAGTGATAGATTGATTTGTTCGATTGTGTGTTATTCAATCGGCCGTCACCTCGTGTCTATATAAGAGGCGGATGGACTTCCCGTACAAGAAAAGGACTTGCCTTGTCGTCCAAATCATCAAAATCTAACCAAATTCGGACTTCTCACGTCCTCCGGCCCGGATGTCCGGCTCTAGGCTCGGATGATCTGGCCAAGCCCAGATTTCTGACAGCAGTCCACTAATCAGGTTGTAAGTTTTTCATACGGACTCGGATTAAGATGATTTTTATATCAGAATCAACCACCTCAACGAGACGCACAACTTTCATGTTGAACACTTTTTGATCTGAGAACATCTTCAGGGTGTTTCGGGCCGTTTTCAAAAGTCTGCACCAGAAAAAACTGTCCCGACGTACGGACGATTGTCCGGATTGTCCGGCCTCACCCAGATCATCCGGGAGTAGACCCAGATCATCCGGCTTTAGCGTAAACCTTCTGTTGTCGTTGGTGCTTCAATTTCCCGGATGATCCGGACCCCGGCCCGGATGATCCGGCCAAACATGACTGCTGCACACGGTTTTGCCTGTAACTTTTGCATACAACCTCAGATTAAAACGATTTTTATATCAAAATTGTCTGTTTCGGCGAGATGAAGAACTTTTCTATTGAAGACTTTTTCATCCGAGTCCATCTGAATTAGGTTTCGTCCCATTTTCTAATCTGATGTCAACACGGGTATCTCCGAATTTGTCATATCTTTTGCACTTGAGCTCCGTTTCGGTCCATCTTCATATTTATTTCGATCATCTTGATGAGGGCTATCAAATGGTGACATGAACTCATAATTTTAACCCCATTCCATTATAGCCTCAAGTCACTCTTTGCGATCATGCCAGTTTTGAGCGTCAACAGACTCAAATAAAAATAAAATTGCATAAAGTAAATAGAAAGGCCCTTCGTAGAGGGAAGTAGGGATTTGTAGAGGCGCCAGAGCTCATAGCTTAAATTGAGAGATAATTTTTATGAGAGGCATACTTTTCCCGTCAATGAAAACGACTTAGAGTTCCCAATACTTTCCATGCTAGATATATCATATTTATGAGAGGCATACTTTTCCCGTCAATGAAAACGACTTAGAGTTCCCAATAATTTCCATGCTAGATATATCATAGGCGGTTTCCAAACAGAAATTAAAGTTTATTCCTTTTTCCACCATTCTTTCACAATCCATGGCTAACCGTATCCACGGGTGCCGTCCATACCAACACTTTCCAAGGAATTTATTATTTGAAAACATAAAGTAAATTCATTTTTCATTTTGGGACTAGGCATCCCTAATACCTTTTCTGTACTCTCGTGCAATGACAAGTGAATAAACACTCATCTTGAGAATAACACATCTAGCATGGAAAAATATCGGCCACCCCTCACCGCCCGATGAGCGGTACGGGCACACAAAAGAGAAGTTTATTTTGATAATTTAGAGATGGCACATACAAATTGCTTAGAACGGCAAGGGAATACCGCATGTAGGTGGGTATGGTGGAATCATGTTGCAAAACTGGGTTTAAAGAGTTTGGACACACAAGTAGTATTTCTACTTAGTACAACTAGAGTCTAGCAAATAGATTGAGAAGATACCAACCAAGAAACAAAAAATCACATAAGCGAGCATTGAGCATAACTAACACCGAATAATGCACCATAAGTAGGATGTAATTTCATTGCATAACTATTGACGTTTGTGCTTGCATAGGGAATCACAAACCTTAACATCAATATTCTTACTAAAACGTAATTACTAATTAACATGGATCACATATCACTATCATCATATCTCAAAACTATTACAAAGAATCAAGTTTATTTTGTCCGATGATCTTCATGAAAGTTTTTATTATATTTGTTGGGGAAACGACACCTATGGGATCCCGGGGACCCCTACTGCGGTTTGCGGGGCGTAGAGCTGTGCAAAGAGCAGGTCTAGACGATCAACGCGTGGGAATTTTTACCCAGGTTCAGGCCGCAAAATGATGCGTAAAAGTCCTGCTTGTGTGTGTGTATATTTGGTGTTCTTGAGCTCCTGAACTGGCCTCTATGCGTGCCTGTCCAAAAAGTCTAAATCCTCTCCCAGTATGCCTCGGTCCTCCTTTTATATGACAAAGGGGTTTCCACAGCGACACACATGATGTGTAAAGTTACTACAGTGTACAAGCTTATCTCCTGACATCTTAGGACAAACGCATTTAATGCGCCACCTATGTGTCCCCTAGCTTTATCGGGGACAACAAGGAAGCTTGTCCCGCCCATTGCCGCTGATGACCCACAAGTATAGGGGTTCTATTGTAGTCCTTTCGATAAGTAAGAGTGTCGAACCCAACAAGGAGCAGAAGGAAATGATAGGCAGTTTTCAGTAAGTTATTCTCTGCAAGCACTGAAATTATCGGTAATAGATAGTTTTGTGATAAGGTAATTTGTAACGAGTAACAAGTAATAAAAGTAAATAGGGTGCAACAAGATGGCCCAATCCTTTTTGTAGCAAAGGACAAGCCTGGACAATCTCTTATATAAGGAAAAGCGCTCCCGAGGACACATGGTAATTATCGTCAATCTAGTTTTCATCATGCTCATATGATTCGCGTTTGTTACTTTGATAATTTGATATGTGGGTGGACCGGTGCTTGGGTACTACCCTTCCTTGGACAAGAATCCCACTTATGATTAACCTCTATTGCAAGCATCCGCAACTACGAAAGAAGTATTAAGGTAAACCTAACCATAGCATGAAACATATGGATCCAAATCAGCCCCTTACGAAGCAACGCATAAACTAGGGTTTAAGCTTCTGTCACTCTAGCAACCCATCATCTACTTATTACTTCCCAATGCCTTCCTCTAGGCCCAAACGATGGTGAAGTGTCATGTAGTCGACGTTCACATAACACAACATACATCTCATCAAAATATCGAACGAATAAACAAATTCACATGACTACTTATAGCAAGACTTCTCCCATGTCCTCAGGAACAAATGTAACTACTCAAAAATCATATTCATGTTCATAATCAGAGGGGTATTAATATGCATAAAGGATCTGAACATATGATATTCCACCGAATAAACCAACTAGCATCAACTACAAGGAGTAATCAACACTACTAGCAACCCACAAGTACCAATCTGAGGTTTTGGGACAAAGATTGGATACAAGATATGAACTAGGGTTTGAGAGGAGATGGTGCTGGTGAAGATGTTGATGGAGATTGACCCCCTCCCGATGATAGGATCGATGGTGATGACGACGGTGATGATTTCCCCCTCCCGGAGGGATGTTTCCCTGGCAGAACAGCTCCGCCAGAGCCCTAGATTGGTTTCGCTAGGTTCCGCCTCGAGACGGCGGCGCTTTGTGCTGAAAGCTTCCTTCTTATTTTTTCTAGGGCAGAAGACACCTTATACCAGAAGATGGGCATCGGGGGGCTGCCAGGTGACCATCGGATGTTTCCCTGGAAGAAGACACCTTATTCCCCCGCCCTCGTGGATGGTGGGTGGCCCCTCTCTGGTGCTTTCTTCATCAATTATTTTTTATATATTCCAAAACTGACTTTCGTGGAGTTTCAGGACTTTTTGAGTTGTGCAGAATAGGTCTCCAATATTTGCTTCTTTTCCAGTCCAGAATTCCAGCTGCCGGCATTCTCTCTCTTCATGTAAACCTTGTATAATAAGAGAGAAAAGGCATAAGTATTGTGACATAATGTGTAATAACAGCCCATAATGCAATAAATATTGATATAAAAGCATGATGCAAAATGGACGTATCAACTCCCCCAATCTTAGACCTCGCTTGTCCTTAAGCGGAAGCCCATATCGAAAAATATGTCCACATGTTTAGAGATAGAGGTGTCGATAAACAAAATACGGACATGAGGGCATCATGATCAGTCTTATAACAGCAACAAAAATATGTATTGTCATATGATTTCTTATGATGAAGTAACAATCTATTCACAATGTCAAGTATGAATCAGAAACTTCATTGAAAAAACTAGCAAAGTATAATCTCGGTTATTGAAGCAATTGCAATTTATCATAACATCGGAAAGAGTCAATATAAGAGCTTTTCAGCAAGTCCACATACTGAACTATCATTTAGTCTTTCACAATTGCTAACACTCATGCAATACTTATGCGTATGGAGTTTTAATCGGACACAGAGAAAGATAGGGGCTTATAGTGTTGCCTCCCAACCTTTTACCTCAAGGGTAACGTCAACAATAATAGTTTATGATAACTTACATCCAATTGGGTATATATGTCAGGATCTTTCCAACACAATGTGCTTGCCAAAGGATAAAATGTAAAAAGGAAAGGTGAAGATCACCATGACTCTTGCATAAGGTATAAGACAAAAATAAAAGATACGCCCTTCGCAGTGGGAGGCAGAGGTTGTCATGTGCTTTTATGGTTGGATGTACAAAATCTTAAGGCAAAAGAACGTCACTTTATATTGCCACTTGTGATAGGGACCTTTATTATGCAGTCCATCGCTTTTATTGCTTCCATATCACAAGATCGTATAAAGCTTATTTTCTCCACACTAATAGATCATACACATTTAGAGAGCAATTTTTATTGCATGCAACAATAACAACTTACTTCAATGATCTTACTCAATCCATAGGTAGATATGGTGGAATCTCATGGCAAAACTGGGTTTAAGGATATTTGGAAGAACAAGTAGTATCTCTACTTGGTGCAAGGATTTTAGCTAGCATGACGGGAAAAAAGTAACCTCAACATGTTGGATGATCCATGACAATATACTTTATTTCACATATAAGAAAACATAACGCATTATGTTGTCTTCCTTTTCCAACATAAACTTTTTAGCATGTCATATTTTAATGAGTGCTCACAATCATAAAAGATGTCCAAGATAGTATATTTATATGTGAGAACCTATCTTTCTTTATTACTTCCTATTAATTGCAATGATGACCAAAACTATGTTTGTCAACTCTCAACAACTTTTATTCATCATACTCTTTGATATGTGAAGTCATTACTTTCCATAATATCAATATGATCTCTTTAATTCTTTTTATTCTTTCTTTCATTCCCTCATGATCATAGTGAGATAATCAAGCCCTTGACTCAAAACTAACCTTTATTATATATAGCTCACGGGCTCAAATACATAGAAGGATCACAAAGGAAAGCTCACAACTAGATCATGCTAAACTTTATTCTTCTAGATCAAGATATAACCAAAAGGATCGAACTAAGAAAAATGTCAAAGATAGAAGTGTGATGGTGATATGATACCGGGGCACCTCCGCCAAGCTTGGCAGTTGCCAAGGGGAGTGCCCATACCCATGTGATTATGTCTCTTTCTTCGGAGGTGGTGATGATGGAGTGGTTGATGATGTAGGTTTGTCGTCCATCTTCCAAGGCATAGGCTCACCATCGTAGAAGGATGATCGAGTCTCCGGGATCCTCAAATCTATAGCCAAACTCATCTTCTTGAATCTATATTCATACTCACAGTTTTGGTTTTGCAGGTCATAGATCTGGGCTTGGAGGTGCTCGATTTTCTCCTGGAGCTTGAAGATGGTCTCCCCAATGTGTCTGGCATCTAGCTTGTAGTTGTTGGTGAACTCCGCGATCATCATGTGGTTGGCGTTGAATCCTCGTTCCACCATCCCCTGGCACTTGAATTTTTTTTGCTCCATTGCTTCGAGTCTTGTCTCCACGCTTTCGGTGCTCCTTGGTCCCTCAACATCGCGGATGTGCAGCACCCCCTCATGCATCTCAATGGTTTGAGGGTGTTGCAGCACCTCCGCAAGGTAGGGGTTGATGACCTTCTCGAAAAACTTGTCCTTGGGAGCTCTTGAAGCAGAGGATTTTGCCGTGGTACCATGGTCAAACCTTCGGGGGATTATATAATGAATTTTTACCGACCAAAAGAAGTATCGTGCAAGAAAACGGAGTCCGGAGGGCACACGAGGTGCCCATGAGGCAGGGGGGGCGCACCCTCCACCCTCGTGGATGCCTCGTGTCCCTTTCAGACTACTTCTTATTTTTCCTATTTTCTTAAATATTCCAAAACGGAGAAAAATTGCTATTAGAACTGTTTTGGAGTCGCTTTACTTACCGTACCACATACCTCTTCTTTTTCGGAGTCTGAAATGTTCTGGAAGGTGTCCCTTATGTATTCCCCCGGAGTTACGGTTTCAATGACATTAGTTTCAACATTTATGGGATTACGTGAGATATAATGTTTGATTCTTTGACCATTCACCACCTTCAGATTTGTGCCTTCGAAGTTGATTTTTATGGCACCAGAACGATAGACCTCCTTGATAACGTAAGCACCTTCCCATTTGGAGAGGCGTTTTCCTGCAAAAACTCTTAAACAAGAGTTGTATAGCAAAACATAGTCACCTACATTAAACTCACGTTTTTGTATCCTTTTGTCATGCCATCTTTTAACTTTTGCTTTAACAGTTTGGCATTCTCATATGCCTGGGTTCTCCACTCATCAAGTGAGCTAATGTCAAATAGTCTCTTCTCACCAGCAAGTTTGAAATCATAATTGAGCTCTTTAATGGCCCAATATGCCTTATGTTCTAGTTCGAGAGGTTAGTGACATGCTTTTCCATAAATCATTTTATACGGAGATATACCCATAGGATTTTTATATGCAGTTCTATAGGCCCATAATGCATCATCAAGTTTCTTGGACCAATTCTGTCTAGATCTATTAACAATCTTTTGCAAAATTAATTTTAGCTCTCTATTACTAAGTTCTACTTGAACACTAGACTGTGGGTGATATGGGGATGCAATTCTATGATTAACATCATACTTAGCAAGCATTTTACGGAAAGCACCATAAATCAAATGTGAACCACCATTAGTCATTACTATCTAGGGACTCCAAACCTCAGAAAAATAACTTCTTTAAGCATCTTAATAGAGGTGGTATGACCAACACTACTAGTTGGAATAGCTTCTACCCACTTAGTAACGTAATCAACAACTAAAATATGTGTATACCCATTAGAGGAAGGAGACGGTCCCATATAATCAAAGCCCCAAACATCGAATGGTTCAATAACAAGTGAATAGTTCATAGGCATTTCTTGACGTCTACTAATATTACCAATTCTTTGACATTCATCACAAGACAAGACAGACTTACATGCATCCATGAAGAGAGTAAGCCAATAAAAAAAGATTGCAATACCTTATGTGCAGGTCTATCTCCAGCATGCTATCCTCCATAAGCCTCGGAGTGACACTTGCGAAGGATCTGTTCCTGTTCATGCTCAGGTACACAATGTCTAATAACACCATCTACTCCTTCTTTATCTAGGTGTGGGTCATACTAGAAGTAATGTCTTAAATCATAGAAAAACCTTTTCTTTTGCTGGTATGTGAAACTAGGTGGTATAAATTTAGCAATGATGTAATTAGCATAATCAGCATACCATGGGGTAGTACGAGAAGCATTTATGACAACTAATTGTTCATCAGGAAAGTTATCATCTATAGGTAGTGGGTCATCAAGAACATTCTCTAACCTAGATAAGTTGTCTGCAACGGGGTTCTCAGCTCCCTTTCTATCAATGATATGCAAATCAAATTCTTATAGTAGGAGAACCCATCTAATAAGTCTCAGTTTAGCATCTTTCTTTTCTGTAAGGTATTTAATAGCATCATGATCAGTGTGAAAAGTTACTTTAGAATCAACGATGTAAGGTCTGAACTTATCACAGGCAAATACAATTGCTAAAAATTCTTTTTCTATAGTAGCATAATTTCTCTAGGCACTATCCAGAGTTTTACTAGCATATTGGATATAAATTAATTTCTTATCAACACTTTGTCCTCGAACATCACCTACAGCATAATCACTAGCATCACACATAATTTCAAAGGGTAAATTCCAATCAGGTGGCTGGACAATAGGTGCATAGATCAAGGCTTTCTTCAGTATTTCATATGCTTCTATGCAATCATCATCAAAGACAAAAGGAACATCTTTTTGTAAGTGATTAGTTAGAGGCCTAGAAATTTTTGAGAAGTCCTTAATGAACCTCCTATAAAAACCGACATGACCAAGGAAACTTCTTATACCTTTGATGTCCTTGGGACACGTCATCTTTTCAATAGAATCAACTTTAGCTTTATCAACTTCAATAACGCTTTCAGAAATTTTATGCCCCAAGAGAATACCTTCATTAACCGTAAAGTGACACTTCTCCCAATTCAAAACAAGATTAGTTTCTTCACATCTCTGCAAAACTCGATCAAGGTTGCTTAAGCAGTCATCAAAATAAGTTCCATAAATGGAAAAATCATCCATGAAAACCTCAACAATCTTTTCACAAATATCATAGAATATAGCCATCATGCATCTTTGAAAGGTAGCAGGTGCATTACATAAGCCAAAAGGCATACGTCTATAAGCAAAGGTACCGAAAGGGCAAGTAAAAGTGGTCTTTTCTTGATCCTCTTTTGACACATGTATTTGAGAGAAACCAGAATAGCCATCTAGAAAGCAAAAATGTGTATGTTTGGATAATCTTTCTAGCATTTGATCTATAAAAGGTAAAGGGTGATGATCCTTTTTAGTAGCTTTATATAGTTTGCGAAAATCAATTACCATTCTATAGCCTGTAACAATTCTTTGTGGAATCAATTCATCTTTATCATTAGGAACAACAATAATACTTCCCTTCTTAGGGACATAATGGACATGACTTACCCATTGACTATCAACAACTGGATAAATTATACCTGCCTCTAGAAGCTTTAGTATTTCTTTCCTTACCACTTCTTTCATCCTAGGATTTAACCGATGTTGGTAATCAACAACTGGTTTATCATCTTTCTCCAATTTTATTTTGTGCTGGCACAAAGTGGGACTAATGCCCTTAAGATCATCAAGAGTATATCCAATGGCAGACGGTGCTTCTTCAGAGTTTTCAATAATCTCTCTTCTTCTTGCTCTGAAAGGTTAGCACTAATAATAACAGGATATATCTTCTTTTCATCAAGATAAGCATACTTAAGAGTATCGGGTAATGGTTTGAGCTCAAACACGGGATCACCCTTGGGTGGAGGGGGATCCCCTAGAATTTCAACAGGCAAGTTGTGTTTCAATAAAGGTCCATGTTTAAAGAATATTTCATCTATTTCCCTTCTCTCATTCATAAACATATCATTTTCATGGTCTAGCAAATATTGTTCTAAAGGATCGTTAGGAGGTACGACAATAGAAGCAAGACCAATAATTTCATATTTACTATTAAATTCTTTATCATGGGGTTGTCTATGAAATTTAGCAAAGTTAAAATGATGAGACATATCCCCTAAACCAATAGTAACAACATCCTTTTTGCAGTCTATCTTAGCATTAACAGGGTCTACCAAATATAATGGGACAAAAGTCATCTTGTGGGGAACCAAGAACAAGAAAACCAGCGGGGTATTTAACTTTCCCACACAAGACTTCAACATCTCTAACAATCCCAACCGGTGAAATAGTATCTCTATTGGCAAGCTTAATTGTAACATCACTACCTTCTAGCTCAGTAGGTGCAATATCATGCATAATTTCTTCGTATAAGGAATGATGTATTGCACTCACACTAGCACCCATATCACATAAGCCATGATAGCAATGATCTCCTATTTTAACAGAAATAATAGGCATGCCTACAATAGGTCTATGTTTATTTTTAGTATCGGGTCTAGCAATTCTAGTAGCTTCATCACAGAGGTAAATAACATGCCCATCAATATTATCGACCAAGAGATCCTTAACCATAGCAATACTAGGTTGAACTCTAATTTGCTTAGAGGGTGTAGTTGTTCTAGTATTACTCTTGCGAACCACAGTCGAAGCTTTAGCATGATCCTTTATTTTAGTAGGGAAGGGTGGTTTCTCAATATAAGCGGTAGGAACAATAAGATCAACATTATAAGTGATAGTATTTTCTTCAATTTTAATATGTTCAACTACTTTTACTTTAATGGGAGGATGATATTTAAACCACTTCTCCTTAGGGAGATCAACATGAGTAGCAAATGATTCACAGAAAGAAGCTACTATCTCAGAGTCAAGTCCATATTTAGTGCTAAATTCATAGAAAACATCGGTATCCATAAAAGAATTAACACAATCAAACTTAGGTGTTATACCTGACTCCTTACCTTCGCCGAGATCCCAATCTTCAGAGTTGCGTTTAATTATTTCCAATAAATACCATTTGAATTCAATAGTCTTCATCATAAAAGAACTAGTACAAGAAGTATCGAGCATGGAGCGATTATCGAGAGAAAGCCGGGCATAGATTTTTTGAATAATAATTTCTCTTGAGAGCTCAGGATTGGGGCATGAATATAACATTGACTTAAGGCTCCCCAAGCTTGATCGATGCTTTCTCCTTCGCGAGGCCAAAAATTATATATATAATTACGATCACGATGAACCTGATGCATAGGATAAAACTTCTGATGAAATTCCAATTTCAATCGGTTGTAGTTCCATGATCCAATATCATCGCGTAGCCTAAACCATGTCAATGCCTTTCCCTTCAAAGATAAAAGGAAAACCTTCTTCTTGATAACGTCCTCGGGCATACCTGCAAGCTTAAATAATCCACAAACTTCATTCACATAGATTAGGTGCAAATCGGGATGCAATGTTCCATCTCCTGTAAAGGGATTAGCTTGCAGTTTCTCTATCATACCCGAAGGAATTTCAAAGTAAACATTTTAAGTAGGTTCAGTAGGTTGAGGAGCAACTCTTTGCTCTACTGGTCGGGGTGAAGATACCCCAAACAATCCCCTCAAAGGATTATGTTCCATAGTAACAAGTGACAGTAAATTTCAGCACACTAAATTTTTCCTTACCAAATTCCACTTACCAAAGGTTCTTTACTCCCCGGCAACGGCGCCAGAAAAGAGTCTTGATGACCCACAAGTATACGGGATCTATCGTAGTCCGTTCGATAAGTAAGAGTGTCGAACCCAACGAGGAGCAGGAGGAAATGATATGCAATTTTCAGTAAGGTATTCTCTGCAAGCATTGAAATTATCGGTAACATATAGTTTTGTGATAAGGTAATTTGTAACAAGTAACAAGTAATAAAAGTAAATAAGGTGCAGCAAGATGGCCCAATCCTTTTTGTAGCAAAGGACAAGCCTGAACAAACTCTTATATAAGGAAAAGCGCTCCCGAGGACACATGGTAATTATCGTCAAGCTAGTTTTCTTCATGCTCATATGATTCACGCTCGTTACTTTGATAATTTGATATGTGGGTGGACCGGTGCTTGGGTACTACCCTTCCTTGGACAAGCATCCCACTTATGATTAACCTCTATTGCAAGCATCCGCAACTACAAAAGCAGTATTAAGGTAAACCTAACCATAGCATGAAACATATGGATCCAAATCAGCTCCTTACGAAGCAACACATAAACTAGGGCTTAAGCTTCTATCACTCTAGCAACCCATCATCTACTTATTAATTCCCAATGCCTTCCTCTAGGCCCAAACAATGGTGAAGTGTCATGTAGTCGACGTTCACATAACACCACTAGAGGAAAGACAACATACATATCATCAAAATATCGAACGAATACCAAATTCACATGACTACTTATAGCAAGACTTCTCCCATGTCCTCAGGAACAAACGTAACTACTCGAAAATCATATTCATGTTCATAATCAGAGGGGTATTAATATGCATAAAGGATCTGAACATATGATCTTCCACCGAATAAACCAAGTAGCATCAACTACAAGGAGTAATCAACACTACTAGCAACCCACAAGTACCAATCTGAGGTTTTGGGAGAAAGATTGGATACAAGAGATGAACTAGGGTTTGAGAGGAGATGGTGCTGGTGAAGATGTTGATGGAGATTGACCCCCTCCCAATGAGAGGATCGATGGTGATGATGACGATGACGATTTCCCCCTCCCGGAGGGATGTTTCCCCGGCAGAACAGCTCTGTCGGAGCCCTAGATTGGTTTCGGTAGGTTCCACCTCGAGATGGTGGCCCTTCATCCCGAAAGATTCCTTCTTATTTTTTCCTGGGCAGAAGACACCTTATACCAGAAGATGGGCATTGGGGGGCTGCCTGGTGGCCCATGAGGAAGGGGGCGCCCTAGGGGGTGGGGCGCGCCCCCTCCCTCATGGACGGTGGGTGGCCCCCCTCCGGTGCTTTCTTCGCCCAATATTTTTTATATATTCCAAAACTGACTTTCGTGGAGTTTCACGACTTTTTGAGTTGTGCAGAATAGGTCTCCAATATTTGCTCCTTTTCCAGTCCAGAATTCCAACTGCCGGCATTCTCCCTCTTCATGTAAACCTTGTAAAATAAGAGAGGAAAGGCATAAGTATTGTGACATAATGTGTAATAACAGCCCATAATGCAATAAATATTGATATAAAAGCATGATGCAAAATGGATGTATCAGCCGCCTCGCCTCGCTCCGACACGCGTCCAGGCTGACAACGCATTCGGCGCCACGCTAGCTACTGGCTGCTGTGGTGGCAGGGTCTTCACGAAGATTTGCATGCCACCACACAGGTGCTTGTAGTTGGCTTAGGGGCTGCATGCCACCATGCAGGTGCTTGTCCAGTTGGCGAGTCAGTCGTCGTGTAGGAGTGGCCACGGGGCGGCGAAACCTTGGCGGGCCAGGGCCTGGCTATGGCCCCGTAGATGCCCCCGACAAGGGGTCTTGCCGGAGTCTTGTGGCTATCCCCGGCAAGGATCTTGCTGGGGGTCCTCGGTCGTCTCTGGCAGGGCTCTTGCTGGGGGTCTTCGTCTTCTGGTCCTTTGTCTTAGGTTTGCAGGCTCCCTGGCCCTACAAGTATCTGCATGCCACTGCGCGGGCATCCCTTAAATCTTGGTCTTGACGTTGTCGATAGTGTCAGAGCTCCCAGACCTGAGGATGGTTGCCTTGCTGGTGTTTGGGCAAGCTGCCCCGGTAAGGCTCTTGCTGGGGTCATGTAGGCCGCCCGGCAAGGGCATTTCCGGGGGAGGAGTCCGACTTGCCCCTCTGTCCTTCATGTCTCTGGGTTAAGAGTTGCCTTGGCAGCCTCGTACCCCTCCTTCTTCTGCTCCGCCAAGCGTAGCCGTACACGCGGCTTCAACTGCCCGTGCAGAAGTAAAAGTGTGCAAAAGGACCCCTACTTTTGTACACCGACAGGATCCCCTGAGCCTGGGCCACACATAAGCGCGGAGCGTTGTTGGGCCAGGCCCACAATGGTGCGCGGGCACGCGTGGTATGGTTTTAACTCTCATGATTCCTTCACCGACTACGTTTCCCCAGGACTCGCATTGGGCGCGTGACGTGGGGGTCGTGGTGTGACACCCCGAGACCGATGCACCAGGTGTCAGCCAGTTATTCATCGCCGTTGCCATGTCATCTGCTTGCGTGTTGCACTTTGCCTTGTCATCGTGTTCATTGCATCATCATGTTTTCAAAACTTGCATCCATCCAAGTCCGCCCGTCCTTTTCCTTTGTTTGTTCTGAGCCCAGACACACTCACACGCGCCCGCGGCACCTCCGAATATTTATTTTATGAGTGGCCGTAAAATGTTCTCGGAATGGGATGAAACTTGACGTGTGGTCTTATTATAGCATAGGTAGACCGCCTGTCAAATTTCGTCGCATTTGGAGTTCGTTTGATAGCCCAACGGTTAACCGCGTTAACCGCCGAGCCCCTTCTCTTTTGGCCCAGCACCCCTCTCCAACAGCCCGCTAGCCCATCCCAACCACCTCCTTGCTATAGGTCGTTGGATTGTGATCGTGTGGGTGAAAACCGCACCTCATTTGGACTCTCCTAGCTCCCTCTACCTATAAATATGTGTCTTCCCCCGAAATTCGGGGTGCAACCCTAGCCTCCCTCTTCCTCGCGCTGCCGGACATGTCCACCCTCGCCGGACATGTCCAGCCACCACGCCCCTTCGGCCAATCCGCCGCTGCCACATCATCGCACCACCGCCCGCACCCAACCACGCGCCGCCACCTGTCCACCGCCACCTCCCACCGGCCGCGGCCCGCGAAGCCCATCCAGGGCCCACCCGAGCCCGGTCGCCGCCGCCGCGAGGCCCGAGCGCCCCGAGCCTCTCCGTCGCCTGACCCGCTCCCCAGTGCACCCGCGACCCTGCCGCCTAGCTGCACTGCTCGCCGCCCGTCCTCACGCCACCACGACATGCCCCGCCACCTCGCTGGAATGTGCCGCCGCCCCGCACCGGACCTTCTCCGCCTCGAGGAGCGGCGCCGGCATCGTTCTCCCGCCCCACCGGCCGGATCCGGTGCCCAAGGACCGGATCTATCCATCCCCGACCTCAACTCCAGCCTCCGTCCACCCCGCCGGTCATCCCCGTCGCCGGAGTTCCAGCGGCCACCGCAACCGCCATGGCCTCTGCGCCTCGTGCGTGAGCACGGGAGGTCGACCGAGCCCCGCCTCCTGGGCCGGCCTCCATCGGCCCATGGACCCTGCAGCGACCCACCACCTAACCCTCGCCCGGGCGTGTTTTAGTTATTGTGCGCCCTCTGTTTTCCTATTCAATATTTGACTAAGTCCTGATAAACTCATAATATGTGTGCATGTTGTGGTGCTTGTAAGTTTTTACGTGTTGATCCAAATGAAGCATATGATATGTCAAAATGTTCATTGTGAAGTGCTCTACATGATGGTGGCTGTTGCATTCATCTTAGGTGCCATATTTCCATGTTTATCTCTGTTGCAAAAGTGAATGTGGCTGTTAAGTGCTGAAACTTGTTATAAGATGTTGATTTGTCTTTTTCATATCTTTATGTGTGATTTTTGTTTGAACTGCATGTCAATATGTTTTAGAAGCACAATCATGCCATCTTTGCTGTGGTGTAATTAGTTTTTCATGTTATGCCTTGTGGTGTTTTGAACAAGCTTGTAAAGTGACCTAGTCGTTGTTTTTATTTTCTGACACTTGTTGAAAACTGCTAAGTCTGAAACTGTTATAATATGATGCCATGTTTGCTTGATGCCCCACTCAAATCCATGCTTGTTTTGAGATGCCCAATGATCATATCTTGATGTCCATGTTATGCTCTATACATCCATGCCCTTGTATGCTTTAATGGCCTGCTATATCTTGTTGATTTCATGCTCTCAAGTTGCTATAAAATGTTTCTGTCAGCCTATTATCAGCAAGTTCAGTTTTGCCATGTGAATAGCTAGTGTTCTATGCATCCTATGACCATGTTCTTGCCATGAATAGCTTCATAAACATGTCTTCTTGCTGTTGGTTCGAATTAAATAAACTTTATATGTAACTAGACTAGAATTTCGAGTAGATCTTCATGGTGCATGTTAACTTACTGTTTAAATACTTTAACTTAAGGTTTCTTCAGATCTGGACCAATTTCAAAATTTACGTATGAGGACTTACCGGAGTTGTTATATGTGGTTTCCGACCTCATTTAAACTTGCCTTGTTGTGTGTTCTTGTATGCTCCATCCCTTGCCGTGTTTTGTATCATACTTGGTTGAGCATTATGTCATGTTCTTGTGTGTTGTGTTTACTGTGTGGTGTGCTTCTTCTCGCTAGTTCATATTCTGTTGCGATCGTGAGGATTCGTTCGACTACACTTGGTTCATCTTCGTGGCTTCTTCTTCGTCTTCTTCATGGACTCGTTCTTCTTCCTCGAGGGATCTCAAGCAAGATGACCGTCACCTTGGATACCTTTACTATCATTGCCATGCTAGTTGTCTCGATGCTATCGTTATATGTCGCGCTACCCATCATTTATTGTCAGCCTCTCTCCTTGTTGCCATGAAATCTCTAACCTTTGACACCATCCCAGCAAACCATTGTTTGGCTATGTTACCCGCTTGCTTAGCGCCTCTTATAGCGTTGTTAGTTGCATGTGAAGATGAAGATTGCACCATGTCGCATCTTGGTTATGTAGGGAATATCACAATATGTATTTTTATTATTAACACACCTATACACTTGGCAATGAGTGGAAGGCTTGGCATTTTGCGCGGTGTTTTGTTCCACTCTTGCCGCCTTAAGAACCGATAAACCGGCATTACGTTCCTTGATTTTGCGTTCCTAACATGGTTGGGTATATGGGGACCCCTTGACAGTTCGTCTTTGAATAAAACTCCTCCAGCAAGGCCCAACATTGGTTTTAATTTGCAACATAATAAAAACTTAATTAATTAATTAAATTGAATAGGGAGTTAGCGCAACCTGATGATTCTTCTACATACAGGGGCCCAGTGATGATGGTGTTGGTCCCAAACTAGAGCCACTTGCGGTGCCACCCAGTTATCTTGGGTCTTCGGTTGTTGTACGTAGTGCTCATCCGGATGTGGCCTGAGACGAGATACGCGAGGCTACTATCAGGGTGTCGGCACGCAGGGAGGTCTTGCTGGACTTGTTTTACGATTGTCGAAATGTCTTGTGCACCGGGATTCCGAGTCTGATCGGGTTGTCCCGAAGATAAGGGGTATTATTATTTTTACCTCTGCTGATCGTGAGAGCTTGTTATGGGCTAAGTTGGGACACCCCTGCAGGGTTATGATCTTTCCAAAGCCGTGCCCGCGATTATGTGGAAGATTGGAATTTGTTAATGTCCAGTTGTAGAAAACTCCACAGAGGATCAGAAATAAAACACACAAACCGCGTGAGTAACGGTGACTGTCTCTTTTCATTTGGAGAAGAGAACACGGTGGGGTTATGTTTGACTCGTAGGTAGTTCAGGATCTTTAGCGATCATTACTAGTTTGCGACCATTTGCGTAGATGCTCATCTTATTCTTGTACTCGTAAGTTAGCCACCATACTTATGCTTAGCCGCTGCTTCAACCTCACCACATAACCTCTCCATACCCATTAAGCTTTGCTAGTCTTGATACCCATGGTTATGGGATTGGTGATTCCTCGTGGCTCACAGATACTCCAACAACAGTTGCAGGTGCAGGTTTCCGATGACTTGACGTGAGAGCGATGTTTACTTGTCTTGTAGTTCTTTCTTCTTCTTCTTCGTTAGTCTTGGGTTAGGTTCCTGGTCGGCAGCCTAGGATAGCAGGATGGATGTCGTTGTACTTTTCATGTTTGCATCCGTAGTCGGATGTATTGTATTGATGTTGTTGTATTCATGTGACTTGTATGAATTCTTGTATTCCCATCTATTTATGTAATGGTACATGTAATGATATCCATCTTGCTAAGCGCCTGAAATACGGTTGTGCCTCAATCACAAGTTTTATCTAGTGATCGAGATAGAATCGCATCTTGGGCGTGACAAGTTGGTATCAGAGCCTCGACCGACCATAGGAGCCCCCTTGTTTGATCATAGCTTAGCCGTTGTTGAGTCTAGCAAAAACTATTTTCGGAGTCTAGTTATATTGGAGAGTAGGAATTCTTTTTACTCCTCAGCCCCTTCGTCGCTCTGGTGAGGAATCTTGATGTAGGTGTTTTGAATTACTCCTCTTCCACTTCAATTGTTTTTTAGGATCACGCGGTTAGTTTTCGTCGTTCCGATGTCAACTCTTTAAGTTGATTTGATCCTCTTCGTCTTTTGTCAGTTCAATCCTCAGTTCTTTCTCACCGGCGTCGTTTTCCCCATCCGAATTGGTCTTTCTTTTTCCCACTCACCCACCCTTTTTATTCTTGGAGCCAGAGTTCTTAATCGAGTATCCATCCTACTCGTGTGACGTGTTTGCTTTCTTTCATCAATTATTTCAACCAGTGAATTCTCGGCGAGTTCATCATTCATGATCTCTTTTCTTTCCGGTGGATTTCAATTCCAATTTCTCGGTGTTGTTCATATTCTTTCATCGTCTCAAATGTTCCCCTTGCTCATTTGCCTGAAGCCATTTTATTGTCCGAAGTTTTGAAGACTTTCCAGGAGATTCGTCTGTATTCCAATTAATTCCAGGTTGTCACCTCATTCGAGTTTTTCAGTCATTCCGGTGCATCATTTGTCACTCGAATAATCCTTTTCAACGGTGTTTCTCTTTGGTGGCCTCATAACCCACAGGTCTTTTCCCAGATTCTTACCTGACTCTTCTAATTTTCCGGAGTATTCTCAAATTCTGTTCAAAGTGTGACGTAAGTATGGATTCCATCAGTCATTTGCCTGCTCCAAGATCGCTTTCAATTCTTTTTATCTGTGGTTCAACCTTTTCTCATTTCATTCATTTGGAGTATTTCATCAATTCTTTCCATTGTGTTCCTCCGAAGGCCATCATTTCAGAAGATTTCTCCGTTCTCAGTTTTCAACTTCGTCCTCCAAATATTCTTCATCGATGCCTCTTCGTTCGTCTTCATATTCTTCCGGTGCTTTGTCCAAGTATAATTTAGTCAGTACGCGATCTCTTCGTTCTCTTGTATCTAAATTTCCTCAAGTGCTTAATTCTTTCCGGTGATTCATTCTCTTGTATTAAATCAATTTCAATTTCTTCACGGTGGTTCGTTCTTTTCTTCACGTGGTTTCAATTCTTACCGTGGTTCGTTCAATATTCCTTTTTTTGTCATCATAGCAGTTCATTCGTTCTTTCCAATCCTACCGGTGGTTCATGAAGATTTTCGCAAGTTTTGCGCTATATCTCTTCTAATCATTTCAATGCAGATAAGTGGTATGCAAATCCATTGCTTCTCATCAATTTAATTGGCGTAGGATAAGCATAACATAATTCTTATTCATTCTCGTCAAGTTGATTTATTCCTTCCTTCGGAGTTTATTCTTGATGAATAAATTCTAGTTCCAAGTGCTTTCATCTTTTCTTTCTAGAGTTCAAAGTTCTCTCGGCTATCTCGTCGAAACCCCCGCCTAAATCATCGCAAGGCCTTAATCTTATCATCTGTCATTTCTATTTCATCATCCATTTGTTACCGGAGTTTTTCATGGTGGTTCATCGTGATTCAAATCACTCTTCGAGTGTTCAGCAAATTCTTTTGGATCAAGTGCAAGCATTATTATTTTGCGTCTCGAGATGCAATTAATTCTCCGTATTCTTCTGAAGTGGAGTTTTGCATTTCTTCGTTCATCTCATCTATTCAATATTTTGGTTGCGGCATAATTCACCTCAAGTCTTGAGATGTTTAAATATGCCCACAACAAGCTTATTCTGTTGTTCTTGATTTTCTCAACAACTCCGCCCAAGCCTTTCTTTTGAGGATGTTTTCCAATTCATTCGTGGTGAAATTTGTCATCTTTTCCTCCGTTCTTTTCATTCCATTCTTTAAATTCGTCCGAAGGCATCGTTTTGTTCATAGCGTCAAGTATTATTCCATCTTCTCGGGGTTATGTTCTATTCCTTCCATTTTCAGCCAGAGTGCTGCCCGAATTCCTTTGTGCAAATTCCTTTTCTATTGCTTTTAGCCGGAGTGGTTTTGAATTCCTTATTCTTCCTTCAACTCTTGTTCCATATCCTCCAACCTTTTGGTTCTCGTCATGTTCCTTGTTCCTCTTTTATTACGGAGCTTCTCAATCTCGTTCATCTCCGTTGCATTCCTACTTTCAAGTGGCTCAACCTCTCAACATTCTTTGGTTTCACTTGTTCTTCCTTTTTCTCTTTCGTCTCGTTCCTAAGATCTCGGGACAATATCTCTTGTTAGTAGGGGAGTGTTGTGACACCCCGAGACTAATGCGCCAAGTGTCAGCCAGTTATTCGTCGCCGTTGTCACGTCATCTGCTTGCGTGTTGCACTTTGCCTTGTCATCGTGTTCGTTGCATCATCATGTTTTCCAAACTTGCATCCATCCAAGTCCGCCCGTCCTTTTCCGTTGTCCGTTCTGAGTCCAGACACACTCACACGCGCCCGCGGCACCTTCGAATATTTATTTTATGAGTGGCCGGAAAATGTCCTCGGAATGGGATGAAACTTGGCGTGTGGTCTTATTATAGCATAGGTAGACCGCCTAGCAAATTTCGTCACATTCAGAGTTCGTTTGATAGCCCAATGGTTAACTGTGTTAACCGTCGAGCCCCTTCTCTTTTGGCCCAACACCCCTCTCCAACAGCCTGCTAGCCCATCCCAACCACCTCCATGCTCTCGGTCATTGGATCATGATCGTGTGGGCGAAAACCGCACCTCATGTGGACCCTCCTAGCTCCCTCTATCTATAAATATGTGTCTTCCCCCGAAATTCGAGGTGCAACCCCAGCCTCCCTCTTCCTCGCGCCGCCAGACATGTCCACCCTCGCCGGAGATGTCCAGCCGCCATGCCCCTTCGGGCAATCCGCCGCTGCCACGTCATCGCACCGCCGCCCGCGCCCAACCAGGCGCCGCCACCTGTCCACCGCCACCTCCGACCGGCCACGGCCCGCGGATCCCATCTAGGGCTCACCCAGGCCCGGTCGCCGCCGTCGCTCGCCGCGAGGCCCGAGCGCCCCGAGCCTCTCCTCCGCCTGACCCGCTCCCCAGTGCACCCGCGACCCTGCCGCCTAGCTGCACCGCTCGCCACCCGTCCTAAATCCACCTTGCCATGCCCCGCCACCTCGCTAGAATGTGCCGCCGCCCCGCGCCGGACCTTCCCCGCCTCGAGGAGCGCCGCCGGCGTCGTTCTCCGCCCCCACCTGCCGGATCCGGTGCCCAAAGACCGGATCTATCCCTCCCCGACCTCAACTCTAGCCTCCGTCCAACCTGCGGGTCATCCCCGTCGCCGGAGTTCCAGCGGCCACCGCAACCGCCATGGCCTCTGCGCCTCGTGCGTGAGCACGGATGGTCGACTGAGCCCCACCTCCTGGGCCGGCCTCCATCGGCCCATGGACCCTGCAGCACCCCAGCCCAGCATCCTGGCCGGCCCCCCATCTCTCCACCGAATTGGGCCAAGGCCCATTGGTGAGACACCACCTAACCCTCGCCCGGGCGTGTTTTAGTTATTATGCGCCCTCTGTTTTCCTATTCAAAATTTGACTAAGTCCTGATAAACTCATAATATGTGTGCATGTTGTGGTGCTTGTAACTTTTTACATGTTGATCCAAATGAAGCATATGATATGTCAAAATGCTCATTGTGAAGTGCTCTACATGATGGTGGCTGTTGCATTTATGTTAGGTGTCATATTGCCATGTTTATCTCTATTGCAAAAGTGAATGTGACTGTTAAGTGCTGAAACTTGTTATAAGATGTTGATTTGTCTTTTTCATATCATTATGTGTGATTATTGTTTGAACTACATGTCAATATGTTTTAGAAGCACAATCATGCCATCTTTGCTGTGGTGTAATTAGTTTTTCATGTTATGCCTTGTGGTGTTTGCAACTAGCTTGTAAAGTGGCCTACTCACTGTTGTTATTTTCTGAGACTTGTTTAAAACTGCTAAGTCTGAAACTGTTATAACCTGATGCCATGTTTGCTTGATGCCCTACTCAAATCCATGATTGTTTTGAGATGCCCAATGATCATATATTGATGTCCATGTTATGCTCTATCCATCGATGCCCTTGTTTGCTTTAATGGCCTGATGTAGCTTGTTGTTTTCATGCTCTCAAGTTGCTATAAAATGTTTCTGTCAGCCTGTTATCAGCAAGTTCAGTTTTTCCATGTGAATAGCTAGTGTTCTATGCATCCTATGACCATGTTCTTGCCATGGGTAGCTTCATAAACATGTCTTCTTGCTGTTGGTTATATTCACATGCCATGATATGCTTTGAGATGAGTTGCACAAGCTTGCAAACATGCCTACTTGTCATTGTTGCTGCCATGTCTAGTTTATTTTCACCAAGTCCGTGAAACTGTTATCTTTTGCAATCTTGCCATGATGTTTTGAGCATGTTCTAGTGGTGTTTGGTAGTAGCTCAGTGATCATGCTTGTAGTGCTTGACATGTAAATGCTTGCCATGTCCTTTGTTACCATTAAATGTTATTGTATTATGTTGTTTTGATGTGAACTATATGCCATGTTGCTGGTTTGGACAACTTGTTGTTATATCTCGTTTCGTGTGTATGTGTTGAACCGTTGCTCCGTTTCGAGCGTGTCCTATATGAAACTTGTGTGTTTTTGCATGAAGATGCATAATAACATGTTGTATACATATTTGGACTGTGTTTGCTTGATGTTTGAATGCGTTTTGCATCAATGACATGCTTGACTTGTTTTGCTCATATCTTCTAGGCCGTAGCTCCGAATTAAATAAACTTTATATGTAACTAGACTAGAATTTCGAGTAGATCTTCATGGTGCATGTTAAATTACTGTTTAACTACTTTAACTGAAGGTTTCTTCAGATCTGGACCAATTACGAAATTTACGTATGAGGACTTACCGGAGTTTTTATATGTGGTTTTCGGCCTCATTTAAACTTGCCTTGTTATGTGTTCTCGTATGCTTCATCCCTTGCCATGTTTTGCATCATATAGACTTGTCTTGCATCATACTTGGTTGAGCATTATGTCATGTTCTTGTGTGGTGTGTTTACCGTGTTGTGTGCTTCTTCTCGCTAGTTCATATTCCATTGCGATCGTGAGGATTCGTTCGACTACACTTGGTTCGTCTTCGTGGCTTGCTCTTCATCTTCTTCATGGACTCGTTCTTCTTCCTTGCGGGATCTCAGGCAAGATGACCGTCACCTTGGATACCTTTACTATCATTGCCATGCTAGTTGTCTCGATGCTATCGTTATATGTCGTGCTACCAATCATTTATTGTTAGCCTCTCTCCTTGTTGCCATGAAACCTCTAACCTTTGACACCATCCCAGCAAACCGTTGTTTGGCTATGTTACCCGCTTGCTTAGCCCCTCTTATAGCATTGTTAGTTGTAGGTGAAGATGAAGATTGCTCCATGTCGGATCTTGTTTATGTCGGGAATATCACAATATCTATTATTATTATTATTAACACACATATACACTTGGCAATGAGTGGAAGGCTTGGCATTTTGTTCGGTGTTTTGTTCCACTCATGCCGCCTTAAGAACCGATAAACCGGCGTTACGTTCCTTGATTTTGCGTTCCTAACGCAGTTGGGTATATGGCGACCCCTTGACAGTTCATCTTTGAATAAAACTCCTCCAGCAAGGCCCAACATTGGTTTAAATTTGCAACATAATGAAAACTTAATTAATTAATTAAATTGCATAGGGAGTTAGCACTACCCGAGGATTCTTCTACATACACGGGGGCCAGTGCTAATGGTGTTATTCCCAAACTAGAGCCACTTGTGGTGGCACCCAGTTATCTGGGGTCTTCGGTTGCTGTACATAGTGCTCATCCAGACGTGGCCTGTGATGAGATATGCGCAGCTACTATCAGGGTGTCGGCCCGCTGGGAGGTCTTGCTGGGCTTGTTTTACCATTGTCGATATGTCTTGTGCACCGGGATTCCAAGTCTGATCGGGTTGTCCCTGAGATAAGGGGTATTATTATTTTTACCTCTACTGATCGTGAGAACTTGTTATGGGCTAAGTTGGGATACCCTTGCAGGGTTATGATCTTTTGAAAGCCGTGCCCGCTGTTATGTGGCAGATTGGAATTTGTTAATGTCCGGTTGTAGAAAACTTGACAGAGGATCCGAAATAAAACACATGAACCGCGTGAGTAACCGTGACTGTCTCTTTTCATTTGGAGAAGAGAACACTGTGGGGTTATGTTTGACTCGTAGGTAGTTCAGGATCTTTAGCGATCATTACTAGTTTGCGACCGTTTGCATAGATGCTCATCTTATTCTTGTACTCGTAAGTTAGCCACCATACTTATTCTGATGAGGACATCACTAACAAGGTTACACCCACAGCTCCAACTGACACATATACAGGACCAATTACTAGAGCTCGCGCACGCCAATTAAATTACCAGGTACTTTCGTTTCTTGGTAATGAATCTAATGTTCATGAGAATATGATGCTGCCTAAATTGGATACATTTGTCTTGCTTACAAATGAAGGGATCAAGATAGAATCACATAACCTCACCACTATCATATTCTTAGCCGCTGCTGCAACCTCACCACTTAACCTCTCCATACCCATTAATCTTTGCTAGTCTTGATACCCATGATTATGGGATTGCTGAGTCCTCGTGGCTCACAGATACTCCAACAACAGTTGCAGGTGCAGGTTTCCGTTGACTTGACGTGAGAGCGATTTTTACTAGTGTTGGAGTTCTTTCTTCTTCTTCTTCGTCAATCTTGGGTGAGGTTCCTGGTCGGCAGCCTGGGATAGCAGGATGGATGTCGTTGTGCTTTTCATGTTTGCATCCGTAGTCGGATGTCTTGTATTGATGTTTTTGTATTCATGTGACTTGTATGAATTCTTGTATCCCCATCTATTTATGTAATGGTACGATGTAATGATATCCATCTTGCTAAGCGCCTGAAATGCGGTTGTGCCTCAATCACAAGTTTTATCTAGTGATCAAGATAGAATCACATCTTGGGCGTGACACGTGCACACAACGGTTGCACCTTCCCCATAAAAGAGGAAACCGCAGGGGTTCTACTCCTTTACCCTCCGCGTCTTTTCCAATCTCGGAACCACCATTCCCCTTTTCTTCTCCAAGCGAAAACCAGAGTTCTTGCCCTTGCTTGCTGCCACCGCGCCTTCACTGCCCTTGATCCTCTGCCCTCTCTCAGCCGTCATGGCGCCCAAGATAGGCAAGGGCAAAGGGACGACGAAGGAAGGGACGACGAAGGACGATGGGGGGAAAGAGTCGCCGGAGAGCACGTTGGTGGAGCTGCGGACACAGTTCCCACTCTTCGAGCCGACGGTCGACGCGTTCACCCTCAAGGACAAGTTCAAGTGCATGTGGGGGAGATAGACGACGGGGCATCCCGCCACGCTCGTCATCCCTGTCTCCTGCTTCGCCAAGGGCGGTCGAAATCGGTACCCTTTCTTCGTCGATTATTTCTCCTGCGGGCTCTGCCCCCCTTTCTCGGATTTCTTCAGTGACGTCATGTACACCTACGGCTTCTGCCTTCTAGACCTCATGCTGAATGTCGTGGTGTGCCTAGCCTACTTCGCCCATCTCTGCGAAGGCTTTGCCGGAGTGCACCCCAGCACGACGCTCTTCCGCCACTACTTCGCTCCTCGCATCCAGCCGGGGGTGCTACCTCAGGCTGCATTGCTTGGATTTTGAGGCAGCAGACCAAGGGCCCATACCTGGAGGGCACCACGAAGGAGAGGTAGGAGGAGTAGCGAAGCCGGTGGTGCTGGATCAAGGAGACGGACCCGCCGGAGTTCTGCCGGGTCCGTTCGAAGCCACCAGTCTGTCGCAAGGACTGTAGCGATCTCGACGCCAAGGACCAGAGGCTCACGATCGCCACCACCAGGATCCATCGCCTTGCCGCGGCCGGGCTCACCCTCGAAATGATCGGGGCCAATTTTATTAGTCGCTGGATCGCCCCACTGCACAACAAGGGGAGGCCGGCCTGGGATTTTAGGAACGCGGCCGATATCATGAGGCTCTGCCCTAATTTAAACCACAACTTCACGGTGTTGCAACACACCCATCTTTGCCAGAGGCTCTTCCAGCTCAGGGTCGACGAGGCCGGCCGGGTCGAGAGGACCGACAAGGCTGTGAAGGCCGGCAAGGCCAGCGGGGCCACCAAGCCTGACAACCTGTTCGGGTTGCCAGCAGGGGTGGTCCCGCTGAGCAACAACTCTCGCCAGAGCGCCATCATCGCCATGATGCCGGTCTTCAACGTGCACGGCCTCGATCTGACTTGGGTCAAGCCAAAGGCGGAAGTGGTACATGCATTCTTCAACAACTTGTCGTAGAGGTACGTCCACGAGAAGCCGCGGCTTATCCGCGACACCACCGCGGAGGAACTCGCTTACATTGCTGCCAGGGCGGAGGAGGCAGCTCTCGCTGAGGAGGCCGGCAGCTTTGGCACCGTGGAGGATGAGGACGATGCGGCCGCGGAGGAGACAAAGTTTGCCGAGTGGGCGGGGCCCGCCAGGGAGGCCAGTAGCGCCGGCGCTGGAGCTCCCTCTATTGAGGAAGCGGTCGAGGAGTCGGCTGAGCAAGAGACCGATGCGGATGACCCCCCGGTCCAAGAGGCACGTCTTGCGGTAGGCGGGCTCCGGCGAGCCAGTCCGGCCCGGCAAGTCCACGCAGCGGCAGCAGGCCTGAGTGCCGCCCGTACGCTAGACGAGGGTTGCGAAGAAGGCCGCGGTTGCCGCTTCTTCTTCGTCCAGGCGTCCCTGGACGCTATCCCCTTCTCCTCCACTTATCGATGTCGCCTCAGATGCCGATTTCTATCTGGGTTCCTTTAGCCCGAAGAGGAAGAGGAGGCCAGAGGAGGAGGAGGAGGACAACGAGTAAGCATTTTGTCCTCCACCATCTCTTAATCTTCTGCCCTCACTGTTCTTCCTTAACTTAGTTTAATTTTTGCAGCGACATGGAGACGCTGGCCCAGAGGGCGGCGAAGAGGGCCAAAGCCTCAACGGGCGATGAGCTCCCGGCGAGCGCTCCGCGCACGCCGTCGTTGGTGGTCATCAGCCCGGAGAACAGCCCTTGGCGCAGCACCCACCCCAGCCCCGAGCGTGAGTCCATTCTCCACACCCCGCTGGCGGGCATTGGGGTGTGTTTTCTTGATGTTGACCTTGCCGGGTTTGTAGGAGGAGAGCGACAACCGGAGGAGTCGCCGAGGGGCGCCATCGACACGCCGTCCCTGGCAACTACGCCACCCAGAGGGGCGTCGCTGACAAGGGCATCCACCACCGAGCCCATGCGCACAGAGGAAGAGGGGGCGAGCATGGGCGCTTGTGGCTCTACCCCGGCAAACGGTGTTGGTGGGGAAGGAACCACCTCTTCTCGGCCCGGCATGGGTAAGTCGCCGGCTTCCCGTCCCCTGTCATCTCCGCCATGTGGTGCTCTTTCTTTTCTCTATTCTAAACCCTTGGTCTCGGCCTCGCCTCATCTTTTCTTCTGGTTTCCAGGCTCTCCCTTGGTTGACCGAGTGGATATTGACGTCGTCATCGAGGAGGTGGCCAAGGATGCTGAAGCCGAGGCCACCGAGATCGCGGCTGGGGAGGCCGCAGAGGGGCCTCCCTGGGAGACCAGCGAGGTGCCTGCCGGGGAGGCCGCTAAGGGGTCCGCCGGGGAGGAGGTGGCCAACGACCAACCCTCCTCCTCCGCAACTCCCACCTCGGGCAAATATTTGAAGGTGGGCGACGATCTGTTCGTCCTCCTCTCAGGACGGTAAGCACCAAAGCACCAACCGAGGGGGAGATCTTTGACAACGAGGTCCTCGCCATCGCTGGGCTTCAGGTTGTTGACGAAACAAGCGCCAGCGGCGGCGGTTCTCAACAGGAGCAGCTCCTTCGGGCCATGAGGGCGAATTTTCAAAAGCTTCAGGTGCTCTACCGTGCCTGCCAGAACAAGGTGAACTCCAGGATGGCGGCCATGGACAAAGCGGAAGCGGATTTTGGGGACGTGTTGCCTAGACGAAAGTCTGGTTCAACGAGGCCCGGGATGAGCTGGGCGCCATCCAGGTCCAGCTATACCAGCGCAAGCGAGAGCTCGCCCTATAGCTGGCTGACGTTGAGAAGGCCTAGGAGCTGGCGAAGGAGCAGGCCGCCAAGGACGAGGCTCCCCGGACGTAGCAGAAAGCTCTTCTGGACACCAAAGAGGAGGACCTTGAGGCCCGTGAGTGGGCGCTTGCCGCCGCGCTCTGTGACAAGTACGAGGAGATCGAGAAGCTCGTCGCGCAGCAGACCCAGGCGCTGGAGCAGAAGCACAAGGATGATCTTGACGCTCTGGCCCTGGTCCAGGTCCGCAAGGTGGAGGAGCTGAAGTTGGAGCGGGAGGGGCTGAAGGAGGAGACCTTGAAGCTGACAGAGGAGAGGGACACGAGCAACCGCGCACGGGCGGATTTGCAGGTCACCGTCTCCGATAAGACCAAACTGCTCTCCGACGCCAACGTCTCCATCAACAATCTGAAGCTAAAGTTGGATGCCTTGGAAGAGACGCTCTCGAAGGTCGGGGCCCGTGAGGAGACCCTGACAAAGGCCCTTGAGGGCGAGAAGCAGCAACATCAGAATGACGCCACCGCCCACAATGACTATGTGTACAGGTACAACTATGGACCGACGACCTCATCGACATTGCGGAGAGGCTCAACAGGCAACTATCTGTCATGGGTATGCCGGAATTCAAGTACTCTCAGGACACGAGTGTAACCCCTAGCGCCAGGATGACCTTGTTCTTTGGGCGCGTCCTCGAGGCCATGGAGCAGCTCCGCTCCAATCGAGCAACTTATCTGGCCAGCGAGGCTCGGAGGCTCTGCCGGGGCGCCCTGACCAAGGTGCTTACCAAGGTGGCATTCTGGAACCCCGACGTCGACTTCACGAACACGCTTGAGAGCTTGCTGGAGGATGCGAACCTCGCGGTGCTCGAGGAGCGTGTCAAGCCCATCATCAGCTGCGTCGACGGAGTCAAGAGGGTGGAAGGCCACCCCGCTTCTTATTGCCACTACGAGTTCATGCCCAAGATAAATTTATCTTAAGTTAGAACCGTGGCAATAAATGATGTAATATAACTCCACAGTATTTTGAAACAGTGCATGTTATCTCCCTGTTTGATCTTCCCTTGTATGTACGCACCCTACGCTTAGTTGGATAGGCTCGCCGGCGCGCAAACCTGTGTCGCGGCGCTTTGAGGACGGATCCTTTGCAGCCTGCTGGGGGCGCTAGCTGCTGGGCAAGCCACCTTGCTGTTCTCGGCGCAACCGCTTGAACTGTTGAGCAGACTCGAAACAGAACAAGGGCGTTGCCAATAGCGACAAGGCTCCTTTGCGTGCAGGTTCTCCATACAAGGATCGGGATCTTTCGAGGAAAATAACCCTATAAAAAGGAAAAATTCTCAAGTTTCTGCGTGACTTAGCTTTTTCATTGCCACGTAGATGGTGGTTGCGGCTGTAGACGACACCGCCCGCCTGGCCGACGACACCAAAACAATGGGGATGATGTTGACCTCCCCCGCCTTCTTCTTCTTTGCGGACATCGCGATGAAGGAGAAGATGCACTAACTCCTAGACCAGATTTTCACAACCCAGCGCCCCCTTACCTGGCGCGCCAAGGATGTCGGGGAAACGACAACTATGGGATCTCGGGGACCCTACTATGGTTTGCGGGGCGTAGAGTTGTGCAAAGAGCAGGTCTAGACGATCAACGCGTGGGAATTTTTACCCAGGTTCGGGCTGCAAGATGATGCGAAAAACCCTAGTCCCGCTTGTCTGTGTATATTTGGTGTTCTTGAGCTCCTGAACTGGCCTCTATGCGTGCCTGTCCACAAAGTCCGAATCCTCTCTCAGTATGCCTCGGGCCTCCTTTTATATGACAAAGGGGTTGCCACAGTGACACACATTAGGTGTAAAGTTACTTAAGTGTACAAGGTTATCTCGTGACATCTTAGGACAAACGCATTTCATGCGCCACCTATGTGTCCCCTATGTTTATCGGGGACGGCAAGGAAGCTTGTCCCGCCCATTGCCGCCTTGCCTCGCTCCGACACACAGGTACGAGGGATTTGAGTGTAGTCTCCTACTGGATTGATACCTTGGTTCTCAAAAACTGAGGGAAATACTTACGCTACTTTGTTGCATCACCCTTTCCTCTTCAAGGAAAAACCAACGCATGCTCAAGAGGTAGCAAGAAGGATTTCTGCGCCGTTGCCGGGGAGATCTACACACAAGTCACATACCAAGTACCCATCACAAACTCTTATCCCTCGCATTACATTATTTTCCATTCGCCTCTCGTCTTCCTCTCCCCCAGTTCACCTTTGCCTTTTTTTCCATTCGCCTTTCTGTTTGCTTGTGTTGCCATGTGCCCTCTATCAGCTTGCATCTTCACTTGCTAAATTATGGATCCTCATCCACTTGCTAATCTTGTTAAAACATCCAATTATGTCGAACCCATTGCTAGTGAGTTGAGTGCACTAGATTATCTTTATGAGGTTTTGCTTGAAATTCGTGAATCTAAAAATTGTGATGAATTGTTAAAAGAAAAAGTGATTCATGATAGCTCCTTGAATAAAAAGCATGATTGCAATGAAGTTATTATAAATTCTATTAATTTCAATTGTGTTAATGATATCCAAACCCCTAAGCTTGGGGATGCTAGTTGTGTTATGTCTACTACTTGTTGCAATGATCATGATTTGGGCGATTCTTCTTATGATCTTAAAAATTTATTTAATCCCCATGATGAATGTAAGATTGATAATAATGTTCGCAATAATATTGAAAGTGGGTTTGGAAGATTGTCAACTTTAGATCCCACATATTTGGAGAATGATCAATCTTATGATTTTTTGATAAAAGTGGGTTTGGAGAGGTCATGACTTCAGTTAATGTTAATCCCACTATTTTGGAAGAGTGTCAACTTCGTGTGCATGTGGATCGTGTTGACTATATGTTTTGTGATAGCTCAATTGTTGAATTTTCTTATGATCCTACATGCAATTATTATGAGAGAGGAAAATATGATTGTAGGAATTTTCATATTACTAAATTACCTCTCGTTATGTTGAGATTGCTATTGGCTCTTTTTTCTTCCTTGCATATGCTAGATCTTGATTGGCTTGCTAATTTTTCCCCTATAAAATGCCTATGCATAGGAAGTATGTTAGATTTAGATGTGATTTCACATGCTTTATGATGCTCTTTTTGTGCTTCAGTTCTTATCTTTCATGTGAGCATCATTCAAATCTCAAGCCGATCTTAATGGCTATAAAGCATGAGCTTGTTGGGAGGCAACCCAATTTTATTTTTATTCCTTGATTTTTGTTTCTATTTAGTAATAAATAATTCACCTAGATTTTGTTTAGATGTGGTTTTGTGTTTTAATTTGTGTTTGGGCCAAGTAGAACCTTTGGGAAGACTTGGGTGAAGTCTTTGCGATCATGCTGTAAAAAACAGAAACTTTTGCGCTCACGAGATTAGCTGCCATTCTTTACTGAAGAGTGATTTTAGGTTGATTCTTTTTGCAGATGATTAATAGAAAAATTCCTCACGTCCACCAGTTTACTTAACAATTTTTAGAGTTATAGAAGTATTCGAAAGTTACAGATTGCTACAGACTATTCTGTTCTTGACAGATTTTGTTTTTCGTGTGTTGTTTGCTTATTTTGATGAATCTATGAGTAGTATCGGGGGGTATGAACCATAGAGAAGTTGGAATACAGTAGGTTTAACACCAATATGAATAAATAATGAGTTAAATACAGTACCCTTAAGTGGTGGTTTGTTTTCTTATACTAACGGAGCTCACGGGATTTTCTGTTAAATTTTGTGTTGTGAAGTTTTCAAGTTTTTGGGTAAAGATTTGATGGACTATGGAACAAAGAGTGGAAAGAGCCTAAGCTTGGGGATACCCAAGGCACCTCAAGATAAAATTCAAGGAAAACCAAAGGCCTAAGCTTGGGGATGCCTCGAGAAGGCATCCCCTCTTTCGTCTTCGTCTATCGGTAACTTTACTTGAGACTATATTTTTATTCACCACATGATATGTCTTTTGCTTGGAGCATCTTGTATGATTTGAGTATTTGCTCTTTAGTTTACCACAATCATCCTTGATGTACACACCTTTTGGGAGAGACACACATGAATCGAAATTTATTAGAATACTCTATGTGCTTCACTTATATCTTTTGAGCTATATAGTTTTGCTCTAGCACTTCACTTATATCTTTTTAGAGCACGGCGGTGGTTTTATTTTATAGAAATTATTGATCTCTCATGATTCGCTTATATTATTTTGAGAGTCCTTTAGAACAACATGGTAATTTGCTTTGATTATAAAATTAGTCCTAATATGACAGGCATCAAAGATGGGTAAAATAAAAACTTTCATATAAAGTATATGGAATACTAAGAGAAGTTTGATACTTGATGATTGTTTTGAGATATGAGGATGTGATATTAGAGTCATGCTAGTAGAGTAGTTGTGAACTATAGAAATACCTGTGTTGAGGTTTGCAAGTCCCGTAGCATGCACGTATGGTAACTGTTGTGTGACAAATTTGAAGCATGACGTATTTCATTGATTGTCATCCTTTGTGTGGAGGTCGGGATCGCACGATGGTTAACTCCTACCAACCCTTCCCCTAGGAGCATGCGTGTAGTACTTTGTTTTGATGACTTGTAGATTTTTGCAATAAGTATGTGAGTTCCTTATGACTAATGTTGAGTCCATGGATTATACGCACTCTCACCTTTCCACCATTGCTAGCCTCTCTCGTACCGCACAACTTTCGCCGGTACCATACACCCACCATATACCTTCCTCAAAACAGCCACCATACCTACCTATAATGGCATTTCCATAGCCATTCCGAGATATATTGCCATGCAACTATCTACCGTTCCGTTTATTATGACACACTTCATCATTAGCATATTGACATGCATGATCATGTAGTTGACATCGTATTTGTGGCAATGCCACCATGCATAATTTTTCATACATGTCACTCTTGATTCATTGCACATCCCGGTACACCGCCGGAGGCATTCATATAGAGTCATATTTTGTTCTAGTATCGAGTTGTAATCCTTGAATTGTAAATGAAAGTAGAAGTGTGATGATCATCATTATTAGAGCATTGTCCCGAAAAAACAAAAGAAAGGCCCAAAAAAAGAAAGGCCAAATAAAAGAAAAGAAAAAAAGGGAAGGCCCAAAAAAAAGAAAGAAAAGGGACAATGCTACTATCTTTTTCCAAACTTGTGCTTCGAAGTAGCACCATGATCTTCATGATAGAGAGTCTCTTGTTTAGTCACTTTCATATACAAGTGGAAATTTTCATTATAGAACTTGGCTTGTATATTCCAACGATGGGCTTCCTCAAATGCCCTAGGTCTTCGCGAGCAAGCAAGTTGGATGCACACCCACTTAGTTTCTTTTGTTGAGCTTTCATACATTTATAGCTTTAGTGCATCCGTTGCATGGCAATACCTACTCACTCACATTGATATCTATTGATGGGCATCTTCATAGCCATTGATACGCCTAGTTGATGTGGGACCATCTTCCTCCTTTTGTCTTCTCCAAAACCACAACTCTATTCCACCTACATTGTTATATCCATTATGAGATAAACCTATCTACAAGGAGGGAAAATGTGCGTTGGATGGATAAACCTATCTAGAGGCTGGTCGATCAATGTTTGTAAGAGAGATATGAGTCGGGGGTGCGAAAGCGAGAGTTTTGTGTGTGTGTGTGTGTGTGTGTGTGTGTGTGTGTGTGTGAGAGAGAGAGAGAGAGAGAGAGAGAGAGACTGTAGTCGGTAGGGGGATCCAAAGCGGGAGTTGTGTGTGTGTGAGAGAGGGAGAGAGAGGGGGGGAAGAGTTTGTCGGGTCGGTAAACAAATGAATAATGTTAGTTTTGGAATGGAGAGGAAGATGGAACGAAGATGGAGAGGAGTGCATGTATCTTTTTGCAAAATTGTCATACTTTCCTTCCTACCCATCAAGTATAGATCAAATGACCTATATTGCAGGATGGCAGGCACACCATCTTCACCAACTCTGTTTTTAGAAGAGTATAGATAGGATGCGTGACAGAACCCTAGAGAGAAAGGCAAAGTGAAAGATGAGTTAGAGTGCGTGTGTGGTGGTGAAAAAGAAATCTTAGGTGGCTATAGTGATACCAGAGAATGATAGAGACGTGAGAGATAATGAAGACCGTGTAATCTATGAAGATATAGAGTGTGTGACACTTCCCGAGGGACACGGTGAGAGACCTTGTTTGCAAAAAACAGAGAAGCATGTACTGAGTGTGCATGTGAGATGGAGAAAGGAGAGTGGTAGCTACATGAAGGACCACACGAGAGACCTAGAGAGAGACGAGCATGAACAAGATTCAAGTATTTAGTTGTGTGTATAGAAGATGTCAACATGAAAGGGATTAAAAAATTGAATTATATATGATGGTACATGTAATTTAGACTCGAAGCAAAATTTATCTATCAAACATGCATACTAATTTGACTTTCCTCGCGCATATGTTATTTAATATATTGATATTACCGATCCATACATTTGAGTTGAACTTAATTTGGTTTCAAAATTTTAAATTCAAAGTTGAACATAATTTGGTTTAAAAAACTTGAATTCAACCTTATGATTTTGAGATCATTGCATTTGTAAAACATATTTTATATATAAAGGACCAGAATTCTTTGTTGTGCTTTTGAAATTTTATATATAAAATGATGTATATAGATTTGTATTCGAATAGAAACTAGATCGTGCCCAAAAAAAAGAAAATGGATTTGAAGTGAGTTGGCACGGTAAACGTGCACTCTTTTTCTGCAAAAAAAAAAACGAAGCGGGGAAACTCGCAGTAACTACCCGAAACCAAAATTTGCGAGATGGAAATTATTGCCTATCCCTGACATGCAAAGCCTATCGGTTCAATTTCTACAGGTTTTGATAGGGGTAGGCTTGTAATTTCACTCAACGTGACATAACCGCCTCCGCCTCTCACCTCCCTGGATTCATACACAGTGGACGCCAAAACACAGTTTCTCCTCGGCCGAAATCTCCTCTCACCTCCCCGATTCATACACGGTGGGCGCCAAAACAAACTCTCCTCGGCCGAAATCTCCCGCGGCAAATATTCAGTGTATGCGAGATTACCATCATATCCCCATCAGCCCAATATTCATGTGATGTCTGCAATTTTAAACGGGGGATAAGATGGTAACTTTCCCCGCATTTGAGACAAGCACCTCCCAAATCCATGGTCCCCCTACCTCTCTACCTCCATTTCCCATTCGTACTCCGTGGGCGCCAAAACACCTTCTCCACCCCAGCCTCCTCCGTCCGCCACCCCATCCACTGTCGTCCTCCTCCACCATGCCGGAGCTGATACCCCAACACCATCGTCCATTACAAGAGATCGACCTCTCTCATCCACGGCTTCGAACCAGCTGGATCCTTGCATACCGTCCCCTCGCCTCACCCCCGCCGTCATACACCTTGTCGGCACTGCTCCTACGACCGTCTCGCCACCACGTCGGGATATTTCCCCCACCGCCACCGTCTTCCCTCCTACATCTGCTTCCACGCTGCTGACAACCATCGCTACCGCAACACCATCAAATTCTCAGTAGATGCATACATGGCGCCGCACCAGAGGCGGTACTCTTTCGTATTTTCTCAACTTATTTATCGCAGCAAGAAAATAGATCGCCACTGCTCTACTATGATTTCTTGTCCACCACTTAGGATCTTACTTGTTAGTTGCTTGGTTGGAAAGTTGCCTTTGTCCGGTTTGCACCTTTAGATCCGCCATGGCACGATCAACACTATACTCGCAATGCTTATGGTTTTCCCCTTTTATATTCCACACTAGCTAAATGACAATAGACTAAATTTCAAAATTGGGTCAATCGATTTTGGAGAGCTGGCCGAAGTTCGCCGGAGGGAAGGAAGGTGCTCGGGTGGGGGCGGTGGTGGGGCCTCACCGGAGAAAAAAACTCAACGCGGGTGGGGGGAGGGGAGGAACACTAGCGTAGGGGGGCGGTTCAGGGGAGGGCGGGGGGTCGGGGACAGTGGTTCAGCCGGTGCCCCTTGCAGTATTCCGTAAGGGAAGAATCAGAGGGGAGGAATAAGAAGGGTTATGAGACGTAGGATCTTCATCCAACCGCCTGAACTGGTCGACTGACCCAAATCACGAAAGTCGCGTGACTTGCATGCAGACATTCCTTTATATTCAGTACCATCATTGTAGCTGCTTAGCAGTCCTCCTAAATCCATCAAGCTAAATAATGTGCCACTAATAATTCCAAACTTGTTGCTCAAATACAAATCTGATTTGATGCTGATATTACTAAAACAGATAATGTTTAATTGGTCAGCTGATGTTCCCACTTTACTTTCAAAAAGCACGTGCACCACATATAAAGAGACAACAGGGAGTTGCATTCTTAATGCGGTCTGGTTCATCATGTGTGAGCACTGCGCAACAAACATTTTATTATCCTAAATCTGCTTGCTCTTCTTTAGCACGTTCCTCTTATGTTCTTCTTTAATAAGTACTCTCTCCGTTTCTGAATACAAGCCTTTGTATAGATTCCACCATGGACTACATATGGAGCAAAATGAGTGAATCTACACTCTAAAATGTATCTGTATACATCTGTATGTGATCCATAGTGGAAATCGCTACAAATACTTCTATTTTGGAATGGAGGGACTATAATAGTACAATATGTTCCTTGAAGTGAAGAGGAGCAGGGACATTTGCAGTGTACATGTCTATTCGGTCAGTTGTCATGGACACTTTCAACTCTTCGAACCTCTATGATTCGTAGGATTTTTTAAACATAGGAATAGGAACTGTAGTGGCCTGCCCACTTGAATCCTATAAGATTAGCAAGGAAATGCGGGGAGCTGTGTCGCCTTTGAGAGTTACATTGATATTAATAGTACCGCGCCTTCATTTGAAGAGAGCTGTTATCCGAACCCTTTCTAACCATACCAGCAATAGTAGCCCATATTTTCCAGCAAGTTGCACTTTCCTGATTTTACTTGTGATGCTTACGGTCTTACCATTATATCTACACTATGATCTGTGTTGGTGCTTTGTGTCGCACAAACAGCATTCCACTCTTGAAGCTAAACAACACACCAATCATAAGTCCAAAGCTTACTTCTTCAAATATGAATTGTGATATGGTACCGATATTAGTTAACAGACACACATTTAGTTGGTCAGCTAATGCTCCCACTTGATTTTCCAAATGCATATGGTCACATATAGAGAGACTTCATCGAATTGCATTTCTTTGGGTGCCATCATTCATCATGAGTGGGAAACCAACATTGTATGAAAAGAAGCAGAATCTCAATAATATGCTTCCTCTTCTGTTCTTTAGTATGTTCCTCTTTTATTATTCTTTATTTAGTAAGTACAATATATTCCTTGTTAGGAAGGGGAGCAGGAACATCTGCAGTCAACAGCTGATAGGGCTGGCTTGTAGGTGATCGATAGGCTTTCAATTAGTAGCGACAATACAACACCGTAATTTCCAGCCAGTTCCACTTTCCTAATTTATTTATGTTGGGTATGGTCTATGGTGTACCCCTTTTATCTACACTAAGATCTGCCTAGTTGATGTGTGCTCTTGTTATCATGGTTTGGCAATAAACTTTATATACAATATATTATGAACCTATCATCTGCCGACTATCCTTACTTCCGGAGCTCCCAACAGGGAGCCTATTTTTTGTGTAGCTATGCCAGATTATATTAATGCACGCACCATATTAGAGCACACATGGGCTCTCCTATCAGAATCCAGTGATAGCACACACGGGTTTACAAGGAGCCCCTATTATATTAGAATATCCCCTGCATTACGAAGATAATCTCACTACTATTTATGTTTCCACGCTTCTCAGATATTGTACATAATCACAATGAATATGAGAATGCGCGCATCAGAGGAATATTACGGAACAGTGCAATGACTAACAAACTTGGCACCAAGGCATTGAGTTCCAGTCTGGATGCAATGAAACTCATATGCACCCCACCTGTAGATTGTTGTTCAGAATATGATCCTAATGACTATTCCGACCTCAACGAGTCGAAGGTAGATGGCCTATCCTATTCACCCATCAAGGTGTTTGTTCTAATTTGGCAATGTTTTATTGATTGCACGTATCATGCATAAGGTATCTTGCAGTTCTTCTACTTCGTTGCATCGCCATCTGCTTTGTTTACTCATCATATATGTCAAGATGCCATGCCCATCCATTATCAATACATATTCCATCTATCATCATACCATGTTTTCTCACTCATCTGATGTTCTTGTGCATCAAACATCAAAAAGGAAGAGGGTGATTGCCGAACCTGAAAGTGCACTAGCAAAGTCCTTGAAAAATGTGGTGGTGCCGAAGAAATCAGATAGCACCCCACTTATATTGGCTCTCCAACCAGTGACACAAAACGTAGGACCAACTCCAGCAGACTGTACCCATACTTCACTGGCCACACCACTAGCCCCACGACACAGGACCTGCACTCCAGCAAAAGGTATGTCGATTTTAGTTGCCATAGCACCAGCCGTACCACAGAAAAATCCCACTCCAGCAAAAAGTACAACAAGTCCACTGGCCGAAGACCTATCCCAACTGCAGAGACATACAATTTTTGCATATTTGAACCCCATTCCAGTTATTCCCAGTTTAAAAGACAATGCTTTTAATGTTGTTTGGAACTATGTGTATATATTCCCATCATGGGAAGATTATGGTGAAGACATACACCATTTTCACATCTTCATGTCCCACTTACGTGTAAGTGCTATTATTCATGGTGATTATTTTCCTGTTTTCTGCTGAATGAACACATCAATGATTTACATTACATTGTTGTAAGTAGGCGAGGTTCAATCTGCATAGTCATGACAAGCAATTCATGCTTGTGCTTTTCAAGGAAGCATTGCAACAGTATCGGTGTTACCTGAGGAAAACACATTTTGATGGCAAGTCTATAAATGAATTTCTGGTGAAGTCTCCTGTGCTAAATTTAGAAGATATTGAATCGAAAAACCTTGTTATGCTCTGGTCTCGTTCCCAGGATTAGGTACTGTCTATGATATCACATGACCATGAACTTCTACTTTTCCACATGTGCCTTACAGATCTCTTTTACATGAAATCTGCTCAAAGAAGAATTCCGATTTGAACAAGACGACAAGATATCGCAAATATGCTGCTCGCTGCTTTGCTCTTGTTGGTACCTGTTGTCCTGTATAACTGTACTTGCATTCATACCTGGTTCATTATGTGACAGTGGTATGCATGATAGCTTGCTTATCAATTGTTCGCTCCAAATTATCACATTTGTATTAATGGCTACATTAATGTAGAATATACCCAATGCCAATTAAAAAGTTTAGCTCTGCATTGTTCTTCTAAGTACATGCTGTCCTTTATCAGTGTACTTATATAGACATCTAGTTGTTCATGTACAATCACTCTGCAACTTATTTTCCTTTGCCCTCCATTTTCTACACATTAGATCTATATTTACTCTTACCATAAGGTTGGATAAAACCAATGGTATTGAAGAAGTTTAGCTCTGCATTGCTCTTGGAAGTACATTTTGCATGTATCACTGTACTTACATTTATAGCTAGTTGGTTATGTAGCATCACTCTATATCTTATCTTAAATGTTCTCCATTTTTCTTATATTATCACATCTATATTTACTCTTAACAAAATGTGGAATAAAGGAAATGCTTATGAAGAAGATTCTGTGGTAAACTTCTTGAATTGCCCCACCACCAGCATGGCCAAGGGCTTTATAGAGCCTGTCTTCACCACTAATGTAAGTTTGTCCTTCTGAAGCCTTCAAACTTTAATGTGTATATTTGGTTAGGCATAAGTACAACAACTGTTTATTTTTTGTTTGCATCAAATTGCATGTTTAAAGTTTATTATGAAGTTCATAAACATAAGTTTGTCCTTCTCAATTTAAGTTTTCAGCTGTACAACCAAGTTCCTTCTTAATACCATGTAAACTAAACTATACAGAGCAACTGATCTTCTTTTGCACCGCATGTATGCTTCTGTTCTTGATACATAATCCAGTGGTGTTGTGAAATTACCCACTACAACACAATGTCATATTCTGCAGTGTCTTAACTATGAACAATGCCATATTATTCTACTATTATTTAAACCGCCTCTTTATTTGCCAATTTGAAATGGGATAAATTGACAACATACTAACCATTGATACTTATGTGTTCTTTAGCACCACATGTATGCTTGAGTTCTTGATTTCTAATCAAGTGGTGTCTTGAAGCTGCCAACTCCTTCACAATATCATTTCCTTCCATGTCTTAACCTGAACAATACCATATTATGTTATGCTATTTTAAACCATTTCTCTTTATTCGCTAATAAGAAATGTGATGAATTTCTAGCACTGATGCTTATATGTGCAAAACCTCTCATATGTGTGCTTGTTTCTCTTTCAGAGTGATACATCTGACCCCATGAAGAATTGCCACAATGATAGTGAGACATACCCATTGCATGTCCCTCTAACATATATTGCAAGGAAGAAGGCAACAGATCTTTGAGATAGCGATACAACTCCAAAGTCATGTCTTGATGTAGCGTTGAAGTTACTCGCTAATAGCAGTGACACAAGCTCGATGAAGTCGCCACCTGAATCTATAAAACTTCTTCAGTCTTAACTTGAAGCAGCAAGACATGGTTCAACTGAACCCCTGCTTGAACTCCAATCTCTATGGAAGATCAACGAGAAGTCCAGTGCGTCCATTGATGCTATGCATCAAGAGTTGGAGGATATAAGCGTTAAACAAGCACAATCTCATCAATTTGCTCAGCTGCTTGTGCTGCAGCTCCCGAGCAGGGCTAACTTTTCCTGAACTCTATTGAAGTGCTGTCGGTTTTGCATATTATTTGGTCGGCCTGTTTATTTGCACTGGTGGCAATCTTTGATGCCCAGTGGATGTTATATGCCGTAATTTCTTTATTGTATAGTCTATGTTTTTTCTTATTCACGATACTGCAGTTATTTTACTGTATATATATATATATATATATATATATATTTGTGGTGAGGTAAATGTTAGAGGTTGTAGCAAATATTGTACACTACGGATCTTTGCTACTTCTTGAGCTTGCGTTGTTTTCCCTCGAAGAGGAAAGGGTGATGCAGCACAGTAGCGTAAGTATTTCCCTCAGATTTTGAGAACCAAGGTATCAATCCAGTAGGAGACCACGCGCGAGTCCCTCGTACCTACACAAACAAATAAAAACCTTGCAACCAACGCGATAAAGGGGTTGTCAATCCCTTCACGGCAACTTGCAAAAGTGAGATCTGATAGAGATGATAAGATAATATTTTTGGTATTTTTGATATGTAGATTGAAAGTAAAGATTGCAAAACAAAAGTAAAGTAAAGATAAATAGTTGATGGAAGATTAATATGATGAACATAGACCCGAGGGCCGTAGCTTTCACTAGTGGCTTCTCTCAAGATAGCAGATTTCTACAGTGGGTGAACAAATTACTGTTGAGCAATTGATAGAAAAGCGCATAGTTATGAGAATATCTAGGCATGATCATTGTAAATAGGCATCACGTCCGTAACAAGTAGACCGAAATAATTATGCATCTACTACTATTACTCCACACATCGACCGCTATCCAACATGCATCTAGAGTATTAAGTTCATAAGAACAGAGTAAGGCCTTAAGAAAGATGACATGATGTAGAGGGATAAACTCAAGCAATATGATATAAATCCCATCTTTTTATCCTCGATGGCAAAAATACAATACTTGCCTTGCTGCCCCTACTGTCAGTGGGAAAGGACATCGCAAGATTGAACCCAAAGCCAAGCACTTCTCCCATTGCAAGAACTACCAATCTAGTAGGCCAAACCAAACTAATAATTCAAAGAGACTTGCAAAGATATTTGAATCATGCATAAAAGATTTCAGAGAAGAATCAAATAATGTTCATAGATAATCTTGATAATAAACCCACATTTCATCGGATCTCGACAAACACACCGCAAAAAGAATTACATCGAATAGATCTCCAAGAAGATCGAGGAGAACTTTGTATTGAGATCCAAAGAGAGAGAAGAAGCCATCTAGCTAATAACTATGGACCCGAAGGTCTGTGGTAAACTACTCACAACTCATCGGAGAGGCTATGGTGTTGATGTAGAAGCCCTCCATGATCGATTCCCCCTTTGGTGGAGCTCCGGAACAGGCCCCAAGATGGGATCTCATGGGTATGGAAGGTTGCGGCGGTGGAATTAGGGTTTCGTGGCGCTCCTCTATGTTTTCGGGGTACGTAGGTATATATAGGAGGAAGAGGCACATCAGGGGAGCCACGAGGGGCCCACGAGGGTGGGGGCGCGCCTACCCCCCTTGGGCGCGCCCCTACCCTCATGGCCACCTCGTTCGCTTCCTGGTGTGTACTCCAAGTCTTCTGTGTTGCAATTATTCCAAAAATGACTCTTCCGAAGGTTTCATTCAGTTTGGACTCCGTTTGATATTCATTTTCTGCGAAACACTGAAATAGGCAAAAAAACAGCAATTTGCACTGGGCCTTGGGTTAGTAGGTTAGTCCCAAAAATCATATATATATATATATAAGTGTATAATAAAGCCCATTAAACATCCAAAACAGATAATATAATGGCATGGAACAATCGAAAATTATAGATACGTTGGAGACGCATCAAGCATCCCCAAGCTTAATTCATGCTCGTCCTCGAGTAGGCAAATGAGAAAAACAGAATTTTTGATGTGGAATGCTACCCAACATAATTCTCAGTGTAATTTTCTTTATTGTGGCATGAATGTTCAGATCCAAAAAATTCAAGACAAAAGTCTATATTGACATACGAATAATAATATTTCAAGCATACTAACAAAGCAATCACGTCTTCTCAAAATAACATGGCCAAAGAAAGTTCATCCCTACAAAATCATATAGTTTGGCTATGCTCCATCTTCGCCACACAAAATACTCAAATCATGCACAACCCCGGTTTCAGCCAAGCAATTGTTCCATACTTACATTTTCTCAAACTTTTACAACTTTCACGCAATACATGAGCGTGAGCCATGGATATAGCACTATAGGTGGAATAGAGTGGTGGTTGTGGAGAAGACAAAAGAGGAAGATGGTCTCACATCAACTAGGCGTATCAATGGCCTATGGAGATGCCCATCAATAGATATCAATGTGAGTGAGTAGGGATTGCCATGTGTCGGTGTACTAAAGTAGGGGTACCTTAGTATCCCGAACTTGTGCACGGGCAGTAGCAGCGTCCCGTGGCAGGGCTTGCCGCGCGTCCGCCAAGGCCCACTGTGGTTCCTTTGGAGCCATTCAAGAACAAAGTATTCAAGTTAAAGAAACAAGGCCCCGGCAAAAGGAGCTTGCCGGGAAGGCCATTCAAGGCTCAAGACCACCTCTTTGGTACAAGACCCTGGCAAGAGGAGCTTGCCGGGAAGGCCAAACACGACATTTCAAGAGACTTGCCGCAACGCGCCACGCGTCCCGGCAAGGCACGGAGAGCGACAAGCTCCCAGGCGCGACAAGATGGCGGCCGCGGCAAGGCACCTGCCGCGGCAAGCTTCCACTAAGTACCTGCGCTCCAGCTCATCTGCCCACGCGTCGCCCTGGGGCCCTTCTAGGCGGAAGGCTGTGCAGCCGGGGGTACACGGTGGCGAGCTGCGATGACGAGGCCACCTTCGTGGCGGACGGAGACGCCCTGACGGACGCTTTTTGCACTGTTTGGGGCGACGGCGACGGGCATTTAATGTCCTTGTCCCCCGCCGTCAGGGTTAGGTATAGAGCACTATGCATACACTATTCTAACTACCACCGTTTTTACGTTTTTACCCTCACCTGCGTTGCCACCTGTCGGTGACCCCTTTGATCTATAAAAGGAGGCCCATGCGCAACGTAGAGGGGGTTACGATCTTCGATCATTCTCACGCTCGGTGTTGCTAGCTATCAGCACTGTAGCTCTTCTTGCTCCCGAGCCAAGAACGCAATACAAACCAAGGCAGGAGTAGGGTTTTACGCATCCGTGCGGCCCGAACCTGGGTAAACTGCTCGCGTGTTCGTCTCGATCCGCTCTTCGTGCACCCTCCGCTCCCTTGCCGTACCGAAAAGGGGCTCCGGTCCCATAGGTGTTCGTGGGCGATCAGTTTCCCCGACATCTTTGGCGCGCCGGGTAGGGGGGCGTCGAGGTTGTGTGAACCCGATCCGGCGTTCACGCGGGCGACATCTCCACCAACCTCATCAACTTCATCGACTTCATCAACATGCCGCCGAAGAAGAAGGCTTCGGAGGCAGCAGGCCCGTCCGCGTCAATCCCACCACCGTCAGAGCCAATGGCCGGTGGGGTAGACGCCGGCGAGGAAACTCACGGCGCCGCCAAGTTCAAGGATAAGACGGAGGACCGAGCGCACTCCAAGACCTCGGCGTCCGTGCATGCTCCGCGCCCGTCTCAGGAGGCGCCGGACCGGCAGCGACGTGGTACACAAGGTACCATACGCTTGCTGGGCCAAGGTCGAGCTGGCGGTACGCGGGACGCTCAAGGCCAACATGCTGGCACGAGCAAGGCGCGGTCGCTGGGACGAGACGCTGCTCCTTCTAACGCCGTTAGAAGTCCGAGCATCTCTCGCTCCTCGCACCGCTCACCACCGCTCCCCGCCACTCCAGCAGAAGCTCTAGCTCAAGCTCAGCTACTCCTCGACTTCCCTCCAGTGGCCGACAAGGCCGACGACTGGAGGGCCACCATCCAAAGCCTCATCGCCTTCGCCAATAACGACACTCCGTAGCAGCCGACGACGTCGCGGCCGCGGCAAGTTAGCCAGGCGCGGGCTGATGACGACAAGACCGCCGGGGGTGCAACTACCGTGCACTCCCTGCCCCGAAGGCCAAAATCGCCGACTCGCCGGATCAACATCGACGACGACTCCACGGCGTCGTCGGATCCACGAGCTCGCCGCGATCAACGCCAAGTCCTTGACGACAGACGACAAGAAGACGCTCGAACTCGGATCGAGCGTCGAAGAGAAGCGCGGCGATAATCCGACCAGCGCGCTGGGCCCGCTGTCGACATGCACGTGCCCGGAGAACCAGGCCACTTGCCGTACGCGGCGGGTTGTCCTGTGTTCACCCGTGAGCTGCGGCAAGTCCAGTGGCCCAACATGAAGAACTTCAAGCCCGACGTACCCGAGAAGTACGACGGCAAGACTCATCTGTCAGAGTTTCTCAGCATCTACACCATCGCGGTGCAGGCTGCCGGGGGACGAGACGAGAAGATACTCGCGAATTACTTCCCGCTAGTGCTCAAGCCAAACGTCAGATCTTGGCTCATGCACTTGTGGGAAAACTCCATCTCTTCTTGGGCCGACCTGTGCCATCAGTTTGTCGGCGCCTTCACGGGCGGCCACAAGCCCCATGGCCAGAAGAGTGATCTTCATATACTCGCCCAAAAGGAAGGATAGTCCCTGCGAAAGTACATCCAAAGATTCAGCCGCGTCGAGCACAACATCCCAGATGTCCACCCTGCTGTGGTTATTAGCGCGTTCCACCAGAACGTGCGTAACCGCAGGATGAGGGAGGAAATGGCGATGTGCAAGATCCGAGATGTCAGTGAGCTCTACGCCCTGGCCGACAAGTGCGCACGCGCTGAGGAGAGGAGGAGGCTCCCCGGAGAGGATACTGGAGCAGGGGGAACAGATAGTGAGGATGCCGCCCCGGCAAGGAAGAACCGGCGGCGGAACAACAGGAAAAAGAAGAGCAAAGAAGTACTGGTCGTTGAGCAGTCCGGCAAGGAGGCTGGCGCCAAGAAAGCCCAGGCTGGCAGCTCCAGCAAGGAGACTGTGGCGGCCGCCGACAAGCAGGACGGCTCCGACAAGCAGTACTGCAAGATCCACCGCACCAAGGGCCACAACCTCCAGAACTGCTAAATGGTTGAGTACCTCGTCGAGCAACAAAAAGCTGAGTACGAGCGACGCGACAAGGAGAAGGCCCAGGGAGGTGGAGGAGAGTCCGGCAAGAAGAGGCCATTCAATGGCCGGGGAGGACTTCGCGGCAAGGCCAAGCAGCGGCAAGGAGATAGACCTCCCCGTGGCCGCGACGACAACGAAGACATGGAGGACGGAGATAACAGCGAGCAGGAGTTCCAGAAGGCAACAGAGGTCTTGTGCGTAGACGGTGGAGCTTCTCTGCATACTTCCCACCGCCAACTCAAACAATGGGTACGGGAAGTCAATGCGGCAGAGCCACCCGTCGAGTCGCGCAAACTTCTGAAGTGGTCCAGCACTCCCATCGTCTTTGACATTGAGGACCACCCTGATCGCACAACTGCGGTCGGGTGCTTGCCGATGTTGGTTTCACCAACTATCCGCAACCTTAAGGTCACCAAGATGTTGGTTGACGGCGGGGCCGGCCTGAACCTGATCTCCTCTGCTGTGGTCCGGAAACTCCAGATCCCCGACAACGAGCTCGAGGAAACCGGCACATTCCAGGGGATCAACCCGGGAAGGAGCAAGCCGAAGGGGAAAATCACACCACCAGTGACTTTTGGCGGAGAGCTGAACTTCAGGGCTGAGAGGATCACCTTTGACGTTGCCGATATCCCATTGCCTTACAATGGGATACTTGGCCGTCCGGCGCTCGCCAAGTTCATGGCAGCCTCTCATTATGCCTACAACATGCTCAAGATGCCAGGCCCGATAAGCGTCATCTCTGTCCCCGGCGACAAGAAGGACGCGCTTATCTGTGCCGACAAGATTTACCGGGACGCAGCAGCCGCAACAGATAGCAAGACACTTGCCGCTGAAGCTCCCGGGGGGAAGAACAAGACTAAGTCCGGCAAGAGCTCTGGGGCTCACTCCGGCAAACGCACCTCCTCAGAGTGCTGCGCTGCCGTCGAGGACGCACCATCGAGCTCCACCGGCAAGTGCAATAAGGCGATGGCAGCTCCACTCGCAACCAAGAAGGTGTCCGCCAAGGAGGACGGCACTGGTGGTACATTCACCATCAGTGCCACGCTCGATCCTAAATAGGAAAGCGCGCTCGTTGCTTTCCTGCGGGCGAACGTCGACGTGTTTGCATGGCAACCGTCTGACATCCCCGGTGTTCCCAGGAAAGTGATTGAGCACAAGCTTGCCATTTGTCCGCGTGCGCGACCGGTCAAGAAAAAGGTTAGAAAGCAAGCGGTGGAGCGCCAAGAGTTTATTGCAGAAGAAATCAAGAAGCTGGAAGCGGCAGGCCTTGTCAGAGGTGTACTTCATCCCACGTGGCTGGCCAATCCTGTTGTCGTGCGCAAAGCAAATGGAAAGTGGAGGCTTTGTATAGACTTCACCGATGTGAATAAAACTTGTCCCAAAGATCCATTTCCCTTGCCGCGCATTGACCAGATTGTTGACTCCACGGCTGGATGTGAGTTGCTTTCATTTCTTGATGCCTATTCAGGATACCACCAGATATTTATGGCTGAAGAAGATGAAGAGAAGATCGCGTTCATTACTCCATGTGGCACTTACTGCTTCATGCGCATGCCCTTTGGATTGAAGAATGCCGGTTCAACATTTGCGAGGGTAGTCCACACTGCTTTTGAGCCACAGATACATAGGATTGTAGAAGCTTACATGGATGACATAGTGGTCAAGAGCAAGGACAGGGCTACCCTGATTCAAGATCTAGATGAAACCTTTGCGAATCTCCGCAAAATACAACTCAAGCTTAACCCCGAGAAGTGTGTGTTCGGAGTCCCCTCTGGCAAGCTTCTCGGGTTCATTGTGTCCCAGAGGGGGATTGAAGCCAATCCCGACAAGATCAAAGCCCTCGAGCAGATCGAAGCTCCGAAGCGCGTCAAGGATGTGCGAAGGCTTGCCGGCTGCGTGGCTGCTCTCAGCAGGTTCATTTCTAAGTCCGCAGAACGCGCCCTGCCGTTTTTCAAAATCTTGAAAAAGGCAGGTCCAATGAAATGGACTCCGAAAGCGGAGGCAGCGCTACAAGACTTGAAAAAGTACCTGTCCTCCACTCCAATACTTGTCGCACCTAAGCCACAAGAGAAGTTGCTGCTGTACTTAGCAGCAACCAATCAAGTGGTTAGTGCTGCGTTGGTAGTGGAGAGGGAGGCAGATGAGGAGCCCACAGCCCCGGCAAGCACATCCAGCGACAAGCAGGGGGCTTCCCCGTCAAGCTCTGGTCCCGACAAGGATGGGTCTGCGCAGATGCAGGAAGAGGTGCGGAAGAAGATGGTGCAACGCCCAGTTTATTTTGTCAGTTCCCTCTTGCAGGGGGCTAGATCAAGATACTCTGGGGTGCAGAAGTTGCTTTTTGGCCTCCTCATGGCCTCGAGAAAGCTACGCCATTACTTCCAAGCACATGAGATAACAGTGGTCACTCGCTTTCCGCTGAAGAGGATACTGCAAAATCCAGAAGCAACAGGCAGGATTGTCGAGTGGGCACTAGAGCTGTCAAGCTTTGGCCTCAAGTTTGAAAGTACTTCAACTATCCAGAGCAGAGCATTGGCAGAATTCATAGCAGAATGGACGCCAACGCCAGATGAAGAGATTCCGGAGACAAGCATCCCCGTCAAAGAAGCAAGCAAGGAATGGATAATGTACTTTGATGGTGCCTTCTCGCTGCAAGGCGTCGGTGCCGGCGTGCTGTTTGTCGCACCCACCGGAGAGCACCTCAAGTACGTCGTCCAAATGCATTTCCCCAAGGAACAAGCAACGAACAATACTGCAGAGTATGAAGGTTTGCTTGCCGGCCTCAGAATCGCAGCGGAACTTGGGATCAAGAAGCTTGTTGTGCGGGTGACTCGCAGTTGGTCGTCCGACAAGTGAACAAGAGCTACCAGAGTCCATTGATGAAAGCGTACATCGACGAAGTGAGAAAGATTGAAGAACACTTTGAAGGCTTGCAGATGGAGCACGTTCCAAGAGCTCAAAACGACATCGCAGACGGCCTGTCTAAGTGTGCTGCACTAAAGCTACCCGTGGAACCGGGGATCTTTGTGCTCAAGCTAACTCAACCTTCCGTAACACCGTCAACTGGGCAGAATAAGAAGAGAAAGTTGATTTCCGGTGACTACTTGCCGGCAGAGCTTCCCGAAGCCGCCGCCAACAAGGTCCCCAAGATCAACGACAAAGTTGCTGAGGAACAGTCTGCTCCTGCAGACCCTAGGGTTTGTACAGTTGAAGCAGGCGTTCCCGACAAGTTCTGCCCCGGCATGGCAGAGCTTCCCGAAGCCGCCGCCAACAAGGTCGCCAAGATCAACGACAAAGTTGCTGATGAACAGTCTGCTTCTGCAGACCCTAGGGTTTGTACAGTTGAAGCAGGCGTTCCCGACAAGTTCTGCCCTGGCAAGCTTGCCGGGGAAAGTCAAGCTCCGGCCAAGCCACAGGTTCTTGCCATAGAAGCTGACGTTCCCGCAGCAGCACTGATGCCTTTAGTCCTTGTTGTTGAGCCTCAGGCTCCAGCATGGGCACAGCAGATTGTCAGTTTCCTTCAAACAGGAGAACTTCCCGAAGAGCCGGAAGAAGCAGAAAGAATAACCCGGCAGTCAAGTATGTATTAGTTTGTCGGCGATGAACTGTACAGAAGAAGACTCAACAGTGTCAAATTGAAGTGCATTCCCCGGGAAGATGGACAAAGGCTGTTGGCAGAGATACATGGAGGCATATGTGGTCACCACATTGGCGCAAGAGCACTTGCCGGCAAAGCGTTCCGGCAAGGTTTCTTTTGGCCAGAAGCCCTCCAACATGCAACTGCGCAAGTAACCAAGTGTGAAGCATGCCAGTTCCATTCCAAGCAGATACATCAGCCAGCTCAGGCTCTCCAAACGATCCCTTTGTCCTGGCCATTTTCGGTCTGGGGGCTCAACATCCTCGGCCCCTTTCCCCGCGCAGCCGGGGGCTTTGAGTACTTGTACGTCGCCATCGACAAGTTCACAAAGTGGTCGGAAGTGGAACCAGTGAGAAAGGTGACCGCACAGTCAGCAGTCAAGTTCTTCAGGTCGATTGTTTGCCGTTTCGGGATCCCTAGCAGGATCATCACCGACAATGGCACACAATTCACAAGTCGCACCTTCATGCAATACGTCCAAGACCTTGGCGCCAAGGTCTGCTTTGCTTCTGTTGCTCACCCGAGGAGCAACGGTCAAGCGGAGAGAGCGAACGCTGAAGTGCTGCGCGGACTCAAGACAAGAACTTTCGACAGGCTGCACAAATGCGGAAGAAACTGGATTGAAGAGTTGCCGGCGGCTCTTTGGTCAATAGGACGACACCAAATCGAGCCACTGGACAGACACCCTTTGCTCTTGTCTATGGAGCAGAGGCAGTTCTCCCCACGGAACTCGTATACGGGTCGCCTCGAGTGCTCGCTTACGATGAGCTCGAGCAAGAGCAGCTGCGGCAAGATAACGCACTGCTCCTTGAGGAGGACCGTCTTCAGGCTGCTGTACGAGCTGCTCGATACCAGCAAGCTTTGCGCCGCTACCATAGCCGCAAAGTTAAAGCCAGAAGTCTCAAGGAAGGCGACCTTGTTCTTCGGCGCGTTCAGTCCGCCAAGAATTCCAACAAGTTGACGCCGAAGTGGGAAGGCCCTTATCGAGTGAGACAAGTCACAAGGCCCGGTGCTGTCCGCCTTGAGACCGAAGAGGGCTTACCGGTGAGCAACTCCTGGAACATTGAGCACCTTCGCAAGTTTTACCCATGAGGCGCGGTTGCCGTGATCCGCTCCGGCAACCACCTTTTGTACAAGTCTTGCCGCTATTGCATGTAAACCTTTGTACAAAGCCGGGTGCAGACCCCGTGCATCAGTAAAACTTATATGCCTCGCACAACTTGTCATTTCATGCCTTTTCATTTTTCTTGCATGTACTATCTGACACTTTGTGCAGCACGCATCCCCGGTAAGCAATAACGAGCCGCAAAGCTCCATGTCTATGTTTCCTCCCTTTTCTTTTCTCTCGAGCAGAAGAAGTTTTCCTCGCGCACAAGTTTGCCGGGGGGAAGGAGACAGTGGTATGGACCAAGTGCCGTTCAAGAAAGCCTTGCCTTTGCCGGGAAGAAGACGACACAAAAGCTAAGTCGCCAAAGTTTGAGCAATCAAATTTTTAAATTTTAAAGTTATCTTCCTTGAACGACCGCACTTTGTATGGAAAACCTGTGCGCGGAGGAACCAACTCGTGGCTAGCCGCGCCCTTACTTTGTTTCGAGCATGCTCAACGGCTTAAGCGTGCTGCGACAAGTGTCGCGCCCTTACTTCGTTTTTGAGTTCGCTCAACAACCTAAGTGCGGTGCGACTAGCTGCGACGAGGTTTCTTGTCGGCAACGACACTGCCAGCAGGCTGCTGAAGTTCCGCACTCAGCGCTCGCGGCAAGTGTCCCTTCGCCGGCAAGTTCCCTAAAAGCGTAGGGTAAAAGCATACAAAGCAAAGAAGTCAAGTAAAGGAAATAACATTGCATTAACTACCCCAAATAAAGTATGTTACAAAATGACTTGTTGCTGTTCTAATAGACTATTGTTCATAACATGGTTGGCAGCGACAAAGGAAGCAGAACGAAAAATAGCTTAATCTGCGCGGTCACCCTCGACTCTCTTAATCTTGCCCACCTTGGCCACGATAGGTGCGGTAAGGGCCTTGAGCGTCTCCTGGTCGGCGTCGGGCGGCAAGGTCCTGAGGACGTTATTGAGATTGAGTTCTAGGTTGCGGAAGACTATCTTCATCAGCACCTTCTCCAAGACGCCCGTGTAAAGCCTGCGCGCCTCGTTCGCCAGCTGCGTGGGAATCTTTTCCTGGAGCTGCTGAAGGGCCGTCCCCACGCCCTGGAGGAACAAGGTAAGCTTGGCGTTGGGGTGGAGATTCTCGTCGGTAGAGTACCCGAGATACTCCGCCCCCAGCAGTTCCAGCTCCTTGTCAATGTTGGTGGCGGCAAGGACAAGACCCTCCATCCAGAGCTCGACGGTTTGCCTGAAGTTGTTTTGGGAGATAGCGGCGCTCTCCAACAGGGCCCTCTCGCCCCTGAGATCCTCTTTTAGTTTCGTCTCCCGCTCTCTAGCGCCGTCAAGTGATGCGGTGAGGGTGGAAAGCTTCAACTCCAGATCGGCGATGGAGTCCTTGGCGGCGGCAAGCTCCTTGCCCTTGTCGGAGAGGCAGACCTGCAGCTCGGAGTGGCTGTGGGCGTCCCTCTCCCTCTCCGACACAAGTGCGGCAACCTTCTCTTCGCTCGTCTTCAAGTGGACCTCCAGTTGCGCCACTCTCGCCACCAAGTCTCTTTTGGCGGTCTCAGTAGCTGCAGCGGCGTCCTTCGCTTCCTGCAGAGCCCCGCCAAGAGACTGTTCGCGCGCGGCAAGCTCGTCCTCGTGGCTATCGAGGTCGACCTTCCGCTGCGTCAGTTCACCTTCTCGCCGGGACAACTCCTCGGCAGCGAGCCGTTGCTGCTCCTCTGCTTCGGCCTTCTCAAGAATAAACGCCTGATGCCCCTCGGCCAGCTGCTCCCGCTCCCCGCCAAGGATCGGAGAGCCGCCTGGTTGGCGGCCCGGAGCTCTTCAGCGCGCTTCTCCAAGTCAGTACCCGCCTTAGCGGCCAGAGCCTCTCAGGACTCCAACTTGGCCTGCCTGGCGCGATACAGGGCCAGAAGCCTCCGCAGAAGCCGCTCCTCCTCGGGCTCGCTGCTGCTGCCGGGCGCGTCGACGAACTTCAGCCCGGCGGAGGCGAGGAACTCCCGTTGAAGACCTCTCCCTCCGCGGGCGCCCTTGACGTGGACGCCCACGGGAGCTGGATGAAGACTCCGTTGCCAGCCTCCAGGTAGGCGCCTGTTTCGGCCGCGGCAGTAGCGGGGTCGGCAGTCGGCGCAGCATCTGACGCTCCTGTGGCCTCAGGGCCGTCAGTGCGACTGCCGGTACCCTCCTCGGCTGCCGTGCCGGCGGCCTTGGCTGCCTCTTCAATGGTGGGCTCGTCAGCACCGATCGCCCCTTTAGTGGCTGCGGCGTCGCCGGTGTCGCCGTGCGCGTCCTCCTCGACGGCGACTTCCGTCTCCATGGGCTCGGCTACGGACGGGTCTGAAGACAAGAAAAGAAGAAGAAAGAAGAAGATAATGGTCAAGCAAATATCCAAAAAGAGAAATTCAGAAAAAAGAGAAGTTCAGGAGTTTACCTGCGCGGGCCTCCTCTTCGATGGGGTTCCTTGCCGGGGAGTTCTCCCTCGGCGGCGTGGTGGTAGCTCCCGCCGGCGGAGGGCCGCTGGCGCCTTCCCTTGGTGGGGTGCCTTCCCTTGGCGGAGTACTCTCCTTGGCGGGGTACTCGCCCTTGGCGGAGTACTCGCCCTTGGCGGAGTATTCTCCCTCGCCGGGGAGCTCCTCCTTGGCGGAGAGGTCGAGACATGCGGCTCGTCGGGAGCAATCTCTTGGCGCTCCTGAGGCTGCTGCTCTGCTTCTGCACAAGTCAACAAACAAAACTTTGACAAGGATAAGAAGCCCGCGCGCGCGCTCGACGAGCGGAGAGGGGACAGAAGACTTACGCTGAGGGCTGCGCTGGGGGCTGCTCTGGGGAGCAGCTGCCTGGTCCGGCAAGCTCGGCGCAGGCGCACCCCCTGCTGCGGCGGCGGGCTCGTCCTCAATGACGATTACTGGGGCTTTGACCATCTTCGCCGCTCTCTGGGCCAGGGTCCTGGAAGAAAAACAAGATCAGAATCAGGCAAAGAAGATACAAGACAAAGGATCAACAAAAGACCAACGAGAAACAAGAATCACGAAGACTTACTCTTCTTCCTCCTCGTCGTCGGAGCTGAGCGCCGAGAAGTCGAAATCCGGCTCGCTCGTCCCGGCACGAGGAGCTGGAGGAGTCTGCTCCCTTGGCCGCTTGGCGGGGGCCGGGACGGTGGTCCGAGAAGACCCCGCTCCGGTCGTCGCCAAAGCTCGAGGGGCGGCGGGCACGGGGCGCTAGTCCGGGAAGATCCCCCTCCTGTTGCCACTGAGGCACGGGGCGCTCCCTTGGCGGCCTTGCTCGTCGTGGTGGCGCGTGTCGGGCGGCGCTGCGGCTGCTGGCACGTCTGCCGCCCCGTCACGTTTGCGGCCTTGCGGATGCGCCTTTTCGGCGCAACTGGAGGACTTGGTGGTGGTGGTGAGCTCCCCGAGGACGAGGAAGAGGAGTCGAGGTTCAATGAACCGCCTGAGTCTTCAGCGGGATCGCTTGATCCGACGCCCTGCTCGGCGGGCCCGCTCGACTCTGTGCCTTGCTCGGCGGCCTCGCTTGTCCCAGAAGGTTGCCCGACAAGCTTTCCCACTTTGAGGAACTCTTCCTCCTCGGCCAGACTTACCGCCTCCGCTGCATCTGCCTCCTCCAAGGTATAACCAAACTCGCCCGCGGCCCTGGCTGCAGCTGCCTCCCCCAACCTGGTGGCAATATACGCCATCTCCTCATCGGTGGTGTCACGGGTAAGGCCTCTCTTCTCATCGGGCTTGATTGGCAGCTCCACCAGGTTGTCGAAGAACGTCTGCACGGCTTCATCAGAAGGTTCCCGCCAAGTGGGATCGATCCAGTTGGAATCACACCACGGCATCACCGCGCGGATGGCACTGAGCGACGCGTTGTTGCACAGCGGAACTACGCCCTGCGGCAACGCAAACCACTCTGGATGGTTGGGGTCATACTTGAATAGCGCTTGGAGCATTGCGTTGAGCTCCAGAACAGTGAAATTGTAGTTGAGGCCCGGGCGCAGCCTCATGATGTCTGCCGCGTTATCAAACTCCCAAGCAGGCCTCTTCCTCTCCTGCAAAGGAGCGATGCGGCGGCGAAGGAAGTCTGCCCCGACGGCACCCACAGTGAGCCCGGCTTGCCGGAGGCGAAGAATCCTAGTGGTGGCTATCTTCAGCTTGTCATCCTCAGGGGCCAGGTCACTCCAGTCATTGCCACGCACTACTGCAACTTGGCGCCGGGAAGTGAACTGCTGTGGGTCGTCCTCCATGATCCAGCACCAGTTGGCCCTCCATTCTTCCCACTTGCCGCGGAGCTCCCCAGTCAAGTAAGCCTCTTTCTTATGGAGCCTGAAGATCCAAGAAATTCCGCCGGACAGAGGAGACCCAGACTCGACTCGGGGCGTGAAGTAATGACGGAAAAGAGCTACATTGGGGTAGACTCCGACAAAGTTTTCGCACAGATGTGCGAAAATGGCCATGGTCAAGACGGCGTTTGGGGTGAAATCAAGGAGATGAAACCCGTAGGTATTCATGATATCGCAGAAGAACTCCGAGTAGGGCGGGCAGAGCCCGCAGTAGAAGAACAGAGCAAAAAAGGCGTAGCCTCCCGGAAACATCTCGCAGGCCACGGCGGGGAGTACCTTGGTGCGCGGATGCGCCTTTGTCTCCCTCGACCAGAAGAGGTAGAAGGAGTCCTTCAGCTCCTCCGCGCTGAGCCTCTGCGGGAAGACCGCCATCTTCTTCCGCATTGCTGCTAGCTTCAGTGCCTTGGCGGTCTTCGCGGCCTTCGCCTTGTCGCCCTTCGGGGCCATGGCGGGGACGGCGAGGGAAGTCGACGGCGCTGGGGATGCTGGCGGCGGCGGAGGAAGGGCGGAGCGCTGCTCTCTTTCAAACTTCGGGGAGGAGGGGAGCAGCGGGGGTTTCTGGAGGATGAAGAAGCAGCAGACGAATGGAAGGAACTGCCCCTGTTCCCCCCTGCTTTTAAGGGGGAGAGGGGGGCGTTCCGTATTTCTCTATTAAAGAAACAGGCCACGATCTCTCCCACGATGCCGCAATCGACGCGTGCCGTTAGGGAGGGGCGCGGTGGATACGTAGTGGGATACGGCGCGCCGTGGGCCGCGTGTGCCCGTGCACTGTTTTGGGCCTGGCCCAACAGCGCTCGGCACCGTGTGTGGCCCAGGCCTGGGGGCTCCTGTCGATGTACTAAAGTAGGGGTACCTTAGTATCTCGAACTTGTGCACGGGCAGTAGCAGCGTCCCGTGGCAGGGCTTGCCGCACGTCCGCCAAGGCCCACTGTGGTTCCTTTGGAGCCATTCAAGAACAAAGTATTCAAGTTAAAGAAACAAGGCCCCGGCAAAAGGAGCTTGCCGGGAAGGCCATCCAAGGCTCAAGACCACCTCTTTGGTACAAGACCCTGGCAAGAGGAGCTTGCCGGGAAGGCCAAACACGGCATTTCAAGAGACTTGCCGCAACGCGCCACGCGTCCCAGCAAGGCACGGAGAGCGACAAGCTCCCAGGCGCGACAAGATGGCGGCTGCGGCAAGGCACCTGCCGCGGCAAGCTTCCACTAAGTACTCGCGCTCCAGCTCATCTGCCCACGCGTCGCCCTGGGGCCCTTCCAGGCACACGTGGCGGAAGGCTGTGCAGCCTGGGGTACACGGTGGCGAGCTGCGATGACGAGGCCACCTTCGTGGCGGACGGAGACGCCCTGACGGACGCTTTTTGCACTGTTTGGGGCGACGACGACGGGCATTTAATGTCCTTGTCCCCCGCCGTCAGGGTTAGGTATAGAGCACTATGCATACACTATTCCAACTACCACCATTTTTACGTTTTTACCCTCACCTGCGTTGCCACCTGTCGGTGACCCCTTTGATCTATAAAAGGAGGCCCATGCGCAACGTAGAGGGGGTTCCGATCTTCGATCATTCTCACGCTCGGTGTTGCTAGCTATAAGCACTGTAGCTCTTCTTGCTCCCGAGCCAAGAACGCAATACAAACCAAGGCAGGAGTAGGGTTTTACGCATCCGTGTGGCCCGAACCTTGGTAAACTGCTCGCGTGTTCGTCTCGATCCGCTCTTCGTGCACCCTCCGCTCCCTTGCCGTACCGAAAAGGGGCTCCGGTCCCATAGGTGTTCGTGGGCGATCAGTTTCCCCGACACCATACAACAGACTCTTTACCATAAAGATCATGGTGCTACTTTGAAGCACAAGTGTGGAAAAAGATAGTAGCATTGTCCCTTTTTCTTTTCTTTTTTTCCTTTTTTTTGGTTCTTTTTTTTTGGCCTTTCTTCTTTTTTCTTTTTTCTCTTTGGGACAATGCTCTAATAATGATGATCATCACACTTTTTTTGATTTACAACTTATTGATTACAACTCGATACTAGAACAAAGTATGACTCTGTATGAATGCCTCCGACGGCGTACCGGGATGCGCAATGAATTAAGAGTGACAAGTATGTAAAGTTTTGCATGGTGGCCTTGCCACAAATACGATGTCAACTACATGATCATGCATGGAAATATGATAATGTTGAAGCGTGTCATAGTAAACGGAACAGTGGAAAGTTGCATGGCAATATATCTCGGAATGGCTATGGAAATGCCATGATAGGTTGGTATGGTGGCTATTTTGAGGATGGTATATGGTGGGTGTATGGTACCGGCGAAAGTTGCGCGGTACAAGAGAGGCTAGCAATGGTGGAAGGGTGAGAGTGTGTATAATCCATGGACTCAACATTAGTCATAAAGAACTCACATACTTGTTATAAAAATCTACAAGTCAAAAAACAAAGAACTACACGCATGCTCCTAGGTCAAGGGTTGGTAGGATTTAACCATCGCGCGATCCCGACCTCCAGACAAAGGATGACACAAAATGAAATACCTCATGCTTCAAATTTGTCACACAACGGTTACCATACATGCATGCTACGGGACTTGCAAACCTCAACACAAGTATTTCTCAAATTCACAACTACTCTGGTAGCATGACTCTAATATCACCATCCTCATATCTCAAAACAATCATCAAGTATCAAACTTCTCATAATATTCAATGCACTTTATATGAAAGTGTTTACTATACCCATCTTGGATGCCTATCATATTAGGACAAATTTTATAACCAAAGCACATTACCATTCTGTTCTAAAAGACTCTCTAAATAATATAAGTGAAGCATGAGATATCAATAATTTCTACAAAATAAAACCACCACCGTGCTCTAAAAAGATATAAGTGAAGCACTAGAGCAAAACTATCTAGCTCAAAAGATATATGTGAAGCACATAGAGTATTCTAATAAATTCCGATTCATGTGTATCTCTCTCAAAAGGTGTGTCCATCAAGGATGATTGTGGTAAACTAAAAAGCAAAGACTCAAATCATACTTGAAGCTCCAAGCAAAACACATATCATGTGGTGACTAAAAATATAATCTCAAGTAAAGTTACCGATAGACGAAGACGAAAGAGGGGATGCCATCCCGGGGCATCCCCAAGCTTAGACTTTTGGTTGTCCTTAAATTTTACATTGGGGTGCCTTGGGCATACCCAATCTTAGTCTCTTGCCACTCTTTGTTCCATAGTCCATCAAGTCCTTACCCAAAAACTTGAAAACTTCACAACACAAAACTTAACAGAAAATCTCATGAGCTCCGTTAGTATAAGAAAACAAACCACCACTCAAAGGTACTGTAATTAACTCATTATTTGTTTATATTGGTGTTAAACCTACTGCATTACAACTTCTCTATGATTCGTATCCCCCGATACTACTCATAGATTCATCAAAATAAGCAAACAACACACGAAAAACAGAATCTGTCAAAAACAGAACGGTTTGTAGAAATCTGTAACTTTCGAATACTTCTGTAACTCTAAAAATTCTGAAATAAATTGGTGGACACAAGGAATTTGTCTATTAATCATCTTCAAAAAGAATCAACTTAAAAGCACTCTCCAGTAAAAGATGGCAGCAATTCTCCTGAGCGCAAAAGTTTCTGTTTTTTACAGCATGATCGCATAAACTTCACCCAAGTCTTACCAAAGGTTCTACTTGGCACAAACACTAATTAAAACACAAACCACGTCTAAATAGAAGCTATATGCATTATTTAATACTAAATAGAAGCAAAATCAAATAAAATAAAATTGGGTTGCCTCCCAACAAGCGCTATTGTTTAACGCCCCTAGCTAGGCATGATACAAGGATAGATCTAGGTATTGCCATCTTTAATTTTTGATTGTTCCATGCTATTATATATGATGTTTTCGATGTTTAATGGGCTTTACTATACACTTTTATATTATTTTTGGGACTAACCTATTAACCCAAAGGCCCAGTCCAGATTGCTATTTTTGCCTATTTCAGGGTTTTACAGAAAAGGAATATCAAACGGAGTTCAAACGGAATGAAACCTTCGGGAGAGATATTTTTGGAGCGATATCTTCACGGGAGACTTGAGAAACACGGAATAGGGCACACGTGGCATCTACGAGGGTGGGGGCGCGCTCCCTGCCTCGTGGGCCCCACGTTGCTCCCCCGATGCCCTCCTTCTTCCTATATATACCCATGTACCCTGAAAATATCGAAGCAACAGAGAAAACCCTAATTCCACTGCCGCAACCTTCTGTTCCCATGAGATCCCATCTTGGGGCCTGTTCCGGAGCTCCGCCGGAGGGGGGGTCTTCCACGGAGTGCTTCTACATCAACACCATCGCCTCACCAGGAGTTGTGAGTAGTTTACCACCGACCTTCGGGTCCATAGTTAGTACCTAGATGGCTTCTTCTCTCTCTCTTTGGATCTCAATACCAAGTTCTCCTTGGTCTTCGAGGAGATCTATTTGATGTAATCTTTTTGCGGTGTGTTTGTCGAGATCCGATGAATTGTGGGTTTATGATCAAGATTATCTATGAGAAATATTTTGTTCTTTTTCGAATTCTTTTATGTATGATTATAATATCCTTGCAAGTCTCTTCGAATTATCGGTTTGGTTTGGCCTACTAGATCTATAGTTCTTGCAATGGGAGAAGTGCTTGGCTTTGGGTTCAATCTTGTGGTGTCCTTTCCCAGTGACAGTAGGGGCAGCAAGGCACGTATTGTATTGTTGCCATCGAGGATAAAAAGTTGTGGTTTATATCATATTGCTTGAGTTTATCCCTCTACATCATGTCATCTTTCCTAAAGCGTTACTCTGTTCTTTTGAACTTAATACTCTAGATGCATACTGGATCGTGGTCGATGTGTGGAGTAATAGTAGTAGATGCCGAATCGTTTCGGTCTACTTGTCACGGACGTGATGCCTATATATAATGATCATGCCTAGATATTCTCATATTATTCTCTTTTCTATCAATTGTTCGACAGTAATTCCTTCACCCACCGTAGAAATCCGCTATCATGAGAGAAGCCACTAGTGAAACCTGTGGCCCCCGGGTCTATTCTCAACATATCAAGCTACAATCAACTTTACTTTGTTGTTTTTACTTTCTGTTCCTATATCCAAAAATACCAAAAATATCAAACTATCATATCTATCATATCTCACTTTTGTAAGTGACCGTAAAGGGATTGACAACCCCTTATCGTGTTGGCTACAATGTTCTTATTTGTTTGTGCAGGTGCGAGGGACTCGCGTGTGGTCTCCTACTAGATTGATACCTTGGTTCTCAAAAACTGAGGGAAATACTTACGCTACTGTGCAGCATCACCCTTTCCTCTTCGAGGGAATATAGCGCAAGCTCGAGAAGTAGCAAGAAGAATTTCTAGCGCCGTTGCCGGGGAGGCTTACGCAAAAGTCATATACCAAGTACCTATCACAAACCCTTATCCTTCACATTACGTTTATTTGCCTCTTGTTTTCCTCTCCCCCACTTCACCCTTGCCATTTTATTTGCCCTTCTTTTTGTCGTGTGTTTACCGTTCGCTTGCTTCTTGTTTGCTTGTGTGTTGGATTGCTTGCTTGTCACTGTGGCTCAGAACAATACCAAATTGTGTGACTTCTCCAATACCAACAATAATGATTTTATTAGCACTCTGATACGTCTCCAACGTATCTATAAATTTTGATTGTTCCATGCTATTATTTATGAAGTCTTGGATGTTTAATGGGCTTTATCATTCACTTTTATATCATTTTTGGGACTAACCTACTAACCCAAAGGCCCAGTCCAGATTGCTGTTTTTTGCCTGTTTCAGGGTTTTGCAGAAAAGGAATATCAAAAAGAGTCCAAACAGAATGAAACCTTCGCGAGAGATATTTTTGGAGGAAATCACGCACGATGAACTTGAGAACCACGTCAGAAAAGCCACGTGGGGCCCACGAGGGTGGGGGGAGCGCCCCCCTTCCCAGGGCGCGCCCCCGCCTCGTGGAGCCCCCGTGACTCCCCCCTTTTTCTTCCTATATAAGTCTACGTACCCCAGAAACTCCATGGACAGAGAGAAAACCCTAATTCCACCGCCGTACCTTCTGTTCCCGTGGAGATCCCATCTTGGAGCCTGTTCCGGAGCTCCACCAGAGGGGGATCCATCGCGGAGGGCTTCATCATCATCATCATCGCCCTCACCATGAGTTGTGAGTAGTTTACCACAGACCTTCGAGTCCATAGCTAGTATCTAGATGGCTTCTTCTCTCTCTCTAGATCTCAATACAAAGTTCTCCTCGGTCTTCGAGGAGATCTATTCGATGTAATCTCTTTTTGCGGTGTGTTTGTCAAGATCCGATGAATTGTGAGTTTATGATCAATGTTATCTATGAAAGATATTTGGTTCTTCTCTGAACTTTTTATGTGTGCTCATAATATCCTTGCAAATCTCTTCGATTTATTGGTTTGGTTTGGCCTACTAGATCTATAGTTCTTGCAATGGGAGAAGTGCTTGGCTTTGGGTTCAATCTTGCGGTGTCCTTTCCCAGTGACACTAGGGGCAGCAAGGCACGTATTGTATTGTTGCCATCGAGGATAAAAAGATGGGGTTTATATCATATTGCTTGAGTCTATCCCTCTACATCATGTCATCTTGGTTAAGGCGTTACTCTGTTCTTATGAACTCAATACACTAGATGCATGCTGGATAGCGGTCGATGTGTGGAGTAATAGTAGTAGATGCAGAATCGTTCCGGTCTAGTTGTCTCAGACATGACGCCTATATACAATGATCATGCCTCGATAGTCTCATAATTATTTGCTTTTCTATCAATTGCTCGATAGTAATTTGTTTACCCATCGTAGAATATCGCTATCATGAGAGAAGCCACTAGAGAACACTATGGTCCCCGGGTCTATTCTCAACATATCAATCTACATCTACTTTACTTTTACCGCTTCTATTTGTTGTTTTATTAAATTAAAAATACCAAAAATATAAACTATCATCTCTATCAGATCTCACTTTCGTAAGTGACCGTAAAGGGATTGACAACCCCTTATCACGTTGGTTGTGAAGTTCTAATTTGTTTGTGCAGGTGCGAGGGACTCGAGCGTGTTCTCCTACTGGATTGATACCTTGGTTCTCAAAAACTAAGGGAAATACTTACGCTACTGTGCTGCATCTCCCTTTCCTCTTCGAGGGAATACAACGCAAGCTCAAGAGGTAGCAAGAATAATTTCTAGTGCCGTTGCCGGGGAGGCTTACGCAAAAGTCATATACCAAGTACCTATCACAAACCCTTATCCTTCGCATTACATTTATTTACCTCTCGTTTTCCTCTCCCCCACTTCACCCTTGCCGTTTTATTTGCCCTTCTTCCGCCATGTGTTCATCGTTCGCCTGCTGCGTGCTTGCTTGTCATTATGGCTAGCCCCTTATCCGCTCCTTTGTCTCCCAAGTTTGAGGTACTTCACTTCAAGCAAAGGCAAGGAGAAAACTTAAAAGACGCTTGGTTTATGATGATGGAATCTTATCGTAAGTGCACCTTAGAGGTGAATTTTAGAATCTTGCTTCGCAATTTTTATGTTGGATTGAATATGTCTCATAGACAACTCTTGGATTGCGTTGCCAAAGGGAATTTTATCGAAGTTGATCCTAGTATCGTGCATGAAATCATAGAGGGAATAGTGGGAATACTACATCCCCAAAAGGAGTCAAATTCAACCCCGGAAGGGACGCAAGTTTTTGAGAAATTTTGTGAAGTAACAAAAATATTACAAAAATCTCTTGAACTATTAAAAGTGTTAGTGGGAATCTCCACCGCATGAATATCTTGATTACTCTTTGTAACAAGCGGTTGGATGCTTTAGATCTAAAGATTTCCAAATATGAAGGGAAACATAAAGAACCTCCCGGATTCGAGCTTGACACCATCAAAAGGATGAAGATCAAAGATGGCAATACCTTGATTTATCTTGTATCGTGCCTAGCTAGGGGCGTAAAACGATAGCGCTTGTTGGGAGGCAACCCAATTTTATGTTTTTTTGTTGCTATTAGGGAATAAATATTTCTTCTATCCTCTGATTAGATGTGGTTTCATGTTTTGTTTAGTGTTTGTGCCAAGTATAACCTTTGGGAAGACTTGTGTGAAGTTTATGTGATCTTGCTGTGAAAAACAGAATCGTTAGCGCTAGCTAAAGTAGTCCTCAGATTTTACTGGAGCGTGCTTTTTAGTTGATTTTTTTGCAGATGATTGGTAGAAAAATTCCGCAAATTTGCCAATTTAGTTTGAATTTTTTGGAGTTCCAGAAGTAGGAGAAACCTATAGATTACTACAGACTGTTCTGTCTTTGACAGATTCGGTTTTTCGTGTGTTGTTTGCTTATTCCGATGCATCTATGAGTAGTATTGGAGGATATGAACCATAGAGAAGTTGGAGTACAGTAGGTTTAACACCAATATAAACAAAGGATGAATTCATTGCTGCACCTTTGAGTAGTGGTTTGCTTTCTTATACTAACGGAGCTCACAAGAATTTTTGTCTAAGTTTTGTGTTGTGAAGTTTTCAAGTTTTGAGTATTGCTTTGATGGACTATGGAACAAGGAGTAGCAAAGGCCTAAGCTTGGGGATGCCCATGGCACCCCAAGTAAACTCAAGATAATCAAAAGCCTAAGCTTGGGGATGCCCCGAAAGGCATCCCCTCTTTCGTCTTCATCCATTGGTAACTATACTTGAAGCTATATTTTTATTCGCAACATGTTATGTGTTTTGCTTGGAGCGTCTTGTATAATTTGAGTCTTTTATTGTTAGTTTGCCACAATCATCCTTGCTGGACACACCTATTTGAGAGAGTTAAATATGGCCTAGAAATTGTTAGAACACTCTATGTGCTTCATTTATATCTTTTGAGTTGAATAGTTTTTGCTCTAGTGCTTCACTTATATATTTTAGAGCACGGTGGTGATAATATTTTGTAGAAATTGTTGAACTCTCATGCTTCACTTATATCTATTTTAGAGTATATTAAAACAGCATGGTAATGTGTTTAGGCTAAATAAACTAGTCTTCACATGATAGACATCCAATGTCAATGTAGTAAAAAAAATGACACCAAGTACATTGAATATGATGAGATGTTGGATGCTTGATAATTGTTTTGAGATATGAGGATAGTGATATTAGAGTCATGCTAGTGGAGTTATTATGAAATTGAGAAATACTTGTGTTACGGTTAGTGATTTCCGTAGCATGCACGTATGGTGAACCGCTATGTGACGAAGTTAGAGCATGAGGTATTTGTAGAGTGCCAACCTTTGTGTGGAGGTCGGGGCGCGAGATGGTTAACTCCTACCAACCTCCCCCCTAGGAGCATGCGTTGATTGCTTTGTTTTGATGACTTGTAGATTTTTGCAATAAGTATATGAGTTCTTATGACTAATGTTGAGTCCATGGATTATACGCACTCTCACCCTTCCACCATTGCTAGCCTCTCTTGTACCGCGCAACTTTCGCCGGTGCCATAAACCCACTATATATCCTTCTTCAAAACAGCCACCATATTGTTCCTCAAAACAGCCACCATACCTACCTATCATGGCATTTCCATAGCCATTCCGAGATATATTGCCATGCAACTTTCCACCGTTCCGTTCATATGACACGCATCGTATTGTCATATTGCCATTGCATGATCATGTAGTTGACATCGTATTTGTGGCAAGGCCACCATGCATAATTTTCTATACATGTCACTCTTGTTTCATTGCACATACCGGTACACCGCCAGAGGAATTCATATAGAGTCATACTTTGTTGTTGTAGTTTCAAGTTGTAATGAAAGTGTGATGATCATCATTATTAGAGCATTGTCCCATGGGATGAAAGGCTAAATCTATAAAGCCCCTCCGCAAAAAAAGAAAAAAAAAGGCCAAAGAAAAAAAGAAAGGCCCAAGAAAGAAAAAAGGAAAAAAAGAGAGAGAAAAAGGGACAATTGCTACTATCTTCTTTCCACACTTGTGCTTCAAAGTACCACCATGTTCTTCATTGTAGAGAGTCTCATGTTTAGTCACTTTCATATACTAGTGGGAATTTTCATTAAAGAACTTGGCTTGTATATTCCAATGATGGGCTTCCTCAAATGCCCTAGGTCTTCGTGAGCAAGCAAGTTGGATGCACACCCACTAGTTTCTTTTGTTGAGCTTTCATTCATATTTAGCTCTAGTGCATCCGTTGCATGGCAATCCCTACTCACTCACATTGATATCTATTGATGGGCATCTCCATAGCCCGTTGATACGCCTAGTCGATGTGAGACTGTCTCCCTCCTTTTTTTCTTCTCCACAAACCACCTCTATTCCACCCATAGTGCTATGTCCATGGCTCACGCTCATGTATTGCATGAAAGTTGAAAGGTTTGAAAAGATAGAGTATGAAAACAAATGCTTGGCTGAAATCGGGTTTGTGCATGATATGAATATTTTGTGTGATGAAGAGGGAGCATAGCCAGACTATATGATTTTGTAGGGATAACTTTCTTTAGCCATAGTATTTTGAGAAGACATGATTGCTTTGTTAGTATGCTTGAAGTATTGTTATTTATTATGTCAATATAGACTTTTATCTTGAATCTTTCAGATCTGAAAATTCATGCCACAATTAAGAGAATTACATTGAAAAACTATATTGGTTAGCATTCCACATCAAAAATTCTTTCTTTATCATTTACCTACTCGAGGACGAGCAGGAATTAAGCTTGGGGATGCTCGATACGTCTCCAACGTATCTATAATTTTTGGTTGTTCCATGCAATTATTTACGAAGTCTTGGATGTTTAATGGGCTTTATCATTCACTTTTATATCATTTTTGGGACTAACCTACTAACCCAAGGGCCTAGTCTAGATTGTTGTTTTTTTGCATGTTTTAGGGTTTTGCAGAAAAGGAATATCAAACGGAGTCCAAATGGAATGAAACCTTCACGAGAGATATTTTTGGAGGAAATAACGCACGATGAACTTGAGAACCACGTCAGAAGAGCCATGTGGGGACCACGAGGGTGGGGGCGCGCCCCCCTGCCTCGTGGAGCCCCCATGACTCCCCCGGTGCCCTCCTTCTTCCTATATAAGTCTACGTAGCCCAAAAACTCCATGGACAGAGAGAACACCCTAATTCCACCGCCGTACCTTCTGTTCCCATGGAGATCCCATCTTGGAGCATGTTCCAGAGCTCCACCGGAGGGGGATCCATCACGGAGGCCTTCATCATCATCATCAACGCCCTCACCATGAGTTGTGAGTAGTTTACCACACACCTTCGGGTCCATAGCTAGTATCTAGATGGCTTCTTTTCTCTCTATGGATCTCAATACAAAGTTCTCCTCGGTCTTCGTGGAGATCTATTCAATGTAATCTCTTTTGCGGGTGTGTTTGTCGAGATCCGATGAATTGTGAGTTTATGATCAAGGTTATCTATGAAAGATTTTTGGTTCTTCTCTGAACTTTTTATGTGTGCTCATAATATCCTTGCAAGTCTCTTCGAATTATTGGTTTGGTTTGGCCTACTAGATCTATAGTTCTTGCAATGGGAGAAGTGCTTGGCTTTGGATTCAATCTTGTGGTGTCATTTCCCAGTGACAGTAGGGGCAGCAAGGCACGTATTGTATTGTTGCCATCGAGGATAAAAAGATGGGTTTTATTGTGACGCCCGAAGACCGACGTCCCAGAAGATTCCAGATGTTCCGGGTTCTCCCGTGTGTTTCATTTGTGCTTGTGTTATTTATTTTGCATTGCATCATGTCATCATGCCATCATGTCATATTTCTTTTGCATCTCAACTTAAATAAATCGTGTGGATCTTCGATCCATTTAAATCGAGGGAAGTGTGACTTCTCTTTATAACGTATCCTCCTAATATTATGGAGCTATTATAAATAATTATTCCATTGCTTTGGAATCACCATAACACACTTGCATAATATTCTTCATGCCTTTTGTATCTCAATTCTTGATCTCAAACTTTGCCCATAAATCCTTTTGTCATTTTCCCGAGCTCCATCAAAAATTCTCAACATTTTTTTGGATTTATCAAACTCCCCATTCATATTCTAATCCATTTGAATTAATCCATATGGGTTTGAATTCAACTTCACACTCGTACCCACATCTATTTTTCCTGGATCAAGATCTTCTTAAGAGTCCAGAAAAATTATGTGCATGCCTAAATTCTTCCCCTAACCTTTTCCTTCCTCTTCTTTTATTTTTTGTTATCTGCTTCGTTTTAATAAAAGAAGAAGAGCAGAGGCCCAGCCGCCAGCCTCCTAAGGCCTGCTGCCCCCTCGGCCGGACTGGCCCATCAGGCCCAGCCGCCCCATCTAATCGCAACCCTAGCCTGAGCCAGCGACATCTCCCCTTGTCCTCCAGTGCGCCGCTAGCCTCGATCCCCTCTGGCCTCTCGCTCGATCCCGCTCTGTCCCATCGATCCCCAGCCTCCTTCCTCTCCCTCGCCGGTGCCTTCGATCCCCATCGCCGCTCCCTCCTCCTCGTAGCCGCCCCAGCGCCCCGCTCCCTCCTAGTCGTTCTTCAGCTCGCAGACGCCACCGAGCTCAGTCAACTCTCCTCCGTCCCTCTCCTCCGCGATGGCCCCGCCCTTCTCCAGCGAAAGAACGGCTCCGCGCGCCGCCGTCGAGCGTGCGCCTGCCGCCGGCCTCGCCGGCCCGAGCGCCGCCTGCCATGGTGCCTCGTTGACAGGTCCTTGCCGCACCCCTCCATCTCCAGCCACGGGCCGGCCTTGCCGCGCCGCCCGCCACCTCGCCAGCCGCCGGCGACCCAGGCCGAAGGGGCACGCCGCTGCACCCCGACAGCGCCGGCGCAGCCCCTGCCTCACCTCCAGCGCACCACCCTCCGGCCTCCTCTGCACCGTCAGCTCGTCGCCGACGCCAAGCCGCCTGCGTCGGCCTTGCGGACCTGCAGCCTCCTCCTCCGCGGGCCAGTGCCACGGCCACCGGAGCCCTTCTTCGCCTCTGTTTCTACAGGGAAGACGCCATCCATCGCCGTCGTCTTCGGGCCAAGTTGCCGCAGCCGCCTCTGTTGTTTGCTATTGTCGTCTCGCGCGCTGCCCTTGCTTCGTCCGACCATGCCATGTCTCTATCCAACGCCGCAAGTCTGATGCCAAGACCACCTCAAGTTCGTCTACCACCGCCAAGTGAGCTACTGGAATCACTCCAAGACCCGAACGGCTACGACAAACGGCTACACGATGAGACGCCAAGTACCACGACGCACGCTCGGAGCCCTCGGTTCCATCGAGTACCGCGACATCGACAACACGTCAAGTTCGACTACGCCAAGTTCAACGATGCGCCAAGTACCTCGACGCCCGAGTGACTACTTCCTCTCCGATGATGTGTACCTCTACTTCCGTGATGAGATGTATACGGCTACAAAACGAGAACAACTACTTCCCACTACGTGCATGTACGACTACCGTCGCCGAAGGCCGTCGAGTGAACAACTACCGTCGCCCCGAAGATGTTGGATTCATCAAGTACCTCTCCGAAACGAACATGTACAACTACTTCAACTACCGTCACGTGAACGCCTACTTCCCTCTCCGAAACGATATGTGAACGACTACTTCCCTCGACGACTCGTTCCACCCCGAAATGCACGCTTCAAAGGTATAACCCCGAGACGATGACCCGTAGACGAATGCTTGTTGGTTGTATGAGATGTTTCCCTTGTGTGCTCCATGCCCGTATCGTCTTTTGTCTTGCTCCTCGGTTGCCTCGTCGCCAACCCGTGGGAACCCGGTGACGGGATCACCCCACCTTTCATCTTGTTCCGCTCGCTCACTCCACCTTTGCTTTTGCACCGGTCTCTCAACAAGAAACCGGAACCGAGATGTTGACGTGCATCATTTTAGGATCGTTGCCGTGGCACCCTTTCTTTCCACCATGGTGACATATACTCCTTATCATCTTCATGTCGACTTCTAATAAAAATTGCATAAAACGTGATCATGTCATCCGCATCATGTTAACAACATTAAAATGTGTGAATTGTTGGTTGCTTCAAATTGCTAAACATGCATATGGGGATTTTTCCCGGAATTGTTGTTGTTATTTCCAGCCTCTTTTAAAATGACTAAATAGGTAGTTTGTTTTTGCTTCACCTCTTTCCATGTTAACAAACATTTAATCTTGTCTTGTAAATAAACGAGAGTCGATTAAATAATTAAAATGTGGTGTTTCGTCAATATGCAACTCGTTGCATATTGAGCTCCACTTAATTTGTAGTACTTGTTTGTGCACATTGCCATGCCATGCATAATTAAACCGGACATGCATCATACTTGTTTGTGCATCATGCCATGGTTATGCTTGTGTGTTTACCGTGTTGCTTGTTTCTTTCCGGTTTGCTTCCCTCGTTAGCTTCGGGTTCGTTCCGGAGTTGTGAGGTTCTGTTCGACTACTTCATGGATCCGTTCTTCTCCCTTGTGGAATCCCAGGCAAGATGATCATACCCTTGGATCCCTTTACTACCATTGCCATGCTTAGTCGTCTCGATGCTATCGTTACATGTCGCGCTACCCATCTTTTATGTCAGCCTCTCCTTGATGCCATGAAACCTCTAACCTTTGAAACCTTCCTAGCAAAACCACTGTTTGGCTATGTTACCCGCTTGCTCAGCCCCTCTTATAGCGTTGTTAGTTGCAGGTGAAGATGAAGATCGTTCCAGGAGGGAACTTGTTGTTGGAATATCACAATATCTATTATTATTATTATTAACACACCTATATACTGGGCATGGGTGGAAGGCTTGGCCTTTTGCTCGGTGTTTTGTTCCACTCATGCCACCTTAGGCGCCGATAAACCGGCATTATGTTCCTTGATTTTGCGTTCCTTACACAATGGGTGGATGGGAACCCCTTGACAGTTCGACTTTGAATAAAACTCCTCCAGCAAGGCCCAACATTGGTTTTAATTTGCCTCATAATAACAACTTAATTAATTAATTAAAATTGCATAGGAGGTCGCGTCCCCGGGGATTCTTTCTACATAGCAGGGGGGCCAGTGCTGATGGTGTTGGTCCCAAACGGGGGTCCTGTAGGGCCGCCTTGGGGAAACCCGAGGTATCTGGTATAACCTGTAGCATCACCCATCCGGACATGGCCTGAGACGAGATACGCGTGGCTACTATCAGGGTGTCGGCGCGCCGGGAGGTCTTGCTGGACTTGTTTTACCATTGTCGAAATGTCTTGTGCACCGGGAAGCCGAGCCTGATCGGTTTTCCCTAAGATAAGGGGTGATGATATTATATTTATCACTTCAGCTAATCGTGAGAGCTTGTGATGGGCATTACAAGTTGGTATTCAGAGCCATCTCCGACCTAGAAGCCCCCACTGATTGATCGAATCATTGACGGTTGAATCTAGGCACACACTTGAAAATGTTTTGAGTCCTATATATATATCGGAGAGTAGGATTTCTTTTGATCCTCAGCTCTTTTCACTCTGGTGAGGACCCTGACGATTACTCTTGCCTCTTCTACTCTCAAAATTTCACCAAAATTTTTTTAGGATCACGCGAGTATTGTTTGGATTGTGCCGATGTCTTTGTGACGAGAACATTGTTCTCGATACCTCCTGTCATTAGGGGTTGTGGCAGTGTCCCGGGGAGTTGAGCTCCGAGGTGTTGTCGTCACAAATATATCGCAGCGGTTCTGGAATACTTAAGACGGCCGACATCGAAAACTCTCCTATGCGGTTAGTGGCAAGATAACCCCGACATCACCCAGTATCGGGGAGGTAGAGACAGTCACGGTTACTCACACAGTTGTGTGTTTTACTTCGGATCCTCTGTCAACTTTTCTACAACCGGACATTAACAAATTCCGATCTGCCACATAACCGCGGGCACGGCTTTTGAAAGATCATAACCCCGCAGGGGTGTCCCAACTTAGCCCATCACAAGCTCTCACGATTAGCTGAAGTGATGAATATAATATCATCACCCCTTATCTTAGGGAAATCCGATCAGGCTCAGCATCCCGGTGCACAAGACATTTCGACAATGGTAAAACAAGTCCAGCAAGACCTCCCGGCGTGCCGACACCCTGATAGTAGCCGCGCGTATCTCGTCTCAAGCCACGTCCGGATCGGTGATGCTACAGGTTATACCAGATACCTCGGGTTTCCCCAAGGCGGCCCTGCAGGACCCCCGTTTGGGACCAACACCATCAGCACTGGCCCCCCTGCTATGTAGAAAGAATCCCCGGGGACGCGACCCCCTATGAAATTTTAATTAATTAATTAAGTTGTTATTATGAGGCAAATTAAAACCAATGTTGGGCCTTGATGGAGGAGTTTTATTCAAAGTCGAACTGTCAAGGGGTCCCCATCCACCCATCGTGTAAGGAACGCAAAATCAAGGAACATAATGCCGGTTTATCGGCGCCTAAGGTGGCATGAGTGGAACAACACACCGAGCAAAAGGCCAACCCTTCCACCCATGCCCAGTATATAGGTGTGTTAATAATAATAATAGATATTGTGATATTCCAACAACAAGTTCCCTCCTGGAACGATCTTCATCTTCACCTGCAACTAACAACGCTATAAGAGGGGCTGAGCAAGCGGGTAACATAGCCAAACAGTGGTTTTGCTAGGAAGGTTTCAAAGGTTAGAGGTTTCATGGCATCAAGGAGAGGCTGACATAAAAGATGGGTAGCGCGACATGTAACGATAGCATCGAGACGACTAAGCATGGCAATGGTAGTAAAGGTATCCAAGGGTATGATCATCTTGCCTGGGATTCCACAAGGGAGAAGAACGGATCCATGAAGTAGTCGAACAGAACCTCACAACTCCGGAACGAACCCGAAGCTAACGAGGGAAGCAAACCGGAAAGAAACAAGCAACACGGTAAACACACAAGCATAACCATGGCATGATGCACAAACAAGTATGATGCATGTCCGGTTTAATTATGCATGGCACGGCAAAGTGCACAAACAAGTACTACAAGTTAAGTGGAGCTCAATATGCAACGAGTTGCATATTGGACGAAACACCACATTTTAATTATTTAATCGACTCTCGTTTATTTACAAGACAGGATTAAATGTTTGTTAACATGGCAAGAGGTGAAGCAAAAACAAACTACCTATTTAGTCATTTTAAAAGAGGCCGGAAATAACAACAACAATTCCGGGAAAAATCCCCATATGCATGTTTAACAATTTGAAGCAACCAACAATTCACACATTTTAATGTTGTTAACATGATGCGGATGACATGATCACGTTTTATGCAATTTTTATTAGAAGTCGACATGAAGATGATAAGGAGTATATGTCACCGCGGTGGAAAGAAAGGGTGCCACGGCAACGATCTGAAAATGATGCACGGCAACATCTCGGTTCCGGTTTCTCGTTGAGAGACCGGTGCAAAAGCAAAGGTGGAGTGAGCGAGCGGAACAAGATGAAAGGTGGGGTGATCCCGTCACCGGGTTCCCACGGGTTGGCGACGAGGCAACCGAGGAGCATGACAAAAGACGAAACGGGCACGAGCAAACATTCGATACATCTCATACAACACATGCATTCGTCCACGGGTCATCGTCTCGGGGTTATACCTTCGGAACATTCGTTCTCGAAGCGGTTCGAGTCGTCGAGGGAGGTAGTGGAAGTAGTGGTTCACGGTCATCGGTTGGGGTACTTGTCGCATCGCCGAGCGTAGTGGTACTCGTTTTCTCACCGAAGGTAGTCGTTCGGACGTCGAGCGTCGAGGTACTTGGCGGGTCGTCGTCTGACGTAGGGGTACACGAGGTCGTCGTGGAACTTGTTCATGTAGTAGTCGAACTTGACGGGTCCCGTGTGTAGTCGTACTCGGCGAATCCACGTAGTTGTACATGAAGAGGAACTTGGTGGATCCAGTCGTCGCGGTACTCGTGGAATCTGTGTAGTCGAACTTGAAGGTCGTCGACGCGGTGTCGTGGGAGGTAGTGGTACACGTTTGTTGTCCCCGGACTTGGCCATCTTGACGAACGATGGACTTGCACGGCTCTACGACGAGAGACCACCGGAGGTGCATGGAGGTAGCACGAGCTCCTGGTTGTAAGAGCATGGCCGAGCAGCGGCTCGAAGAAGGACGGCGTCGGGGATGTGCAGCAGGGGAGGAAGGGAGGCCGGTGCAGCGGGAACGACGCGGCGAAGAGGTCGACCGCGCCGGCGACCTGGCTGGGCCTCGGCCGGAGGGAGGCGCTCGGGGAGGCGAGGCGTAGGCAGAGGCGCGGGGATGGGCCGGCTGGCCTGGTGGCTGAGAGTGGTTGGGCCTGGGAGGGGCTGCTAGGAGGCCCAAGCTGGGCTGCTCTCTCTCTCTCTCTATATTCTAAAAGATAAAACTGAAACAGAAAAGGGAAAGAATAAAAAGGGAGGTTAGGGGTGGAATTTGGGCAAGAGGTTATTTTTCCTGGACTCCCAAAAATGCACACGGTCCACGAAAAATAGGAGAGGCAAGAATGCAAGAGATAAATTCGAACTCATTTGAAATAAATTCAAATGGTTTGAATTAGGACAAGGTTTAGGAAGTGTCCAAAAATGTTCGAATTTTTGGAGGAGCCTCAATAAAAAGGATAAGAATTGTTGGCGGGGTTTGGGAGTCAAAACTTGAAGTAGAGAAGTCATGGGAATTATATGCAAGTGTGTTTGGGTTAATTCCAAACAAATGGAATAATTATTTATAATAGCTCCATAATATTAGGAGGATACGTTATAAAGAGAAGTCACACTTCCCTCGATTTAAATGGATCGAAGATCCACACGATTTATTTAAGTTGAGATGCAAAAGAAATATGACATGATGGCATGATGACATGATTCAATGCAAAATAAATAACACAAGCAGAAATGAAACACACGGGAGAACCCGGAACATCTGGAATCTTCTGGGACGTCGGTCTTCGGGCGTCACAACTCTCCCACACTAACAGAGGATCTCGACCCGAGATCCTATAGATAGCACCGGATAAAAACGGAAGAGGAAGAGGTAAAACAAAGTTGCTTCTTTGACAGACGAGTGAGACCACGAACCTTGAGAGGTTAAACAAGTTGAAGGAAGGAATACAACAGAGATGAACGAAGATGAAAACACTCCGTTAGAAAAGAGGAACAAGGAACATTATGAGAACCTTGTAGGTTGAAAGACATGAATAAAGAGCTTACGAACCAAAAGAATACGGAACCGCAATGGTATAGCCAAGGAATAAGAATGACAGAATTTGGACAGCACTCCGTCTGAAAATGGAAGGAATTGACAAGAACTTGAGGAGATGGAATGATACTTGAAGAAATCAACAACACACTGCCTCCGACACAATTAAAAGAATGGCACAAGGTTAAGAAAGATTTCAGACAGCACTCCGGTTAAAAAGACATGCAAAACTTGATAAGATGAGAGAATTAGAATGGAGAATACAACGCTCCGGATAAATAGATAAACAAGGAAAGAACATGATCTCGATAAAAACGAGATAATGGTTAAAGAGAGCAATATCACAAAGCCTCCGGAACAAAAGAATAGATGCAAGATCGTTGGGAAGAAAGAACGGAGAAGAAAATGACAACTTCTCTCAAAATTGAATTTGAAAGAGCATTCTTACGAAGAAGGGTTGAACGGAGTTGATTTTAAAAAAACAACAACGAAAACGAATAAGCTTGATGTGGGCTTATGGAAAACATCTCAAAATTATGAGGTGACATGCTGCACTAACGGAAACAATTGATTGGCTTTAGATCAGCAAGGAGACGAAAAACTTATTTCACCGGAATGATAAATGAAGAACTTGGGTCATTTATAAGCACCATAATAGCAACAATTCTCAAGGAAAGCTTTTATGTGAAATACAACCCATGATAACTCCAAGAAATAAAAATGAGGGGTTGAAAGGATCTCCTAAAGAAAAAGAAATGATGGTTTTAAATATCTCATTCTTGAAAACTCGTGAATCATGAAACATGAAGGAATTGTCAAGAATGACATAACACCATCTGAAAAGATAAGGTAGAAAGGATTGCAATTGGAAAGCATGATGAAGAATGCTTGAGCTCCAACAAGAATCTTGATGAAGACTTCGAGGATGAAATAAATCTTGATGAACCACCATGAAAACTCCGGTAATGAAAGAATGAGAAGCGAAAGATGAAAAGAATAAGATTCAAGGCCTGCGATGAATTAGATGGAGCTTTGAAATGATATAATTGAAATAACTTGGAGCTCCGGAAAACAAGATGAAGAATTTAGAACCTTGAATATATATGATGAACAAGCTCCGAAGGAAGGGATTAACCTCTTGGAAGAAACTAGAATAAGATTTATGTTATGCATATCCTTCACCAATTTAAATTGGCGACAAGCAATGGATTTGGCATACTACTTATTCTTGTTGAAAAGGATTGGAGAGAGATATAGCCAAACTTGAGAATAAACCTGAACGACTCACCGGTAGGATTATGAAAAGAACAAATGGATTGATACGATAACAATGGAAGAGTAATCTTGAAAGAACCACCGTAAAAATATGGAGACGAACGAAGAGACATCAATGAAGAATATTTGGAGGACGAAGTTGAAAACTGAGAACGAAGAAATCTTCTGAAATGATGGCCTTCGGAGGATCACAAAGAAAAGAATTCATGAAATTCTTCGGATGGGTATAAAAAGAATTCCTCACAAACGGAACACTTATGAGGATGGTATGAAGCTAGAACTCTGAATCTTGGAAGAAAACGGGCCAGGATTTAAGAGAAACTCGTCTTCGGTCTTCAAAATCTGAGAAGACGATGAGATACACCACCATGAATTGTATAGGCACTCCGTAATGAAGAATTAAAAGGTTGAACCAATGATGAACAAGAATTTGAAAGCGATCTTGGAGAAGGCATGTGACTGATGGGAATCATTCTTACGTCACACTTTGAAATAATTCTCCAGAAAAAGAAGAGTCAGGTAAGATCCTGGGAAAAGACCTGTGGGTTAGGGCCCACTCAAAAGAAATCATCGTTGGAAAAGATTGCTTAAGAGATATTGCAACGGTTGAATTAAATGGCTTGAATAAGATGACAATCCTCAAAATAGTTTGAACGGATTAAGAATGGAAATACGAATCTTCTAAGATATCTTGAACACTCCGGATATGAATAGCAAGAGGAGAATGATTAATTGGTGCACCGGAATAAGAAAGCATTGAAGGAAAAGAATGAAGAAATATCACATGAATAAAATGGATATTTCATTTGAGAATTGCTGGCTCCATAAAGAAAAGGGTGGGAGGGTGGGGAAACAAAGACAACTTGGGATGAATGAAACAGACAAATCGTCAGATTTCTCAACGACGCCCGGATGGAGTAACTTGAAGAGAAGGCACATCGGTTGAAAAGGATTACCATGAGAATCTCGATGGTCAAGAAGAATTAGCACTCCCATAGAAATATGAGAACACCGATTAGGAAAGGTATGGAATCAACACTTGACATCAAAGCAACTCGAATACCAGAATCAAAACGAAAACAAAGGATAGATATGTTGCAACATAATCTTCACAATCTCTTCCGAACAGTGAATTGAACGAATGAATTCCATAGGTACATCAACTTGACGAGAAGCCAATTGGGAGAACAAAAGATAAATAAAAACAACAAGGCGCAGATGGAACAAATACAAGATAGAAGCTTCGTCCGACATATTCGTGCTGAAAGCTCATGGAACATGTTACAAAAGGGTTTTGCAATCCCCGGATCAGCATAGCCAAGGACCCTTTAAGATGCAACTCCCGATCGGAACAAGCCCATAAAACTACTTCACTCAATGTAGAACCCCGAACTTCATATCATGCACTCGTTGGAAGAATGCCTACGAGCTACTAGATGAACCCACCTATTAATTTCCGAAAGTTTCCAGTTATGCAATCAGGTGTTGGGGATACAGGGGAAGCACCGCGCACTCAACTCTAATCCTACATCCAGCTGTATCCATCCTTCAACACATAACCAGTTATTTCCGGAAACCGTTTACCTCGGACCTTCGAAACGCATCTACTATACAAGCTATGGCAATACTCCCGAACTACCTCCCCAGTACTGGGTGATGTCGGGGTTATCTTGCCACTAACCGCATAGGAGAGTTTTCGATGTCGGCCGTCTTCAGTATTCCAGAACTGCTGCGATATATTTGTGACGACAACACCTCAGAGCTCAACTCCCCGGGACACTGCCACAACCCCTAATGACAGGAGGCATCGAGAACAATGTTCTCGTCACAAAGACATCGGAACAATCCAAACAATACTCGTGTGATCCTAAAAAAAAATTGGTGAAATTTTGAGAGTAGAAGAGGCAAGAGTAATCGTCAGGAGTCCTCACCAGAGTGAAAAGAGATGAGGAGCAAAAGAAATCCTACTCTCCGATATATATATAGGACTCAAAAACATTTTCAAGTGTGTGCGTACACTCAACCGTCAACGATTCGATCAATCAGTGGGGCTTCTAGGTCGGAGAAGGTTCTGAATACCTGACTCTTCTTTTTCCGGAGAATTATTTCAAAGTGTGACGTAAGAATGATTCCCATCAGTCACATGCCTTCTCCAAGATCGCTTTCGAATTCTTTTCATCTTTGGTTCAACCTTTTTAATTCTTCATTCCGGAGTGCCTCAACAATTCATGGTGGTGTATCTCATCGTCTTCTCAGTTTTTGAAGACCCGAAGACGAGTTCCTCTTGAATCCTTATCCGTTCTTCCAAGATTTGTGGTTCTAGCTTCATGCCATCCTCATTATTGTTCAGATTATGAGGAATTCTTTTATACCCATCCGAAGCATTTCATGAATTCTTTTCTTTGTGATCCTCCAAAGGCCATCATTTCAGAAGATTTCTTTGTTCTCAGTTTTCAACTTCGTCCTCCAAATATTCTTCATTGATGTCTCTTCGTTTGTCTCCATATTTTTACGGTGGTTCTTTCAAGATTACTCTTCCATTGTTATCGTATCAGTCCATTTGTTCTTTTCATAATCCTATCGGTGAGTCGTTCAAGTTTATTCTCAAGTTTGGCTATATCTCTCTCCAATCCTTTTCAACAAGAATAAGTAGTATGCCAAATCCATTGCTTGTCGCCAGTTTAAATTGGTGAAGGATATGCATAACATAAATCTTATTCTAGTTTCTTCCAAGAGGTTAATCCCTTCCTTCGGAGCTTGTTCATCATATATATTCAAGGTTCTAAATTCTTCATCTTGTTTTCCGGAGCTCCAAGTTATTTCAATTATATCATTTCAAAGCTCCATCTAATTCATCGCGGGCCTTGAATCTTATTCTTTTCATCTTTCGCTTCTCATTCTTTCATTACCGGAGTTTTCATGGTGGTTCATCAAGATTTAATTCATCGTCGAAGTCTTCGTCAAGATTCTTGTTGGAGCTCAAGCATTCTTCATCATGCTTTCCAATTGCAATCCTTTCTACCTGATCTTTTCAGATGGTGTTATGTTATTCTTGACAATTCCTTCATGTTTCATGATTCACGAGTTTTCAAGAATGAGATATTTAAAACCATCATTTCTTTTTCTTTAGGAGATCCTTTCAACCCCTCATTTTTATTTCTTGGAGTTATCTTGGGTTGTATTTCACATGAAAGCTTTCCTTGAGAATTGTTGCTATTATGGTGCTTATAAATGACCCAAGTTCTTCATTTATCATTCCGGTGAAATAAGTTTTTCGTCTCCTTGCTGATCTCAAGCCAATCAATTGTTTCCGTTAGTGGCAGCATGTCACCTCATAGTTTTGAGATGTTTTCCATAAGCCCACATCAAGCTTATTCGTTTTCGTTGTTGATTTTTTTTAAATCAACTCCGTTCAACCCTTCTTCGTAAGGATGCTATTTCAAATTCAATTTTGAGAGAAGTTGTCATTTTCTTCTCCGTTCTTTCTTCCCAACAATCTTGCATCTATTCTTTCGTTCCGGAGGCTTTGTGATATTGCTCTCTTTAACCATTATCTCATTTTTATCGAGATCATGTTCTTTCCTTGTTTATCTATTTATCCGGAGCGTTGTATTCTCCATTCTAATTCTCTCATCTTATCAAGTTTTGCATGTCTTTTTACCCGGAGTGCTGTCTGAAATCTTTCTTAACCTTGTGCCATTCTTTTAATTGTGTCGGAGGCAGTGTGTTGTTGATTTCTTCAAGTATCATTCCATCTCCTCAAGTTCTTGTCAATTCCTTCCATTTTCAGACGGAGTGCTGTCCAAATTCTGTCATTCTTATTCCTTGGCTATACCATTGCGGTTCCGTATTCTTTTGGTTCGTAAGCTCTTTATTCATGTCTTTCAACCTACAAGGTTCTCATAATGTTCCTTGTTCCTCTTTTCTAACGGAGTGTTTTCATCTTCGTTCATCTCTGTTGTATTCCTTCCTTCAACTTGTTTAACCTCTCAAGGTTCGTGGTCTCACTCGTCTGTCAAAGAAGCAACTTTGCTTTACCTCTTCCTCTTCCGTTTTTATCCGGTGCTATCTCTAGGATCTCGGGTCGAGATCCTCTGTTAGTGTGGGAGAGTTGTGACGCCCGAAGACAGACGTCCCAGAAGATTCCAGATGTTCCGTGTTCTCCCGTGTGTTTCATTTGTGCTTGTGTTATTTATTTTGCATTGCATCATGTCATCATGCCATCATGTCATATTTCTTTTGCATCTCAACTTAAATAAATCGTGTGGATCTTCGATCCATTTAAATCGAGGGAAGTGTGACTTCTCTTTATAACGTATCCTCCTAATATTATGGAGATATTATAAATAATTATTCCATTGCTTTGGAATCACCATAACACACTTGCATAATATTCTCCATGCCTTTTGTATCTCAATTCTTGATCTCAAACTTTGCCCATAAATCCTTTTGTCATTTTCCCGAGCTCCATCGAAAATTCTCAACATTTTTTTTGGATTTATCAAACTCCCCATTCATATTCTAATCCATTTGAATTAATCCATATGGGTTTGAATTCAACTTCACACTCATACCCACATCTATTTTTCCTGGATGAAGATCTTTTTAAGAGTCTAGAAAAATTATGTGCATGCCTAAATTCTTCCCCTAACCTTTTCCTTCCTCTTCTTTTATTTTTTGTTATCTGCTTCATTTTAATAAAAGAAGAAGAGCAGAGGCCCAGCCGCCAGCCTCCTAAGGCCTGCTGCCCCCTCGGCCGGACTAGCCCATCAGGCCCAGCCACCCCATCTAATCGCAACCCTAGCCCGAGCCAGCGACATCTCCCCTCGTCCTCCAGTGCGCCGCTAGCCTCGATCCCCTCTGGCCTCTCGCTCGATCCCGCTCTGTCCCATCGTTCCCCAGCCTCCTTCCTCTCCCTCGCCGGTGCCTTCGATCCCCATCACCGCTCCCTCCTTCTCGTAGCCGCCCCAGCGCCCCGCTCCCTCCTAGTCGTTCTTCAGCTAGCAGACGCCGCCGAGATCCGTCAACTCTCCTCCGTCCCTCTCCTCCGCGACGGCCCCGCCCTTCTCCAGCGAAAGAACGGCTCCGCGCGCCGCCGTCGAGCGTGCGCCTGCCGCCAGCCTCGCCGGCCCGAGCGCCGCCTGCCATGGTGCCTCGTCGACAGGCCCTTGCCGTGCCCCTCCATCTCCAGCCGCGGGCCGGCCTTGCCGCGCTGCCCGCCACCTCGCCAGCCGCTGGCGACCCAGGCCGACGGGGCACGCCGCTGCACCCCGACAGCGCCGGCGCCGCCCCTGCCTCAACTCCAGCGCACCACCCTCCGGCCTCCTCTGCGCCGCAGCTCGTCGCCGACGCCAAGCCGCCTGCCTCGGCCTCGCGGACCTGCAGCCTCCTCCTCCGCGGGCCAGTGCCGCGGCAACCGGAGCCCTTCTTCGCCTCTGTTTCTACAGGGACGACGCCATCCATCGTCGTCGTCTTCGGGCCAAGTTGCCGCAGCCGCCTCAGTTGTTTGCTATTGTCGTCTCGCACGCTGCCCTTGCTTCGTCCGACCAAGCCATGTCTCTATCCAACGCCGCAAGTCCGATGCCAAGACCACCTCAAGTTCATCTACCACTGCCAAGTGAACTACTGCAATCACTCCGAGACTCGAACGGCTACGACAAACGGCTACACGATGAGACGCCAAGTACCACGACGCACGCTCGGAGCCCTCGGTTCCATCAAGTCCGACTACTACATGAACGAGTACCGCGACATCGACAACACGTCAAGTTCGACTACGCCAAGTTCAACGATGCGCCAAGTACCTCGACGCCCGAGTGACTACTTCCTCTCCGATGATGTGTACCTCTACTTCCGTGATGAGATGTATACGGCTACAAAACGAGAACAACTACTTCCCACTACGTGCATGTACGACTACCGTCGCCGAAGGCCGTCGAGTGAACAACTACCGTCGCTCCGAAGATGTTGGATTCATCAAGTACCTCTCCAAAATGAACATGTACAACTACTTCAACTACCGTCACGTGAACGCCTACTTCCCTCTCCGAAACGATATGTGAACGACTACTTCCCTCGACGACTCGTTCCACCCTGAAATGCACGCTTCAAAGGTATAACCCCGAGACGATGACCCGTGGACGAATGCTTGTTGGTTGTATGAGATGTTTCCCTTGTGTGCTCCGTGCCCGTATCGTCTTTTGTCTTGCTCCTCGGTTGCCTCGTCGCCAACCCGTGGGAACCCGGTGACGGGATCACACCACCTTTCATCTTGTTCCGCTCGCTCACTCCACCTTTGCTTTTGCACCGGTCTCTCAACGAGAAACCGGAACCGAGATGTTGCCGTGCATCATTTTCGGATCGTTGCTGTGGCACCCTTTCTTTCCACCACGGTGACATATACTCCTTATCATCTTCATGTCGACTTCTAATAAAAATTGCATAAAACGTGATCATGTCATCCGCATCATGTTAACAACATTAAAACGTGTGAATTGTTGGTTGCTTCAAATTGCTAAACATGCATATGGGGATTTTTCCCGGAATTGTTGTTGTTATTTCCGGCCTCTTTTAAAATGACTAAATAGGTAGTTTGTTTTTGCTTCACCTCTTGCCATGTTAACAAACATTTAATCTTGTCTTGTAAATAAACGAGAGTCGATTAAATAATTAAAATGTGGTGTTTCGTCAATATGCAACTCGTTGCATATTGAGCTCCACTTAACTTGTAGTACTTGTTTGTGCACTTTGCCATGCCATGCATAATTAAACCGGACATGCATCATACTTGTTTGTGCATCATGCCATGGTTATGCTTGTGTGTTTACCGTGTTGCTTGTTTCTTTCCGGTTTGCTTCCCTCATTAGCTTCGGGTTCGTTTCGGAGTTGTGAGGTTCTGTTCGACTACTTCATGGATCCGTTCTTCTCCCTTGTGGAATCCCAGGCAAGATGATCATACCCTTGGTTACCTTTACTACCATTGCCATGCTTAGTCGTCTCGATGCTATCGTTACATGTCGCGCTACCCATCTTTTATGTCAGCCTCTCCTTGATGCCATGAAACCTCTAACCTTTGAAACCTTCCTAGCAAAACCACTCTTTGGCTATGTTACCCGCTTGCTCAACCCCTCTTATAGCGTTGTTAGCTGCAGGTGAAGATGAAGATCGTTCCAGGAGGGAACATGTTGTTGGAATATCACAATATCTATTATTATTATTATTAACACACCTATATACTGGGCATGGGTGGAAGGCTTGGCCTTTTGCTCGGTGTTTTGTTCCACTCATGCCACCTTAGGCGCCGATAAACCGGCATTATGTTCCTTGATTTTGCGTTCCTTACACGATGGTTGGATGGGGACCCCTTGACAGTTCAACTTTGAATAAAACTCCTCCAGCAAGGCCCAACATTGGTTTTAATTTGCCTCATAATAACAACTTAATTAATTAATTAAAATTGCATAGGGGGTCGTGTCCTCGGGGATTCTTTCTACATAGCAGGGGGGGCAGTGCTGATGGTGTTGGTCCCAAACGGGGGTCCTGCAGGGCCGCCTTGGGGAAACCCGAGGTATCTGGTATAACATGTAGCATCACCCATCCGGACGTGGCCTGTGACGAGATACACGCGGCTACTATTAGGGTGTCGGCACGCCGGGAGGTCTTGCTGGACTTGTTTTACCATTGTCGAAATGTCTTGTGCACCGGGAAGTCGAGCCTGATTGGTTTTCCCTAAGATAAGGGGTGATGATATTATATTTGTCACTTCAGCTAATCGTGAGAGCTTGTGATGGGCATTACATTTATATCATGTCGGTGTACTGAGGTAGGGGTACCTCAGTACCCCAACTTGTGCACGGGCAGTTGCAGCTTCTCGCGGCATGGTTTACCACGCGCTCGCCGGAGACCTTCCTGCTCCATATCAAACCATTCAAAAACAAAGTATACAGGACAGAAGATCGAGACCCCGGCAAGCGGAGCTTGCCGGGAAGGCCGTACCAGGCTCAAGATTACCTCACTAGCACAAGGCCCTGGCAAGAGGAGCTTGCCAGGAAGACTAGAAGATTCCATCATAGAAGACACGCCTCGGCGCTATATGCGCCCCAGCGAGGGCCCGGAGAGCGGCAAGCTCCCGGGCCCGGCAAGATCAAGACCCCAGCAAGGTGCTTGCCGGGAGAGTTGCGCTGTGTGCCCGCGCTCCAGCTCATCGGCCCACGCGTCGCCCTGGGGCCTATCCAGGGACGCGTGGCGGATGGCTGTGCAGCCTGGGGGACACGGTGGCACTCCACGGTGGTGGATCCATCGCCGTGGCACACGGAGACGCAAGGGCGGGAGCTTTTGGGGTCGACGGCGACGGGTATTAAATGCCCTTGTCCCCCACTGTCAAAGTAGGTAGCGACCACTATTCGCGCACTGTAGCTCCACTGTTCCCGCACTGTTACAACTACCACCTCTTTTACGCTTTTACCCCTTTCTCCTACGTTGACACCTGTCGGTGACCCCTTGTACTATAAAAGGAGGCCCATGCACAACGTGGAGGGGGTTCAGAACCTAGATCACTCATACGCTCGGTGTAGCTGCTTCTTCAAGCTCCCGAGCTCTCCAACTCAATACACAACTAAGCAGGAGTAGGGTTTTACGCGTCTACCGCGGCCCGAACCTGGGTAAAACTGCCCGCGCGCTCGCTACGATCTGCTCTTCGTGCTCCCTCCGCCCTCGTACCGCACAGACAAGGGGCTCCGGTCCCATAGGTGTTCGTGGCGGACAGTTTCCCCCGACATCTTTGGCGCGCCAGGTAGGGGGCGTCGAGGTTGTGCGAACCTGATCCGGCGTTCGCGCGGGCGCATTCTTCATCAACCTCGCCAGTTTCGTCAGCAACTTCACTAGCAGCAGCTTCATGGCCCCGAAGAAGAAGGCTTCGGAGGTCGGAGGCCCGTCTGCGTCTCATCCGCCGCCACCAGAGCCAACGGTGGGCGGGGGAGACGCCGTCGGAAGGGTGGTCGCCGGCGAGGACACTCGCGGCGCCACCAAGTCCAAGGACAAGACGGACGACCGAGCCTCGGTCTCCGTGGACGCGCCACGTCCATCTCAGCACACGACAACCCAGCCGCGCCATACCACAGGAGGTGGTATCCGCTTGCTGGGACAAGGGCAAACCGGAGGCTCGCGGGACGCCCCGGACCACCGTCCGGGCACAAGCAAAGCGAAGGCGCCGGCGCGGGACCCTGCTCCTTCTAACATTGTTAGGAGTCCGAGCATATCCCGCTCCTCGCACCGCTCGCCCCCGTTCCCCTCCACTCCAGCAGAAGCGCTCGCAAGGGCGCAACTGCTCCTCGACTTCCCTCCAGCGGCAGACAAGGCCGAAGACTGGAGGGCCACCATCCAGAGCCTGATCGCCTTCGCCAACAACGATTCTCCACAGCAACCGGCGGCCTCGCGGCCGCGGCAAGCTGAGAAGACGAAGGCCGACGGCGACAAGACCGCCGGGGGTACGACAAGCGTGCACTCCCCGCCGCGGAAGCAGAAGACGCAGCCCCGCCGGAACAACGCCGATGACGGCTCCACAGCGTCGTCGGATCCGCGGGCCCGTCGGGACCAGCGCCAGGTCCTCGACGACCGGCGACAAGAAGACGCTCGCACCACCATCGAGCGCCGCCGAGAAGCTCGGCGACAATCAGATCATAGAGCTGGGAACGCTGTCGACGCGCGCGCGCCCGGTGAACCAGGCGGCTTGCCGTACGCGGCAGGCTGCCCTGCGTTCACTCGCGAGCTGCGGCGCGTCCAGTGGCCCAGTATGAAGAATTTCAAACCCGACGTACCGGAGAAGTACGACGGCAAGACGCACCCCTCAGAGTTCCTCAGCGTTTACACCATCGCGGTGCAAGCTGCCGGGGGGCGCGACGAGAAGATCTTGGCAAATTACTTCCCGCTTGTGCTTAAGCCAAACGTCCGTTCGTGGCTTATGCACTTGCCGGAAGGTTCCATCTCTTCCTGGGCCGACCTTTGCCACCAGTTTGTTGGCGCCTTCACCGGCGGCCACAAACCCCACGGCCAGGAGAGCGATCTCCACATTCTGACCCAGAAGGAAGGAGAAACCCTGCGCAAGTACATCCAACGCTTCAGCCGTGTGCAGCACAACATCCCTGACGTCCACCCTGCCGCGGTTATCAGCGCGTTCCACCAGAACGTGCGTAACCGCCGCATGCGTGAAGAAATGGCGATGACCAAGATTCGGGATGTCAGCGAGCTCTATGCTCTGGCTAACAAGTGCGCACGCGCAGAAGAGGGGAGGAGACTCCCCGGGGAGGATGCTGGCGCAGGAGGAAGCGACAGCGACGACGCCGCCCCGGCAAAGAAGGGCCGGCGGCGGAATAACAGAAGGAAGGGCAAGAAAGAGGTGCTTGCCGTCGAAAAGTCCGGCAAGGAGGCTCCCGCCAAGCAAACACAGGCTGGCGGCTCCGGCAAGGAGCCTGCCCCTGTAGTGGCAGCCGACAAGCCGGACGGCTCCGACAAGCAATACTGCAAGATCCACCGCACCAAGGGTCACGATCTCTCCAACTACAAGCGCGTCGAGTATCTCGTCGAGCAGCAGAAAGCTGAATACGAGAGGATAACAGCGAGCAGGAGTTCCAGAAGGCCACAGAGGTCCTGTGCGTCGACGGTGGCGCCTCTCTGCACACCTCCCACCGCCAACTAAAGCAGTGGGTGCGTGAGGTGAATGCAGCAGAGCCGCCCGTGGAGTCGCGCAGGCTCCTCAAATGGTCCAGCACGCCCATCGTTTTTGATCTTGAGGATCATCCTGACCGCACCACTGCGGTCGGGTGTTTGCCGATGCTGGTTTCCCCCACCATCCGCAACCTCAAGGTCACCAAAATGTTGGTTGACAGCGGGGCCGGGCTGAACTTGATCTCCTCTGCTGTGATCAAGAAACTCCAAATTCCAGATGGCGAGCTCGAAGAAACCGGTTCTTTCCAAGGAATCAACCCGGGAAGGAGCAAGCCCAAGGGAAAGATCACTCTGCCGGTGACCTTTGGCGGGGAGCTCAACTTCAGGACTGAGCGCATCACTTTCGACGTCGCCGATATTCCATTGCCATACAATGGAATACTTGGCCGTCCTGCCCTCGCCAAGTTCATGGCAGCTTCCCATTATGCTTACAACGTACTCAAGATGCCGGGGCCGATAAGTGTCATCACTGTCCACGGCGACAAGAAGGATGCGCTTGTCTGCGCCGACAAGATCTACCGGGATGCAGCAGCTGCGGCAGAAAAGGACACACTTGCCGCTGAAGCTCCCGGGGGGAAGAAGACGAAGACCAAGTCCGGCAAGTGCTCTGGGGCCCACTCCGGCAACCGCACCTCTTCGGAGTGCTGCGCTGCCGTCGAGGACGTCCCATCGAGCTCCACCGGCAAGTGTAAGAAAGGGATGGCCGCTCCTCCGGCAACCAAGAAGGTGTCCGCCAAGGAGGACGGCACTGGTGGTACCTTCACCATCAGTGCTACGCTTGACAACAAATAGGAAAGCGCGCTCGTTGCCTTCCTGCGGGCGAATGTCGATGTGTTTGCCTGGCAACCATCTGACATCCCCGGCGTTCCCAGGAAGGTAATTGAGCACAAGCTTGCTGTTTGTCCTCATGCGCGGCCCATCAAGCAGAAAGTGAGGAAGCAAGCCGTGGAGCGCCAAGAATTCATCAACGAAGAAATCAAGAAGCTAGAGGCAGCAGGCCTAGTTAGAGGTGTGATCCATCCGACGTGGTTGGCAAATCCAGTCGTCGTGCGCAAGGCCAATGGGAAGTGGAGACTGTGTATAGACTTCACCGATGTGAATAAAGCATGTCCCAAGGATCCATTCCCTTTGCCGCGCATTGACCAGATCGTTGACTCCACTGCCGGATGTGAGCTACTCTGTTTTCTTGATGCATACTCAGGCTATCATCAGATTTTCATGGCCAAAGAGGATGAAGAGAAGACTGCATTTATCACTCCATGTGGCACTTATTGCTTCATACGCATGCCATTTGGATTGAAGAATGCAGGCTCAACCTTTGCAAGGGTAGTATACACTACTTTTGAGCCACAGATCCACAGAAATGTAGAGGCTTACATGGATGACATCGTGGTGAAGAGCAAGAGCAAGGATACCCTGATCCAAGATTTGGAAGAAAAATTTCAGAACCTGCGCAGAATACAGCTTAAGTTGAACCCCGAGAAGTGCGTCTTTGGAGTTCCCTCCGGCAAGCTTCTCGGATTCTTTGTGTCACAGAGGGGGATTGAAGCCAACCCCGACAAGATTAAATCCATTGAGCAGATAGAGGCCCCAAAGCGCGTCAAGGATGTCAGAAGGCTTGCAGGTTGTGTGGCTGCCCTCAGTAGGTTCATTTCAAAGTCTGCAGAACGCGCCCTACCTTTCTTCAAAATCTTGAAGAAGGCAGGTCCCATGAAGTGGACTCCGGAAGCGGAGGCAGCGCTGCAGGATTTGAAACGGTACCTGTCCTCCACTCCAATACTTGTCGCACCTAGACCACAGGAAAAGTTGTTGCTATACCTAGCGGCAACCAACCAGGTGGTTAGTGCTGCGTTAGTAGCGGAGAGGGAGTCCGACGAGGAGTCAGCACCACCGGCAAGCGAATCCAGCGACAAGCAGGGGGCTGCTCCGGCAAGCTCTGGCCCCGACAAGGACAACTCTGTGCAGGAACAAAATGAAGTGCGGAAGAAAATGGTGCAGCGCCCAGTGTATTTTGTGAGTTCCCTTCTCCAGGGGGCTAGATCAAGGTACTCTGGTGTGCAAAAGTTGCTTTTTGGCCTCCTCATGGCCTCGAGAAAGCTGCGCCATTACTTCCAAGCACATGAGATAACAGTGGTCACTCGCTTTCCGCTGAAGAGGATATTGCACAACCCAGAAGCAACGGGCAGGATCGTTAAGTGGGCACTGGAGCTGTCAAGCTTTGGGCTCAAGTTTGAAAGTACTTCAACCATACAGAGCCGAGCTTTGGCAGAATTCATAGCTGAGTGGACCCCAACGCCCGATGAAGAAGTCCAAGAAACAAGTGCACCCGTACAAGAAGCGACAAGTGAATGGGTAATGTATTTTGACGGTGCCTTCTCGCTGCAAGGCGCCGGTGCTGGCGTGGTACTCATCGCGCCCACCGGAGAGCAACTCAAATATGTTATCCAGATGCACTTTCCTAGGGAGCAAGCGACAAACAACACTGCCGAATATGAAGGCTTGCTTGCCGGCCTCAGGATTGCGGCCGAACTTGGGATCAGGAAGCTGATTGTGCGGGGAGATTCTCAGTTGGTGGTCCGGCAAGTCAACAAGAGCTATCAGAGCCCTTTGATGGAAGCTTATGTCGATGAAGTGAGGAAGCTTGAGGAGCACTTTGAGGGTCTGCAGATGGAGCACGTCCCGAGAGCTCAGAATGAAATTGCAGATGGCCTTTCAAAGTGTGCTTCGATGAAGTTACCTGTGGAACCAGGGACCTTCTTGCTCAAGCTGACTCAACCATCCGTTACACCATCAATTGGGCAGTCCAAGAAGAGAAAGTTGGTCTCCGGCGACTACTTGCCGGCGGATCTTTCTGAAACCGCCGCCAAGGTCCCCAAGATCGACAACCACAACGCTGAGGAACAGTTTGCTCCTGCAGATCCTCGGGTCTGTACAGTTGAAGCAAGCGTTCCCGACAAGCCTCGCCCCGGCGAGCTTGCCGGGGGACCTTCGGCTCCGGCAAAACCAGAGGTCCTTGCCGTAGAAGCTGAGGTTCCCGCAGCGGCCCTCGAGCCTTTAGTCCTTGCCGCCGAGCCCCAGGCTCCGGCATGGGCGCAGCAGATCGTCCGTTTTCTTCAAACTGGAGAACTTCCCGACGACTCAGAAGAAATAGAGAAGATAACCAGGCAGTCAAGTATGTACCAGTTCGTCGACAACGAGCTATACAGAAGAAGACTCAATGGTGTCAGACTGAAGTGCATCTCCAGGGAAGATGGACAGAAGCTGTTGGCAGAAATACACGGAGGCATATGCGGCCACCACATTGGCGCAAGGGCGCTTGCCGAGAAAGCTTTCCGGCAAGGGTTCTTTTGGCAAGAAGCCCTCCAAGATGCAACTTCACTAGTAACCAAGTGTGAAGCGTGCCAGTTCCATGCAAAGCAGATTCATCAGCCAGCTCAAGCTCTCCAAACAATCCCTTTGTCCTGGCCCTTCTCGGTCTGGGGGCTCGATATCCTCGGCCCTTTCCCTCGTGCTGTCGGGGGCTTTGAGTACTTGTACGTTGCAATCGACAAGTTCACAAAGTGGCCGGAAGTGGAGCCAGTGAGAAAGGTGACAGCACAGTCAGCAGTCAGGTTCTTCAGGTCGATTGTTTGCCGTTTCGGGATCCCTAACAGGATCATCACCGACAACGGTACACAATTCACTAGTCGCACCTTCATGCAGTACGTCCAAGACCTTGGCGCCAAGGTCTGTTTCGCTTCTGTTGCTCACCCGAGGAGCAACGGTCAAGCGGAGAGGGCCAATGCTGAAGTGCTGCGCGGACTCAAGACAAGAACCTTTGACAGGCTGCGCAAGTGCGGAAGAAATTGGATAGAGGAGCTACCGGCGGCTCTTTGGTCAATCAGAACGACACCAAGTCGAGCCACCGGACAGACACCCTTTTCTCTAGTCTATGGAGCAGAGGCAGTTCTCCCCACGGAACTCGTATACGGATCTCCTCGAGTGCTCGCTTATGACGAGCTCGAGCAAGAGCAACTGCGGCAAGATGATGCATTGCTTCTCGAGGAGGGACGTCTCCAGGCTGCTGTACGAGCTGCTCGATACCAGCAAGCCTTGCGCCGCTACCATAGCCGCAAGGTCAAGGCCAGGAGTCTCGAGGAAGGCGACCTTGTTCTTCGGCGTGTTCAGTCCGCCAAGAATTCCAACAAGTTGACGCCGAAGTGGGAAGGCCCTTATCGGGTGAGACAAGTTACGAGGCCCGGCGCTGTCCGCCTCGAGACCGAAGAAGGCTTACCGGTGAGCAACTCCTGGAACATAGAGCATCTTCGCAAGTTTCACCCATAAGGCGCGGTTGCCGTGATCCGCTCCGGCAACCACCTTTTGTACAAGCTTTGCCGCTGTTGCATGTAACCCTTTGTACAAAGCCGGGCGCAGACCCCGTGCATCAGTAAAGTTTTTGTGTTTTGCGCTGATTGCCTTTTGCATGCTTTTCTTTGCTATTTGCATGTTTTGTTTGGCATTTGGTACAACACTCAAGTAACCGGTAAGCATTAGCACGCCGAAAGGCCATATATTTGTTTCCCTCTTCTATTTCCTTGCCTCCTAAGCAGAAGGAACGTTCCTCGCGCACAAGTTTGCCGGGGGGGAAGGAAGTGGAGGAGGAACCAAGTGTTGTTCAAGAAAGAGAAGCCTTACCGGGAAGCAAGCAATATATGAAAGCTAAGTTATTAGAATTTGACCAGTTCAAATTTTTAAAATTTTAGTTGTCTTCCTTGAACAATCACACTTTGTATGGAAAACCTGTGCGCGGAGGAACCTACCCGTAGCTTGCCGCACCCTTATCTTGTTTCCGAGTTCGCTCAACGATTTAAGTGAGCTGCGACAAGTGTCGCGCCCTTGCTTCGTTTCCGAGTATGCTCAGCAAGTTAAGTGCGTTGCGACTAGCCGCGGCGAGGTTGCTTGCCGGTGAGACCTTGGCCAGCAGGCTGCTCAGAGTCCAGCACTCAGCGCTCGCGGCAAAGGCCCCTTGCCGGCAAGCTCCCTGGGAGCGTAGGGTGAAAAACATACAAAGTCAAGGATTAAGACAAGGAAGATAACATTGCACTGATTGATCAAAATGAGATAAATATCTTACAAAAGATAGCTTGTCGCAATGATTAATGAGTTCGTAACACCCTATGCAGCAACAAAAAGAGATAAAGATAACGGAGGCCTAATCTACACGGTCGCCCTCGATCCTGGAGATCTTAGCCACCTTGGCAATGATGTGGGCGACCTGCTCCTTCAGAGCCTCCATGTCCGCGTCAGCCGGCAGGCTGCGAAGAACGTTGGTGAGATTTATACCGGGATTGCGGTATACGATCTTCGTCAGCACGCGCTCCAGAGTTCCCGTGCAGAGTAGGAGCGTCTCCTCGGCCAGTTGCGCGGGGATCTTCTTCCGCAGATCTGCAAGGGCCGGCGCGATTCCCCTGAAGAAGAGGCTGAGCTTGGCGCTGTGAGGGAGGTTTGGATCCGGGGAGTAGATGAGGTGCTCCAGCTTCAACGCCAGCAGCTCCTGGTCGATGTTGGACGCACAAGATACTAAGTCCTCGGTCCATACCTCAACGGTTTTGCGGAAGAGCTCAGCCGCTTTGTTGGCGCTGTCCACTAGGGTCCGCTCCTTGCGGAGCTCCTCCTTCAACTTGGTCTCCCGAGCCCGGGCAGCGTCGAGTGAATCCTTCAGTGTAGAGACCTTCAACTCCAAGTCCTCGATGGAGTCCTTGGCGGCCTTCAACTCGTCGCCCCTCTCAGAAAGACGCACCTGGAGTTCTGAATTGGTGTGGGCGTCCTTCTCACGCTCCGTGATGAGCGCGGCGACCTTCTCCGCGCTTACCTTCAGCGACTTCTCCAGCTGCGCGACCTTGGCGGCGAGCTCCTTCTTGGCGGTCTCCGCGGCAGCCGCGGCGGCTTTCGCCTCCTTCAGTTCCCCGCCAAGAGCCTCCTCCCGAGCGGCAAGGTCCTCCTCGTGGGAGTCAAGGTTGACCTTCCGCTGGGCGAGTTCTCCTTCTCGCCGGGACAGCTCCACCCCGGCGAGCCGCTGCTGCTCTTCGGCCTCAGCTCTCTCCAGCACCCACTCCTGATATTCGCCGGCGAGCCGCTCGCGCTCCTCCGCCACCTCGCGGAGGGCCGCCTGGTTGGCGGCGCTGAGCTCCGCCGCGCGCTTCTCCATCTCCGCGGCGGCCTTGGCGGCAAGGGCTTCCCGGGAAGCAAGCTTCGCCTGCCTGGCCCGGTAAAGGGCCAGGAGCTGGTGAAGCAGCTTCTCCTCCTCGGGCCCTTCACTCCCGCCGGGCGCTTCGACGATCTTCAAGCCCGCGGAGGCGAGGACTTCCCCATCAAATGCCTCGCCCTCCGCGGGAGCTCGCGACGAAGAACCCCACGGCACCTGGATGAAGACGCCGTTGGGGGCTTCGAGATAATAGCCCTGCTCCTTGCCGGCGGAGGGATCGGCGGCCGGCGCAGCACTTGATGCTCCCGCCGCCTCCGGGCCGGCGGTGCGGTCGCCGTCCCCCTCCCCGGCCGCTGCGTCCGCAGCCGGAGCGGTCTCCTGCGCGGCCGGCTCGGCGGCTCTCGCCGTGTCCTCGGCGACAGGGACGTCGCCGCCGCCGCCCTGCGCGCCCTCCTCCTCCTCGATGTTGATGACTTCCGTCTCCATGGGCTCGGGGGGAGGAGGATCTAAAAGAAGAAGAAGAAAAAGAAGTTCAAGCAAAAATCCAAAAAGAGACAACGCCAAGAAGACAAGTTATAGAGCCTACCTTGGCGGACGTCATCAGCGGCGGGCTCCCTCGCCGGGGAGCTCAGCCTTGGCGGAGTGGCCGCCCTCGCCGGGCTGCTCGCCCTTGGCGGGGTACTCGCCCTTGGCGGAGTACCCGCCCTTGGCGGAGCACTCTCCCTTGCCGGAGAGTTCGGCCTTGGCGGGGACGGCGGGGCCTGCGGCTCCTCGAGGACGGTCTCCGGGCGCTCCTGCCGCTGTGGCTCCACCTCTGCACAAGTCAAGACAAAGACATCAAGATATTGAAACAGGACAAAATCCCCAAGCGCACCCCGACGAGCGGGAGGATGGAACCCAGACTTACGCTGGGGGCTGCGCTGGGGGCTGCTCCTCGGAGCAGCGCTCGGGTCCGGCAGGCTTGGCTCCGGCGCGTCCCCAGTTGCCGCGGTGGCCGAGCCTTCCGCGACCTCGACCACAGGCGCCTTGGCTTTCTTCGCCACGCGCTGAACCAAGGTCCTGAAATCAAAGCAACAAACAAAATTAGCATCAACAATAATCAAGACGAAACTTGAGAAGGTGTAAGATCTCGGATTCTTACTCCTGATCCTCCTCGTCGTCCTCGCTCAAGGCGGAGAAGTCATACTCCACCTGGGGCGCGTCTGCGCGAGGAGCGGAAGACGAAGATTCCCTCGGGCGCTTGGCGGTCCCTGGGGCTGGGGGCTGCGAAGACCCAGCCCCTGTGGTAGCCGGAGCCCGGGGAGCGGGCGGAGCCGCTGCTACGCTCCGAGAAGACTCCTGCCTGCTTGGCGCCGACCTGCGGGGCGCCTCTGCTGTGGCCTGCACGCGGGCCGCCTCCGCCGCGGCTGGTGTACCGGTCGCCCCCGGCGCAGCTTGGCTTCCCCGGGAAGCTTGAGCTGCCCGGCGAGCTGGTTGTTGCCGGGGCGCTTGCGCTCTCGCTCCCGTCGCCGCCCTGCGGAGACGCTTCGGTGGAGACCGCCTTGGGCTTGCCGGGGGCGGGGAGGTCTCCGACGAGGAGAGGTCGTCGGCGTAGAGCTCCGTAGATCCGTCGGAGTCCTCGGCCTCCTCCTCCTCCTCCTCCCCGGCTGGCTCGCTGGGCCCAGCGCCCTGCGCTGCGGCCTCTTTTCCTCTGGCGCCTCCGCTCCCTCCAGCGCCTCCGCTCCCCGCGGCGCCTCTGTTCCCTCCGGCAGCGCCTTCCCTTGCCGCGGCCTCGGCCACGATTCCATGGATCCCGGAGTGCCTCAGAGAGGGGACCCCGGCGAGCGCGTCGGGAGGAAGTTGCAGCAGTCTGCGGATCTCCGCCTCCTCCGCCTGGCAGGACGCATCCGCTGCCTCCGCCTCTTCAGGCGTATATCCAAAATCTCCTGCCGCTGCGGCTGCAGCGGCCTCTTCAGCCCGAGAAGCCATGTATGCGAACTCCTGTTCGGTGGTGTCCCGCGTGTGCTCCTTAATGTCATCCTTGTTCTTCGCCACCTCCACGAGGTTGTCGAAGAAGCTGAGGACGTCTATGGGCTTGGGCGGAATCCACGTGCGGTCCACGCCGTGCGAATCACACGCGGGCATCATGGCGCAGAGACGGTCCCGGACTGTGCTGTTGCAGAGGGGCACCACTCCCCGGGGAGGTCTGAACCACTCAGGGTGGGCCGGGTCGTATTTGAAGAGTTCCCGGACCATTCCCTTCAGCTCCAGCGTCGTGAAGTTGAAGTTCAGCCCGGGGCGCAGCCTCATTATATCCGCTGGGTTGCCGTACTCCCAGGCCGGCCTTTTCCTGTCTTGGAGAGGGGCGATGCGGCGGCGGAGGAAGTCTGCGCCTACTTCTGCAACGGACAGCCTTGCTACCCGAAGACGAAGAATCCGGACGAGGGCGACGTCGAGCTTGATGTCGTCCGAGTCCAGCTCGCTCCAATCCCCGCCGCGCACGATGGGCGTTGTGCGCGGCACGGTGAAGGGCTGCGGCTCGTCCTCAACGATCCAGCACCAGTCTGCACGCCACTCCTCCCACTTGCCGCGGAGCTCCCCCGGCAAGTACGACTCCTTGTTCAGACGAAATACCCAAGAAATTCCCCCGGAGAGGGGGGCGCCGGCCTCTGCTCTAGGAGTAAAGAAGTGCCTAAACAGCGCTACGTTTGGGTGTATTCCTATGAAGTTTTCGCACATGTGTGCGAAAACCGCCATTGTGAGGATGGCGTTGGGGGTGAAGTCAAGAAGGTGGAGGCCATAGGTGTGCATGACGTCGCAGAAGAAATCAGAGAAAGGAGGGCAAAGACCGAAGTGAAAGAAGGCTGCGAAGAAATAGTACCCGCCGGGGTAGTTGTCCTTGGCGGCGGCCGGATAAGCTCGAGTGCGGGGGTGCGCCTTGGTTTCCTTGGCCCAGAACAAGTAGTACTTGTTCCAGAGCTCCCGCGCGCCAAGCCTCGGCGGGAAGACGAGGTTCCGCTTCCGGTACGCGGTAAGCTTCGCTGCTTGCTCCGACTTCTCCCTCTTGGCTTTCTCCGCCTTCGCCTTCTCGGTCTTCGGGGCCATGGCGGAGGCGGCGGAGGAAAGGGGGGGAACGGCGGCGGCGGAGGTGTGGAGGCGGAGCGCAAAGGGGATTTCTGGAGGAAGAAGAAGATGCAATGAAAGCGCAAGGAGGGGAATCGCTCCTGCTTCCCCTGCTTTTATGGGGAAGTGGGGGGGGGGCGTTTCGCTCTTTCCATTAAGAGAACGTGGGCACGTCCCATCCCACGACGCCGCAATCGACGCGTGCCGTTACGGGGGGATGCGGCGGATACGGAAGTGGATTCGGCGCGCCGTGGGCCGCGTGTGCCCGTGCACTGTTTTGGGCCTGGCCCAACAGCGCTCGGCACCGTGTGTGGCCCAGGCCCGGGGGCTCCTGTCGGTGTACTGAGGTAGGGGTACCTCAGTACCCCAACTTGTGCACGGGCAGTTGCAGCTTCCCGCGGCAGGGTTTACCACGCGCTCGCCGGAGACCTTCCTGCTCCATATCAAACCATTCAAAAACAAAGTATACAGGACAGAAGATCGAGACCTCGGCAAGCGGAGCTTGCCGGGAAGGCCGTACCAGGCTCAAGATTACCTCACTAGCACAAGGCCCTGGCAAGAGGAGCTTGCCAGGAAGACTAGAAGATTCCATCATAGAAGACACGCCTCGGCGCTATATGCGCCCCAGCGAGGGCCCGGAGAGCGGCAAGCTCCCGGGCCCGGCAAGATCAAGACCCCGGCAAGGTGCTTGCCGGGAGAGTTGCGCTGTGTGCCCGCGCTCCAGCTCATCGGCCCACGCGTCGCCCTGGGGCCTATCCAGGGACGCGTGGCGGATGGCTGTGCAGCCTGGGGGACACGGTGGCACTCCACGGTGGTGGATCCATCGCCGTGGCAGACGGAGACGCAAGGGCGGGAGCTTTTGGGGTCGACGGCAACGGGTATTAAATGCCCTTGTCCCCCACTGTCAAAGTAGGTAGCGGCCACTGTTCGCGCACTGTAGCTCCACTGTTCCCGCACTGTTACAACTACCACCTCTTTTACGCTTTTACCCCTTTCTCCTACGTTGACACCTGTCGGTGACCCCTTGTACTATAAAAGGAGGCCCATGCACAACGTGGAGGGGGTTCGGAACCTAGATCACTCATACGCTCGGTGTAGCTGCTTCTTCAAGCTCCCGAGCTCTCCAACTCAATACACAACTAAGCAGGAGTAGGGTTTTACGCGTCTACCGCGGCCCGAACCTGGGTAAAACTGCCCGCGCGCTCGCTACGATCTGCTCTTCGTGCTCCCTCCGCCCTCGTACCGCACAGACAAGGGGCTCCGGTCCCATAGGTGTTCGTGGCGGACAGTTTCCCCCGACATATCATATTGCTTGAGTTTATCCCTCTTGATGAGGACATCACTAACAAGGTTACACCCACAGCTCCAACTGACACATATACAGGACCAATTACTAGAGCTCGCGCACGCCAATTAAATTACCAGGTACTTTCGTTTCTTGGTAATGAATCTAATGTTCATGAGAATATGATGCTGCCTAAATTGGATACATTTGTCTTGCTTACAAATGAAGGGCCTAGCTTGGACAAGAAGGATGAACATTGGAGCAAGATCAAGCATGGAGATGATGGCATGCGCAAGGGGAACAAGAATGGAGTTTCAGTTGATGATTTCATAACTTTGAAGCCACCATAATGAGTGCGAGAAGCCTTGGACGAAATATACAAGATGCCACTTCATAAATTTCGTCCAGAGGCTATTATAGGTGTTGCGTCACCTTATTATTGGGCCAGGCCCATGTAATTTCGAAATACTTGAGTATAGGCTGTTTTTAGAGTCCGTATGTGTGGGGAAACAAGAGTTAGGGTTGGTTTCGGACCCCTCCATCAAGGGCCACGAAATTCCCCCCTCTTTCCCCCATATATACAGCCCTTAGGGCGTCATTTAGACTTTGGGTTTTGTTTAGATTAAAGTTTGCCATAGCTGCAACTTCGCGTACTTCGTTGTGTTCAACGACCAGACCAAGACGTCACAGAACCCCACTTGATCAATAAAGCTTTCCTCTTGAATTCGCAATATCCAGATTGCAATCTCAGTTTCTTGCTTGTTCTTTGTTTGCCTGCAGGAAACAGACCTTCGTGGTCAGGTTGATCGTGCTCCGGCGTGGTCAATAACCTCTCGGAGTTGGTTTCGCGATTGCTAAGGCGCGGCGTCCACGCACGTTCGTAGTCGGATCGTCAAAGTCGACTTCATCCAAAACGATAGCCACCATCTCATCGAAAGACGGGACACCTTTGCCTCTATCAAGTGGAATCAGATTTCCAGGTTGCTCGGTGAGATTTTACAGTTTTTCGTAGATTAGATCGAGTTTGTTCTTCATACCTACAGTCCATGAAAAAGCCAAAAAAAATTAGGGTTAGTTCATCCCATCCGAACCAATCTGAGCCTTTGCATAATCTTTTATGTATTTGCTTTGTTGAATTTGCGGTTGCATCGTCGTGTCAAGTTGCTGGTCTTAGCGTCTAGTTCTTTAGAGTTTCGAGTTCTGTTCACAGTTTGTCACGTCGCCGCTGCACCATATTCATCGCCGCTGCCATACCACCACTGCTGCCATATCCCACCACCGCTGCTGCCATATCCTACCACCATATATCCACCGCCAATCCGAGTTCTTTTCATATTAGGTTTGTTCTCGAGATCCATCTAGGTTTCGGATTTGTGTTTCCTTGCCTGCGTAGGTCTCGGGAAAAAAAAGAAAAAAATAAAAAAAAAGAGTCTGGAGACCCCCGGGCAGTTTTTAGGCCAAAATTTCGACAGGTGAAAATAGTTTTTCCCTATCCTACTTTTGGGCTTTTCTGAGTCTTTTGAGACACGTGCCACCATACTGTTTTTTTACCGCACTTTTTCGTCGTCGCTGCCCTGATTCCGAAAAAAAATCGTCAAAAAATTTTTGTGCATATCATCTTAGTTTGACTTGGGAAGTGTTTTGAGACACTCGCCATTATAGTGATTTTCGGCCAAAAAAAAGAGCGCAAACAAAAAAAAAGGCGAAAAAAAAATCGGAGTGTGCTTTCCCCATTTATTACGTGCAGCGTCGTGATTTTGTTAGTGTTCTAGGCTCGCGTCTCTAGTATGATCTAGCCTAGGACCAGCACAGTACTGTCGTTGAGCGTTTATTCAACTTTGCATCTCTGAATTGATTATTGCTGACCACTTTTGCTACCATCTTATAGGCCTTCCCAGCTCCACATACATCTACGTCGTGCATTTGACTCTCCCTGGTAATCGCTTTATCCAAGCTTTGAGAGTTTTGACTACCACGGTTGCCGATCACCACCTGCTGCTGGGTAAGAACTGGTAAGAATTTGAGATTTGCTTGTCGGATTTGTGACACCCGCCACCACCACCACTTATTAGTAGTCTATAGGATCATATTCTTGTGTGTATCTATTGCTGCTAACCATGCCAGGATCACAAGTCGATGAGACTGACTGGGAGAACTTGACGAACAAGGAGCTTCATGATAAGTTTCAGCAAATGATGAGTGTACAGGTGCAAGATGTGCTAAACACATTGGACGAGGCCATGGAGAAGATAGTTGGCATGGAGAAGACGTTTGACACAAAGCTCGATAACAAGTTTGCTGAATTGCTTTCGCGTTTTCCACCACCACCGGCTGCTGCAGCTGTCCCACCTCTACAACAACAACAACAACAACAAAAACAACAACAACAACAACAACAACAACAACAACAACAACAACGTCGCCTTCCGAATCAAGTGGGACGAGCACAACGCGTTCCCCTTGAGACTGGTCAAGCTTCTGGTGCTGCTATTGATGTTTCTGTAGCTCTTGCTGCTACTTCAGAGGTGGAGGACCATTACGAGGATGAGGTTGACCAAAATCAGAACTACGTGCAACAACCAGCACCACCACCACCAGGTCGTCCTCATGCATATCATCGCAACGGTAGGGCTGCACCACCACCTGAGGTACATGACCATCTTCCTAAACTGAAATTGAATATTCCACCATTTGAGGGTAGATATGTTCCTGATATATATCTTACTTGGGAGTTAGAAACTGAACAACGTTTTACATGTTTACATTATCCCGAGGAGAGACGTGTTCCCGCTGCTGTTTGTGCTCTCACTAGTTTTGCATGTGTTTGGTGGTCTGAACATTGTAGATTATATCCTATTCCAGCTACTTGGGCTGCTTTGAAAACTGCTATGCGTACTCGTTGGGTTCGACCATATTATCAACGTGAATTACTTCAAAAACTGCAGCGCTTAAGACAAGGAAAAAATTGTGTAGAGGAATATTATCAGCAATTACAAACTGGCCTGATTAGATGTGGTATTGTTGAGGAGAATGAAGCTATGCTTGCACGTTTTATGGGTGGATTAAATAAAGAGATTCAGACCATTCTAGAGTATAAGGATTATACTAATATCACTCGTTTATTCCATCTTGCTTGTAAAGCTGAACGTGAAGTGCAGGATCGACAGGCATTGGCGCGGACTAACTTTTCTACAGGTCGACCTTCATCATGGACACCGCGTGCATCCTCTACTTCCACAGATTCTACTCCACCGACACCTCCATCAGCTGTTACCTCCAGCCGTGATACAAGGAAGCAGGCACAACCACCATTATCTGCCAAGAGCACACCTATTGGGCCTGCACAGAGTTCTTCTTCTTCCATGGCATCAACAGGGCACACCAGTGATATTATTTGTCGTCGTTGTAAGGGAAGAGGACATTTTGCGAGAGATTGCAAATCTCAGCGTGTGTTGATTGCTACTGAGGATGGTGGATATGAATCCGCTAGTGACTATGATGAGGAGACTTTGGCTCTTATTACACGTGAAGAACACGGCGGAGACGATTCTGATCATGAGACGCAATACATGGCTCCTGAAGATGCTGACAGGTATGAATGTTTAGTTGCTCAACGTGTTTTGAGTGTGCAGGTTACACAAACTGAGCAAAATCATAGGCATAATTTGTTCCATACAAAGGGAGTTGTGAAGGAACGTTCTGTTCGCGTGATCATAGATGGAGGGAGTTGCAACAACTTGGCTAGCATGGAGATGGTGGAGAAGCTATCTCTCACCACAAGACCACATCCACATCCTTACTACATCCAATGGTTCAACAACAGCGGCAAGGTTAAGGTAACACGTACTGCTCGTGTGCAGTTTAGTATCTCTACATATGCCGATCATGTTGATTGTGATGTGGTACCTATGCAAGCATGTTCCTTATTACTTGGTAGACCATGGCAATTTGATAAAAATTCTGTACACCATGGTAGAAACAATCAGTATACTCTTGTTCATAAGGATAAAAATATTACTTTGCTTCCTATGACTCCTGATTCCATTTTGAAAGATGATATTAATAGAGCTGATAAAGCAAAACAGGAGAAAAATAAGAGTGAAAATCAGATTGTGGCAAAAGAATTTGAGCAACAAATGAAGCCTAATAATAAACCATCTACTGTTGCTTCTGAAATTAAATTGAAAACTGCATGTTTATTTGCCACCAAATCTGATATTGATGAGCTAGATTTTAGCAAATCTATTTGCTATGCTTTTGTGTGCAAAGAGGCATTATTTTCATTCGAGGACGTGCCTTCCTCTTTGCCTCCTGCTGTCACTAACATTTTGCAGGAGTTCGCCAACGTCTTTCCACAAGACGTGCCATCGGGATTACCACCTATTCGAGGGATTGAGCATCAGATTGACTTAATTCCTGGTGCATCGCTACCCATCCGCGCACCATACCGTACCAATCCAGATGATACGAAGGAGATTATGCGTCAAGTACAGGAGCTACTCGACAAAGGTTATATACGCGAATCCCTTAGTCCTTGTGCTGTTCCTGTTATTCTAGTGCCGAAAAAGGATGGTACATTGCGTATGTGTGTTGATTGTAGAGGCATTAATAATATTACTATTCGTTATCGTCATCCTATTCCTAGGCTAGATGATATGCTTGATGAATTGAGTGGCTCTACAATTTTCTCCAAAGTTGATTTGCGTAGTGGATACCATCAAATTCGTATGAAATTGGGAGATGAATGGAAAACAGCATTTAAAACTAAGTTTGGATTATATGAGTGGTTAGTCATGCCTTTTGGGTTAACTAATGCACCTAGTACTTTCATGAGATTAATGAATGAAGTTTTACGTGCTTTCATTGGACGATTTGTGGTAGTATACTTTGATGATATATTGATTTTTAGGAGATCTTTGGAGGAACATTTGGAACATTTACGTGCTGTTTTTATTGCTCTACGTGATGCATGTTTGTTTGGTAACCTTGGAAAGTGCACCTTTTGCACCGACCGAGTCTCTTTTCTTGGCTATGTTGTTACTCCACAGGGAATTGAGGTTGATAAAGCCAAGATTGAAGCTATTGAGAGTTGGCCGCAGCCCAAAACGGTCACACACGTGAGGAGTTTCCTTGGCCTCGTTGGATTCTATCGGTGTTTTGTGAGAGATTTCAGCACCATTGCTGCACCTCTCAATGAGCTTACAAAGAAGGATGCGCCTTTTGTTTGGGGTACTGCACAGGAAGAAGCATTCACGGTATTGAAAGATAAGTTGACACATGCTCCTTTACTCCAACTTCCTGATTTTAATAAGACTTTTGAGCTTGAATGTGATGCTAGTGGAATTGGGTTAGGAGGTGTGTTATTACAAGATGGTAAACCTGTTGCATACTTTTCTGAAAAATTGAGTGGGCCTAGTCTGAATTATTCTACTTATGATAAGGAATTATATGCTCTTGTTCGGACTTTGGAAACATGGCAACATTATTTATGGCCCAAAGAATTTGTTATACATTCTCATCATGAATCTTTGAAGCACATTAAAAGTCAAGCAAAACTGCACCGTAGACATGCTAAATGGGTTTAATTCATAGAGACTTTCCCTTATGTTATTAAACACAAGAAGGGAAAAGAAAATGTTATTCCTGATGCATTATCTCGTCGTTATACTATGCTTTCACAACTTGACTTTAAAATATTTGGTTTGGAGACCATCAAAGATCAATATGTGCATGATGCTGAATTTAAAGATGTATTGCAGAATTGCAAAGAAGGGAGAACATGGAACAAGTTCGTCATTAATGATGGATTTGTGTTTCGTGCTAACAAGCTATGCATTCCAGCTAGCTCTGTTCGTCTTTTGTTGTTGCAGGAGGCGCATGGAGGAGGATTAATGGTACACTTTGGCGTGAAGAAGACGGAGGACGTACTTGCTACACATTTCTTTTGGCCAAAGATGCGACGGGATGTTGAGCGTTTTGTTGGTCGCTGCACTACATGTCAAAAAGCTAAGTCACGACTCAATCATCATGGTTTATATATGCCTTTGCCTATCCCTAGTGTTCCTTGGGAAGATATATCTATGGACTTTGTTTTGGGTTTACCTCGAACAAAGAAGGGGAGGGATAGCATATTTGTTGTCGTGGATAGGTTCTCGAAGATGGCACACTTTATACCATGTCATAAAAGCGATGATGCTGCTAATGTTGTTGATTTGTTCATTTGTGAAATTATTCGCTTGCATGGTGTGCCAAATACTATTGTTTCAGATCGTGATACTAAATTTCTTAGCCACTTTTGGAGATGTTTATGGGCTAAGTTGGGGACTAAACTGCTTTTTAGTACTACTTGTCACCCCCAAACTGATGGACAAACTGAAGTAGTCAACAGAACTTTGTCTACTATGCTTAGGGCTGTTTTGAAGAATAATAAGAAAATGTGGGAAGAATGCTTGACTCATATTGAATTTGCTTATAATTGTTCGTTGCATTCTACTACTAAGATGTGCCCTTTTGAAATTGTCTATGGTTTCCTACCTCGTGCACCTATTGATTTGTTGCCTCTTCCATCTTCGGAGAAGGTTAATTTTGATGCTAAACAACGTGCTAAATTGATCTTAAAAATGCATGAGTTAACTAAGGAAAATATTGAGCGCATGAATGCTAAATATATACTTGTTGGAGATAAGGGTAGAAAACGTGTTGTCTTTGCACCTGGAGATCTTGTTTGGTTACATTTGCGTAAGGATAGGTTTCCTAATTTGCGCAAGTCAAAGCTAATGCCACGTGCTGACGGTCCTTTCAAGGTGTTAGAGAAAATAAATGATAATGCATATAAACTTGAGCTGCCTGCAGATTTTGGGGTTACTCCCACATTTAACATTGCAGATTTGAAGCCTTACTTGGGTGAGGAAGATGAGCTTCCGTCGAGGACGACTTCAATTCAAGAAGGGGAGGATGATGAGGACATCACTAACAAGGTTACACCCACAGCTCCAACTGACACATATACATGACCAATTACTAGAGCTCCCGCACGCCAATTAAATTACCAGGTACTTCCGTTTCTTGGTAATGAATCTAATGTTCATGAGAATATGATGCTGTCTAAATTGGATACATTTGTCTTGCTTACAAATGAAGGGCCTAGCTTGGACAAGGATGAACATTGGAGCAAGATCAAGCATGGAGATGATGGCATGCGCAAGGGGAACAAGAATGGAGTTTCAATTGATGATTTCAGGACTTTGAAGCCACCATAATGAGTGCGAGAAGCCTTGGACGAAATATACAAGATGCCACTTCATAAATTTCGTCCAGAGGCTATTATAGGTGCTCCGTCACCTTATTATTGGGCCAGGCCCATGTAATTTCGAAATACTTGAGTATATGCTATTTTTAGAGTCCGTATGTGTGGGGAAACAAGAGTTTGGGTTGGTTTCGGACCCCTCCATCAAGGGCCACGAAATTCCCCCCTCTTTCCCCCATATATACAGCCCTTAGGGCGTCGTTTAGACTTTGGGTTTTGTTTAGATTAAAGTTCGCCATAGCTGCAACTTCGCGTACTTCGTTTGTGTTCAACGACCAGACCAAGACGTCACAGAACCCCACTTGATCAATAAAGCTTTCCTCTTGAATTCGCAATATCCAGATTGCAATCTCAGTTTCTTGCCTGTTCTTCGTTTGCCTACAGGAAACAGACCTTCGTGGTGAGGTTGATCGTGCTCCGGCGTGGTCAGTAACCTCTCGGAGTTGGTTTAGCGATTGCTAAGGCGCGACGTCCACGCACGTTCGTAGTCGGATCGTCAAAGTCGACTTCATCCAAAACGATAGCCACCATCTCATCGAAAGACGGGACACCTTTGCCTCTATCACCTCTACATCATGTCATCTTTCTTAAGGCATTACTCTGTTCTTATGAACTCAATACACTAGATGCATGCTGGATAGCGATCGATGTGTGGAGTAATAGTAGTAGATGCAGAATCGTTTCGGTCTACTTGTCTCGGACGTGATGCCTATATACAATGATCATGCCTAGATAGTCTCATAATTATTCGCTTTTCTATCAATTGCTCGACAGTAATTTGTTTACCCGCCGTATAATATCGCTATCATGAGAGAAGCCACTAGAGAACACTATGGCCCCTGGGTCTATTCTCAACATATCAATCTACATCTACTTTACTTTTACCGCTTTTATTTGTTGTTTTATTAAACTAAAAATACCAAAAATATAAACTATCATCTCTATCAGATCTCACTTTCGTAAGTGACCGTAAAGGGATTGACAACCCCTTATCGCGTTGGCTGCGAAGTTCATATTTGTTTGTAAAGGTGCGAGGGACTCGCGCGTGGTCTCCTACTAGATTGATACCTTGGTTCTCAAAAACTGAGGGAAATACTTACGCTACTATGCTACATCTCCCTTTCCTCTTCGAGGGAATACAACGCAGGCTCAAGAGGTAGCACACTTCGATTGCTCCTATTACCGATGCTGAATCTTGTGAGATCAATGCTGCTCTGTTGAATCTTGTCATGAAAGATCAATTTTCCGGCCTTCCTAGTGAAGATGCCGCTACCCATCTAAACAACTTTGTTGATTTATGTGATATGCAAAAGAAGAGGGATACGGATAATGATATTGTTAAATTGAAGTTATTTCTGTTTTCACTTAGAGATCATGCTAAAACTTGGTTTTCCTCTTTGCCTAGAAATAGTATTGGTTCATGGAATAACTGCAAAGATGCTTTTATCTCTAAGTATTTTCCTCCTGCTAAGATCATCTCTCTTAGAAACGATATTATGAATTTTAAGCAACTAGATCATGAGCATGTTGCACAAGCTTGGGAGAGAATGAAATTAATGATACGTAATTGTCCTACACATGGTTTGAACTTACGGATGATTATACAAAACTTTTATGCTGGCTTGAATTTTGCATCTAGAAATCTTTTAGATTCGGCCGCAGGAGGCACTTTCATGGAAACTACCTTAGGAGAAGCTACCAAACTCCTAGATAATATTATGGTTAATTATTCTCAATGGCACACCGAAAGATCTACTAGTATAAAAGTGCATGCTATTGAAGAGATTAGTGTTTTGAGTGGAAAGATGGATTAACTTATGAAATTATTTGCTGCTAAGAGTGCTTCTTCTGATCCTAATGATATGCCTTTATCCACGTTGATTGAAAATAATAATGAATCTTTGGATGTGAATTTTGTTGGTAGGAATAATTTTGGTAACAATGCTTATAGAGGAAACTTTAATCCTAGGCCTTTCCTAGTAATTCCTCTAATAATTATGGTAATTCCTACAATAACTCTTATGGAAAGATGCCTTTTGAATTTGAAACTAGTGTTAAGGATTTTATGAATTCTCAAAAGAATTTCAATGCTTTGCTTGAAGAAAAACTGCTTAAGATTGATGAATTGGCTAGAAGCGTGGATAGAATTACTCTAGATGTTGATTCTTTGAAACTTAGATCTATTCCACCTAAGCATCATATCAATGAGTCTCTCAAAGCCATGAGAATTTCCATTGATGAATGCAAAGAAAGAAAGAGAGCTTTATAAAAGCGTGTTCTTCTAGTTATCATGAAAATAAAGATGAAGATTTGAAAGTTATTGATGTGTCTCCTATTAGATCCTTGTTTTCTAGTATGAATCTTGGTAAAGATGGGACTGGAGATGAGTCTACTTTAATTAAAAGGTGTCCCAATGATTCGAAGTTTTTAGATCTTGATGCTAAAATTGTTAAAAGTGGGATGGAAGAGATTAAAACTTTGCATAGTGATGAACCCACTACTTTGGATTTCAAGGGATTCAATTATGATAATTGCTCTTTGATTGATTGTATTTCCTTGTTGCAATCCGTACTAAATTCTCCGCATGCCTATAGTCAAAATAAAGCTTTTACCAAACACATAGTTGATGCTTTGATGCAATCTTATGAAGAAAAACTTGAATTAGAAGTTTCTATCCCTGGAAAGGTTTATGATGAGTGGGAACCTACTATTAAAATTAAAATTAAAGATTAGGAATTCTTTGCTTTGTGTGATTTGGGTGCAAGTGTTTTCACTATCCCAAAAACTTTGTGCGATTTGTTATGTTTCCAGGACCTTGATGATTGTTCTTTAAATTTGCATCTTGCGGATTCTACTATTAAGAAACCTATGGGAAGGATTAATGATGTTCTTATTGTTGCCAATAGGAATTATGTGCCCGCAGATTTCAGTCTTCTTGATATAGATAGCAATCATTCATGTCCTATTATTCTTGGTAGACCTTTCCTTAGAACGATTGGTGCAATTATTGATATCAAGGAAGGAAATACTAGATTCCAATTTCCATTAAGGAAAGGCATGGAACACTTTCCTAGAAAGAAAATTAAATTACCTTATGAATCTATTATGAGAGCCACTTATGGATTGCCTTCCAAAGATGGCAATACCTAGATCTATCCTTGTATCATGCCTAGCTAGGGGCGTTATACGATAACGTTTGTTGGGAGGCAACCCTATTTTATTTTCTTTGTTTTTGCTTCTATTTAGGAATAAATATTGCATCTATCTTCTGTTTAGATGTGGTTTTGTGTTTTAATTAGTGTTTGTGCCAAGTAGAACATTTGGGAAGATTTGTGTTAAGTTTATATGATCTTGCTGTAAAAAACAGAAACATTAGCGCTCACTAGTATAGTCGCCAGATTTTACTGGAGAGTGCTATTTAGTTGATTCTTTTTGCAGATGATTAATAGACAAATTCCTCACATTTACCAATTTATTTAATTTTTTTGGAGTTACTGAAGTATGCGAAAGTTACAGATTACTACAGACTGTTCTGTTTTTGACAGAATCTGTTTTTCGTGTGTTGTTTGCTTATTTTCATGAATCTATGAGTAGTATTGGAGGATATGAATCATAGAGAAGTTGGAATACAGTAGGTTTAACACCAATATAAACAAATAATGAGTTCATTACAGTACCTTTGAGTGGTGGTTTGTTTTTTTATACTAACGAAGGTCACAAGATTTTTGTCTAAGTTTTGTGTTGTGAAGTTTTCAAGTTTCGAGTATTGCTCTGATGGACTATGGAACAAAGAGTGGCAAGAGCCTAAGCTTGGGGATGCCCAAGGCACCCCAAGGTAAAATTAAAGTACAACCAAAATCCTAAGCTTGGGGATGCCCCGGGAAGGCATCCCCTCTTTCGTCTTCATATATCGATAAGTATACTCGGGACTATATTTTTATTCACCACATGATATGAGTTTTACTTGGAGCGTCATGTATAATTTGAGTCTTTGCTTGTTAGTTTGCCACAATAATCCTTGCTGGACACACCTTTTTGAGAGAGATAAATATGGCCTAGAAATTGTTAGAACACTATATGTGCTTCACTTATATCTTTTGAGCTAAAGAATTTTGCTCTAGTGCTTCACTTATATCTTTTAGAGCACGGTGGTGATTTTATTTTGTAGAAATTGTTGATCTCTCATGCTTCACTTATATCCTTTTGAGAGTCTATTATAACAGCATGGTAATGTGCTTTTATTATCAAACTAGTCCTAATATGATAGGCATCCAAGATAAATGTAGTAAAAACTTTCATACAAAGTGCATTGAATATGATGAGATGTTTGATACTTGATGATTGTTTTGAGATATGAGGATAGTGATATTAGAGACATGATAGTGGAGTTATTATGAAATTGAGAAATACTTGTGTTAAAGTTTGTGATTCCCGTAGCATGCACATATGGTGAACCGCTATGTGAAGAAGTTAGAGCATGAGGTATCTGTAGAGCGGCATCCTTTGTGTGGAGGTAGGGGGCGCGTGATGGTTAACTCCTACCAACCTCCCCCTAGGAGCATGCATTGATTGCTTTGTTTTGATGACTCATAAATTTTTGCAAAAAGTATATGAGTTCTTTATGACTAATATTGAGTCCATGGATTATACGCACTCTCACCCTTCCACCATTGTTAGCCTCTCTTGTACCGCGCAACTTTCACCGGTACCATACACCCACCATATACCTTCCTCAAAACAGCCACCATACCTACCTATCATGGAATTTCCATAGCCATTCCGAGTTATATTGCCATGCAACTTTCCACCGTTCCATTCATATGACACGCTTCATATTGTCATATTGCCATGCATGATCATGTAGTAGACATCGTATTTGTGGCAAAGCCACCATGCATAATTTTTCATACATGTCACTCCTGATTCATTGCACATCCCGGTACAACGCCGGAGGCATTCATATAAAGTCATACTTTTTTCAAGTATCGAGTTGTAATATCGAGTTGTAAATCAATATAAGTGTGATGATCATCATTATTAGAGCATTGTCCCAAAGAAAAAAAAAGAAAACAAAGAGAAGGAAAGGCCAAGAAAAAGAAAGGCCCGAAAAAGAAAAAGAAAAAAGAAAAAAGAAAAGGGACAATGTTACTATCTTTTTCCACAGTTTTGCTTCAAAGTAGCACCATGTTCTTCATGATAGAGAGCCTCGTGTTTAGTAACTTTCATATACTAGTGGGAATTTTCATTATAGAACTTGGCTTGTATATTCCAATGATGGGCTTCCTCAAATGCCCTAGTTCTTCGTGAGCAATCAAGTTGGATGCACACCCACTTAGTTTCTTTTGTTGAGCTTTCATACATCTTTAGCTCTAATGCATCCGTTGCATGGCAATCCCTACTCACTCACATTGATATCTATTGATGAGCATCACCATAGCCCATTGATACGCCTAGTTGATGTGAGACTATCTTCCTCCTTTTTGTCTTCTCCACAACCACCATTCTATTCCACCCATAGTGCTATATCCATGGCTCACGCTCATGTATTGCGTGAAAGTTGAAAGGTTTGAAAAAATTGAGCATGAAAACAAGTGTCTGGCTGAAGCCGGGGTTGTGCATGATATGAATATTTTGTGTGATGAAGAGGGAGCATAGCCAGACTATATGATTTTGTAGGGATAACTTTCTTTAGCCTTGTTATTTTGAGAAGACATGATTGCTTTGTTAGTATGATTGAAGTATTATTATTTCTTATGTCAATATAAACTTTTGTCTTCAATCTCTCGGATCTGAACATTAATGCCACAATAAAGAGAATTACATTGAAAATTATGTTGGTTAGCATTTCACATCAAAAATTCTGTTTTTATCATTTACCTACGCGAGGGCGAGCAGGAATTAAGCTTGGGGATGCTTGATACGTCTCCAACGTATCTATAACTTTTGATTGTTCCATGCTATTATATATGATGTTTTGGATGTTTAATGGGATTTATTATAAACTTTTATATTATTTTTGGGACTAACCTATCAACCCAAAGGCCCAGTCCAGATTGTTGTTTTTTGCCTATTTCAGGGTTTTACTGAAAAGGAATATCAAACGGAGTCCAAACGGAATGAAACCTTCGGGAGAGATATTTTTGGAGCGATATCTTTAAGGGAGACTTGAGAACCACGGAATAGGGCACACGTGGCGTCCACGAGGGTGGTGGCGCGTCCCTCCCCCTGGGCGTGCCCCCTACCTCGTTGGCCCCATGTTGCTCCCCCGATGCCTTCCTTCCTATATATACCCATGTACCCTGAAAACATCGAAGCAACACAGAAAACCTAATTCCACCGCCGCAACCTTCTGTTCCCGTGAGATCCCATCTTGGACCCTGTTCCGGAGCTCCGCCGGAGGGGGGATCTTCCACGGAGTGCTATTACATCAACACCATCGCCTCACCATGAGTTGTGACTAGTTTACCACAGACCTTCAGGTCCATAGTTAGTACCTAGATGGCTTCTTCTCTCTCTTTGGATCTCAATACCAAGTTCCCCTCGGTCTTCAAGGAGATCTATTTGATGTAATCATTGTGCGGTGTGTTTGTCGAGATCCAATGAATTGTGGGTTTATGATCAAGATTATCTATGAGAAATATTTGGTTCTTTTCTGAATTATTTTATGTATGATTATAATATCCTTGAAAGTCTCTTTGAATTATCGGTTTGGTTTGGCCTACTAGATCTATAGTTTTTGCAATGGGCGAAGTGCTTGGCTTTGGGTTCAATCTTGCGGTGTCCTTTCCCAATGATAGTAGGGGCAGCAAGGCTCGTATTGTATTGTTGCCATCTAGGATAAAAAGATGGGGTTTATATCATATTGCTTGACTTTATCCCTCTACATCATGTCACCTTGCTTAAAGCGTTACTCTGTTCTTTTGAACTTAATACTCTAGATGCATGCTGGATAGCAGTCGATGTGTGGAGTAATAGTAGTAGATGCAGAATCATTTCGGTCTACTTGTCACGGACGTGATACCTATATATAATGATCATGCCTAGCTATTCTCATAATTATTCGCTTTTCTATCAATTGCTAGACAGTAATTCGTTCACCCACCATAGAAATCTTCTATCATGAGAGTAGCCACTAGTGAAACCGATGGCCCCCGGGTCTATTGTCAACATATTAATCTACAATCTACTTTACTTTGTTGTTTTTACTTTCTGTTGCTATATCAATAAATACAGAAAATATCAAACTATCATATCTATCAGATCTCACTTTTGTAAGTGAGCGTAAAGGGATTGACAACCCCTTATCGCGTTGGTTGCGAAGCTTATTTGTTTGTGCAGGTGCGAGGGACTCGCGTGTGGTCTCCTACTGGATTGATACCTTGGTACTCAAAACTGAGGGAAATACTTACGCTACTGTGTTGCATCACCCTTTCCTCTTCGAGGGAATACAGCGCAAGCTCGAGAAGTAGCACCTTGCTGCTCCTGTTGTCACTGGGATAGGACACCGCAAGATTGAACCCAAATCCAAGCACTTCTCCCGTTGCAAGAACTACCAATCTAGTAGGCCAAACCAAACTGATAATTCAAAGAGACTTGCAAAGGTATTTAAATCATGCATAAAAGATTTTAGAGAAGAATAAAATATTGTTCATAGATAATCTTGATCATAAACCCACAATTCATCGGATCTTGACAAACACACCGCGAAAAGAACTACATCGAATAGATCTCCAAGAAGATCGAGGAGAACTTTGTATTAAGATCCAAAGAGAGAGAAGAAGCCAGCTAGCTAATAAGTATGGACCCGAAGGTCTATGGTAAACTACTCACAACTCATCTTAGAGACTATGGTGTTGATGTAGAAGCCCTCCGTGATCGATTCCCCCTCCGGTGGAGCTCCGGATCAAGCCCCAAGATGGCATCTCACGGGTACATAAGGTTGCGGTGGTGGAATTAGGGTTTCGTGGTGCTCCTCAATGTTTTTGGGGTACGTAGGTATATATAGGAGCAAGAGGCACGTCAGGGGATCCACGAGGGGCCCATGAGGGTGGGGGGCGCGCCCCCTGCCCTCGTGGCCGCCTCGTTCGCTTCCTGGCGTGTACTCCAAGTCTTCTGTGTTGCAATTGTTCCAAAAATGACTCTCCCGAAGGTTTCATTCTGTTTGGACTCCATTTGATATTCCTTTTCTGTGAATCACTGAAATAGGCAAAAAAAAATAGCAATTTGCACTGGGCCTTGCGTTAGTAGGTTAGTCCCCAAAAATATATAAAAGTGTATAATAATGCCCATTAAACATCCAAAACAGATAATATAATAGCATGGAACAATCAAAAATTATAGATACGTTGGAGACGTATCAGTCTTTTAGCCAAGTTTAGAGGCAAGCATGTGGGGCCCGTGTAAGATGTAGTGTTGCTTCCAAATACTTGAGGTGCTCTCCACCGTGACAAGTTTACCATCACATAATCAACACAAGTTAGCCATCTGTGCGGTGTCGAGCCCTCAGATAATTAAGTGGATTTCACTAAGTACGTGGCAACTGCTTGGAATACATATTACCCCGAATTTACACCCATCCAGAGGCGTGTCAAGTAGACAGGCAAGAGGTGGTTAAGCGGCGCGGCAGTTCTACCGGGTAGCATCCTCAGCATGAAACCTAGCAGTGCATTTAATGCACTTTGTCCTAACCATTGTTCAAGAAATCTTCCGATTCAGCGATTTATCATCCGATTTATCGCTACTCTTGGGATGACCGGTAATATTATGCCTTGTCTTCACCATTTATCTTTTGAGCCGATTTATCACTACGACATGCGATTTAACGGGAATCTACCGATAAATCGGGCCTATTCATAACACTATGTTTGCAATAACTATGTTTATTTATGTTTTGTGGACCTTGATATGCAATATGTACGGTTGTCCTATTTTGTTCGTCATTATACAGGGATTCAAAGGCTAGGAATCAAGGTGGCACTTTTGTCCAATATTTTTTTGGTGTTGAATATAGCATATTTCAGTGTTGGGAACCTTGGATTTGCAGAAAAATGGCCGATTAATAGTCGATCAATAAAATCGATTAATCATTTGATTTCCGATTAATCTCCAATCCATAGTTGACCGAGACGATAACAATAAGCGATATCCTCAACATTGGTCCTGACTGCCAAAGTTAGGTATGATAGCACTGTTAGCTATCTAATAAACAAATATTGACTGTTTTCCCAGTGGACGCCCCTTTAACTATAAAAGGAGGCCCGAGGCAAACTTGGAAAGGATTCAGACCCTCATGTACTTGTACACGCGTAGCTACCCTCCCCAAGGCCCGCTTGCCTAGCGTGGGCGCTACGTTTTCTTTGAGTCCTCCCATCAATCCCACCAAAGCAGGACTAGGGTTTTACGCCCCCACGTCGGCCCAAACCTGGGTAAAAATTGCCAGTGTCACCGTCGCTGCGCCGTCCCACGGCTTCTGCTCTTTGTGCAACGTGATTCCCCCTGCTGAACCACAAAGGGGTCGATGACCCCATAGGTGATCGTGTTTCCACCGACATCTTTGGCGCACCAGGTAGGCGGTGTCACTTCTGTGAACCTGAAGTCACAACCTGTGCATCGATAATCACCATCGTCACCTCCATCGTCATCACCAGGCCGACGCGGTTTCGTGATTACGTCCCTTCCGAACTCCTTCATCCATCTCCATCACAATGGAGACGGTGACAACGAGGACAGGGGACCGCCACACAACATAGGCGGCGCACTTTACCCAAGTTACACGAGCTCCATGTCGCTTGCAACCAAAAGAAGATGTGAAGCGGGCGGCGGTGCCACCCTCTTCACAGTCCCCCGTCAAGGCGCTTCTAACTCCAAGAGAGAGTGCCTGGGCGGGCGGGCAAGAGAAATAGTGCATGATCGGTCTCCACTCTTCCTTTGCACTCCCCATTGATCGAACAACGTGGTGGTGATGTCGCTGGTGTCGATGAGCTCGCGAGGAACTCAGTCTTGCATATTCCCTCGCCAAGGGGAAAATCCTGAGTTGAACGCTGGTGCAAATCCATTGGCTGATGCACCCCGGCAAGCATCCCCTAACGGGGTCCTCTCGCACCTACGCGTCCTTCGCATCCGTTGCTGGGAGATCGTGGGGAGAAAAGAGGAGGGGGAGAGGTCGGTCCCTCTCTTTCTCACTGTTTACCATTGAGTATGAAGATTTTTTTTATTATTCCCCTCGGCCCTTGCTGGGGGAAGATATGGAACTAACAAGCTACCTAGTCTTTCCCCTGCGTTTGTTTTTGCCTACCATCCTTACCAGACAATGGTGGATGTGCGGGCGCCGTCTCCCTAGGGTGCATTAACCAGAGAGACGGCCAATGGAGGAAAGGAAGATGTCGTGCGCGGCTGGAGACACGCCCCAAAGAAAGGAAATGGAGCGTTAAATAAATATATGTTAACATGTTCATTGGATCCCCTTTGGAGTATGTGCTTGCTTATCCCTCGGATACCCAAAGTTTTTGTATAGCTAGTCTCCCGTACAATAGCACCTTACTGTATCTTATTGTTCCCTTGAAGAGGAAAGGGTGATGCAGCAAAGTAGAGATAAGTATTTCCCTCAGTTGAGAACCAAGGTATCAATCCAGTAGGAGGTACAAGCAAGTTTCCAATATATGCACCTGCACAAACTAACAATCACTTGCACAACACGTGGAAAAGGGGTTGTCAATCCCTTCAACATCACGAACAAGAATGAGATCTGATAGAGATAGAGTTAAAACTAAAGTATAAAATCTAAATAAAGTAAACACAAAATAATTGCAGCAAGATATTTTTGGGTTTTTGGTTTTATAGATCTGAAAATATAAGATGGAAAATAGACCCGGGGGCCATAGGTTTCACTAGAGGTTTCTCTCTTGAATAAAGCATACGGTAGGTAAACAAATTACAGTCGAGCAATTGATATAAAAGTGCAAAGTTATGACGATATCTAAGCACTACTGCAGGATTCTGCTAACGCGACACTACGATCAGAGACCCTTCAACGAAACTGTGTGTGATGCAATAATCACAAACGGTGGTGTAAAAAACCGTCAAAAAGGTGCAAAACATTTGCGATGACGGATGCATCAAACATGGTTCAGATTTTAGTTGCGTGTGCGATGCAGGGCACACGGTTCAATTCAATTAATTGCTTGAGATGAGGCAACACAAAAGAAACGGGCAGCCAGATGAAGCCATGTGCGATATACAGCATACAGTTCACTCGGATGAACTGTTTGTGATTAGGCAACACAAAAGAAATGGTCAGTCAGATCAAGTTGTGTGCGATATACGGCATGAGGTTCACTCGGCTTTGTCGTCAGTGTGTGACATCTATGGCAACCGTTTGCTCCCCACTAGCATCTTCTTGTACCGTGGCAACCGTCCACCGCCTCTTCACCTTTCCCTCTCGATTTGGAACTCTTGTCGCACGCTCTTCCTCCCTCCATTTGCCTTGCCATTGTTCGATTGTCTTCTCCATGGAGGGAACAGGCCAAAAACGACCCCGTTATTCTTGCCCCGGTCTGAAAGATGACGTGGTGGAGGAACTCATTGATCAGTGCGACGTCATCACCTCAGTTAGCATGGTAGGTTCGTTCAAGACCATTCTCGACTCAACTAATAACATCATTACAAGCAACCCAAGGGTCCAGGAGCAGTTTGATCTCCCCTATCTTCTTCGCTGTGACCCTGATCACTAGCGCGGGGACGACAGAAGCCTCACCTTGTGCAAGTTGATGCCGCTTCATAATGATACGTGTGATGTTAAGATGGTCATCCCTTGAGCGCAAGGCTTAGGTAGGCGCAAATGGAGATTGGGTTGTTTATATTGGGTACAACTACGAGTGGGAACTTGTGAATGTGTACACTCGTCACCGGGTTCCACTTCCAAAACTCTCAGACTGCCCTGAAGTTGAGCACACCAGTATTCTACGTACGTTCAAATACAATCATCATGACTATCATCTACGGAAGATAACAATTTTTTGAGTTCCCAACTGCTCTTGGAATTACACGAACTATGAAGTTGTTGCTATTTTCGACAAGCTTGTTGTCGTCCTTGCTTCCACGACTCGATGGATATTGCTCAAAAATCAATTTTTGTACACAGATGAGTACTATGATGCAATTCAATACGAGGGTCTTGTGTTTGCTGCCACCACTCGTGGCACTATTTTTGCATGGAATCCTTATGGTTTCGATACATTTGTCTTCCAGCGTAATTATAATTGTTTCATCCACATGCATGCAGGTTAGCTAGCTAGTTTCCCTTTACTAATTAACCTTCTTGTGTTACCAAGGTCTTGTGAACATTCCACCACCTATACTTGAAAAAAATTATAACCAAGGGGGAGATGACGCTGGTGATGATCACGAGCATGAGGACGATCAGGACCCATATACTTAGTGTCGCCTGGCAACCTATTCCAATGGATCACCTCTTCTTGTCTGTATACATGGCAGTGCTGATGTTAGTAAGGAAGCAGGTGTTGTCTCGTGTGGTGGCACTCTCCGGACCTATTCCAACGTCTGTTGCAGGGTATTCGGGATGAATACTAGTGTGCTAGCGCCAACACCTTCTCCCTGGTTTAGTATTGATAGTCTTGGAGAAAACTCGCTCTTCCTTGGACAAACCTATCCAATGATGGTGAAAGGCGATCCAGCTGTTGTTGACACAATGTTACTACCATTTATGAAAAGCAACTGGATCTATACCTTAGACATTGTGCTTCCCTACCGTGGCTATCACAATATGGGTATTAAAATAGGCCGCTTCAGCCTGGATGATCAGTCCTGCGTTGGTCTCGAGATTGACAGTAGATGGCCCTTCACAGAGAATCACTTCTGGTTCAAAGCAAGTATTTCCAACGCCGACGAGTGGTTGAGCTGAAGTTCATTTCATCACTTTCTTATTTGTTGTGTGAGAAAAACTTTACTTTACTAGAATGTTTTGTTGGAAATGATCTATAATCAAACATGTATCCTCGTTGTCGTTGTGGTTTGATGACTTGTTGTATATAATCAATGGTACATTTGCATATGCGTCCATCAACATACGCCTACTAGTGGTGTCCATATGAACAGCGCTAGTGATTTTAGTTGCAAAAATTAGATAGTGCTAGTGATTTTTAGCTACATATTTTGACAAATCGCAGTGTTACATGGTTAACAAATGGCAATGTTACTAGATAAACAAATGTCAATCTTTCCAGTTTGAAAAATGGCAACATACCCAATATGACAGATGCAAATCTTGCCAATTGCTTCTACGTGGTTGCACACGGGTCATCCAAAACAACCGTTTGCGTTGAAGGGATGCACAAATCCTACACTGTGAATTTTCCCTTGACATAAGGGGGGAGACCATAGCTCTCACTTTGCATACGGGTGTTCTATCTAAAACGTTTGCGATCAAGAGCTGGACAAATCCTAATCGACATATTTCCCTTGGCTTCCTGGGGAAGCTGTCGGTTTGCATACGGGTGTTCTAACTAAAACATTCGCGATGAATGTTTTATATTTAAAAACCATTGACGCTTTTTTCAAAAGAAAATCGTTTGATAAATCTGTACATTAAGAGAGAAAAATGCAACTTCGTTCAAACCATATCTTTCATTCAGTCGCACTGCGAATCTATATTCATATGATCGAGAATTCGAGATACAATATTAAACCCCCGAAAAACTATTTCCGGCGGTGCCGGAGGCGGCGTGCCATGCCATCGTTGTCATTGTCGTCCTCGGGGACGTCGTTATTGAAGTCTTCAAGGCAGCACAAAATGTTTTTCACTTGTAAATCAAACATCATGTTGGCGCGCGATCGATGGGAGGGGCACGGGAGGACAGCAACTGGTGCCACTTAGAGGTAGCAGTCGACGGCCGCGTCCCATGCCGCTGAGGGGGACCCGCGCACGGGCACGGGCGCAGTGGGTGCAGCCAAACGCGCGAGGATCGGCGCCACGGTGGGTGGAGGGGCGCGCACGGGCAGGGGCACGGGCGCGGCGGGTGCAGCAAAACGCACGGGGGCCGGCGCCACGGTGGGTGGAGGGGCGCGCATGGGCACGGGCGCTGGTGTTGGCATGTACACAAACTCGCGCGGGTCCGCGGAGACCTCGCTAATGCCCGCGGCTTCCAGCTCTGCGATAGTGCTCGGCGACCAGCCCGTCAATGCTACGGGGATGTTCGCTAGCGCGGGCGCGGGGATGGGAGCTAGGACGGGAGCGGGGGCAGCAACCGCCGCGGCCAGCTCATTCTGGGCCATATCCATGAGGCCCCATTCCTCCTTATTTTCTATCTCCTCCGGCTTGGAGTCAACTTCACCAAACTTGAAGACTAGTGGCATATGATCATTCTGCGCCATGGCATTGGTGGAGGTCTGCGGGAGGGAGTGGAATGGGAGGCGAATAGTAAGGCCGCCCGTATTAAACAATGGCTTGGGCGCCATTAATTGAGAGGAAGGCGGGCGGCCATGGAAGTCAAAGGGCTCGCTTCCCAGTGAGCATGCGCAGTGTACAGCTCGCACGCTTCCCAGTGAGCCTACGCATTGGAGGACAGATGCACCCCTCTCAGTCAGCCTGCACACCGGACTCCGCTCGCACGCCTCCCGTTCAGTCAAGGTTAAGCAACTGTCCACACGGCATCTCCTATAGCCATTAAAACGAAGACACGTGGCGTCACGTGAATGGTTAACAAAACGCACACGATTTGAATTATACAAACTTTTGAGGTATTAAAGTGGCAGCTATTTTTTTCAAAATGCCTTTGTTGGTTGTTATTCGAGTGCACCTTCTCTCAAAATGGACACAAAAAATACCACAGCATGTCGGGTGCCATTCCATGATAGCATGCCAAGTTCCAAAAATTTCAGACGAGTTTTGGATTTACTAGAATTTAAAAACAAAGTATATCAATGTTTTACCGGCAATCAACGGTGCCCTGGTGTTCAAAATTCATTCCCATTTCTTGCATGGGACCTAAGCATGCACCCAAGGACACGGATTTTACTTTTCACCCAATCTATATGCATTAGAGCATGTGCATGTAGTTAAAATTTGAATTATGCACATAAATGCATTGAAAACTCAATTAATGCATAAAATGTCCAAACGAACCCCGAAAAATCCCAAAAATTGACACAACACTCCTGTTGTTCTATGTTGACACGAGAAATTTCGTGAAAGCAATAAGAGGCAATGGATATCGTTTCGTCCCCAAAGGTGGGACATTCCCTACTGAAACCATCAGTCTTGTTGTGAGAAGCTCTGATTTGTGAGAAGCATATCCCCAAACCTGCCCCAAATGGGACAAAAAAGTTACCACGGCATGTTGATGCCGCTCCTTGATGGCATGCCAAGTTTCATGAATTTCAAACGAGCTTTGGATTTACTAGAATTAAAAAACTAGGTATCTCAATGTTTGTGGTCGAGTGACCGTGGCAGGGTGCTTGACATTCATTCCCATTTCTTGCATGGGACCTAAGTATGCAACCAAGGGCACAAATTTGAATTTTCAACCAATTTATATGCATTAGAGCATGTGCATGTAGTTCAAGTATGAATTATGCACATAAATGCATTGAAAACTCAATTAATGCATAAAAATGTCCAAACGAACCCCGAAAAATCCCAAAAATTGACACAACACTCATGTTGTTCTATGTTGACGCGAGAATTTTTTTGAAAGCAATAAGAGGCAATGGATATCGTTTCGTCCCCAAAGGTGGGGTGTTCCCTACCGAAACCATCAGGCTTGTTGTGAGAAGCTCTGGTTTGTGAGAAGCATATCCCCAAACCAACCACAAATGGGACCTAAAATTTACCACTGCATGTTGATGCCGCTCCGTGATAGCATGCCAAGTTTAATGAATTTCAGATGAGCTTTGGATTTACTAGAATTTAAAAATCAGGTATCTCAATGTTTGCGGCCGAGTGACCGTGGCAGGTTGTTTGACATTCATTCCCATTTCTTCCATGAGACCTAAGCATGCAACCAAGGGAACAAATTTGAATTTTCAACCAATTTATATGCAATTAGAGCATGTGCATGTAGTTCAAGTATGAATTATGCACATAAATGCATTGAAAACTCAATTAATGCATAAAAATGTCCAAACGAACAACGAAAAACCCAAAAATTGACACAACACTCATGTTGTTCTATGTTGACACGAGAATTTGTTTTGAAAACAATAAGAGGCAACAGATATCGTTTCGTCCCCCAAGGTGGCATGTACCCTACCGAAACCATCAGGCTTGTTGTGAGAAGCTCTGGTTTGTGAGAAGCACATCCCCAAACCTGCCCCAAATGGGACAAAAGATTTACCATGACATGTTGATGTTGTTCCATGATAGCATGCCAAGTTTCATGAATTTCAGACGAGCTTTGGATTTACTATAATTTAAAATCCAGGTATCTAATGTTTGCGGCCGAGTGACCGTGGCAGGGTGTTTGACATTCATTCTCATTTCTTGCGTGGGACCTAAGCATGCAACCAAGGGCACAAACTTGAATTTTCAACCAATTTATATGCATTAGAGCATGTGCATGTAGTTCAAGTATGAATTATGCACACAAATGCATTGAAAACTCAATTAATGCATAAAAATGTCCAAACAAACCCGGAAAAATGCCAAAAATTGACACAACACTCCTATTGTTCTAAGTTGACACGAGAAATTTTTTGGAAGTAATATCAGGCAACGGATATCGTTTCGTCACCCAAGGTGGCACGTTGTAGCGACCAGACCTCAAACAGTCTGATCTCCGTGCATCAGTGTCATCCCTAGATCAGTAATGCTGACACGCACGGTACTTGAAGGATTTATAACATAGTAGCAATCACACACTTATTACATCGATAGTCCAACGATGAATTTATTACAAATAATATGGCTGAAGGCCATCTAACACGATAACAACGGAAGGCTTGGAAGATAAGTGAGTCCATCAACTCCAGCGGCATCACTGAGTATAGAACCACGACCTAAAAGGGGCATCTTACTCGTCGTCTGAAAAGTCTGCAACATGAAACGTTGCAGCCCGAAAAACGGGTCAGCACATGGAATATGCTGGCAAGGTAACACAAGAGATGCAATGAAAGTAAAGCTATACTACATGCAATATGGCTGGTGGAAAGCTCTATGGTTAAGTTTTTGCGTAAAGCCAATTTTTCCCTACTTCAAAGGAATGCATTTTAATTAACTATCATGGTAGTTGAAACATCGTTGAGAAGATAGACATCCTCTCAACCCCAATTAAAAGTAATCATTAAACCCAACAAAATTAATTAAAGTAACATGATGAGATGCACATGAAAATCCAAGTACTAGATACTCAAGACGTCCATAACCGGGGACACGGCTAATCATGATCAGTTTGTACACTCTGCAGAGGTTTGTGCACTTTTCCCACAAGACTCGATCGCCTCCGTTTGGTTTCTCGCACTGCATGGTGTTTGAGAAACGGATGGTCGAGTAGTCTTTCAGAAGCGCTAGCACCTTACGATCGGGCGGACCGTACCAACCTACATCCCCTACATCTGCTAGTCCACCACTGTAAGAGTTCGCACAACGTACTCATACTATGCTAGAGCCCATAATAGCATTGTGGTTGCACACGGAAGTTTCTAGTATGAATAATCTCATGATCCCTTTGAGCCTGGGTGGCGGTCCAAAAGAAAACAGGCAATTCTGGAATACCCAGATGCCTCAATCCACCCAGATGTGTATTAATGTTGCCACCTTAAGTTGAACCATTAATTAAACAATCTCACATCTGTCATGGATTTCACTCACCCAATCCACGTCTACGAGCATAGCATGTCCTAGCAGCAAACGTAGAAGTAACTCCCAATGGTTTGAATGTAATGCAGGTAATAGGTACTACCTCAATCTACTTCCCAATCCCACAAATTAATTAATCCTACTCATGCAATGTGTGAGGGTTTGATTAATGCAATGAAAACTGGGTAATCGGAAAGCATGATCAAAGTGTTACTTGCCTTGCTGATGATCCGCAAAGCCTAGAGACTCAAAGTAGCAAGCGGCGCACTCCGGGTACTCTATCGCAATCAAACAAACAAGCATACAATAAGTACTTAACTAATGCACGGGTAAAACTCAAATAAGAGATCTAACCAGAAAGTTCAACTTAAGAACTCCGGTTTGCAAAAAGAATCAACTCGAAAGAAGCAACGAAACTCAAACTGCAAAAGAAACAAGCTCCGAATTACTAGTTGGCCTAAGTCAAATTTTACAGTAGCCAAAATCTTTTTCCAGTTGATTAAACGTAAAGAGGGCTTCGAGACGAAGATCTGGGATTTTGAATCACCTGATTCCGACTCTCGAGCGAAAAGAAAAACGAAAAACAAGATCAGGGCAGAAATCGCGATCGGAAAAATCGCGGATAAATACCCCGAAAAAGAAAAACGATGAATAGACTAACGAACGAACGTTCGCTGTCTGTGGTTAACTAACGAAAACCGTTCGTTAAAACGAAGGTACGGACGAACGTCCACTATTTAACTAAACCGGCGGAAAAAAACCGAACCGATCTATTTAAAAAAAAGAGATCTAGGTTTTCCTAAACAAACCGATCTAATAACCGAAAAAAAATTACCTCACTCCGGCGAACTCCGGCGAGGGGCGGCGGCGGCTGCTGCGCGGCGGGGCGGCGGCGGCTGGGCGGCGGCGGCACGGCGGCGGCGGCGTCTTCCGGCGGCGACGGCGGGAGGCGACTCGGGCTAGGGTTCGGGCGGCTGGGGCGGGCGAGGCGAGTTGGGCCAGCTCTGGCGCTATATAAAGCCCAGAGTCCTGGTCCTTTACGAGTCTAAGTCGGTTCCCCCCCTTTTTTTTAAATAGAGTCCCGGTGTAGAAAAACTAACGAAAGAAATACCAAACGGACTCCAAAATTCCCGAAATAAATGTTCACCGTCCTCTAATAATATTTAGGACAAAGTGAACATTTTTCCCGGACCTAAATGCAATTTTTGAAAAATGCGTATTTTTCCTATGCAAATAAATCCGAAAATAAATCCAGAAAAATACCAAAAGTGATTTTATTATTTTTCCTCCAATATTTCTGTTATTTTGGAGAAGTCATATTATCTCCGCTCATATTTTGTATTTAGAAATATTTTTAGGAGAGAAAAATAATTAGAATCACACTGTCCTCGTACCGGTATTCGAGCGAACTCAAATACGAAAACGGTAAAATCCCCAACTCTCTCCGTAGGTCCTTGAGTTGCTTAGAATTTTGAGGAACTCCACGAACAAAAATGCAAAAACATGAAATGCAAATATGATCTATGTATAACATTCCAAATTGAAAATTTGGGATGTTACAAACCTACTCCCCTTAGAATGAATCTCGCCCTCGAGATTCGACTTGGCTAGAGAACAAGTGTGGGTGGTCCTTGCGTAGATCATCTTCTCGCTCCCAGGTGGCTTCTTCCTCGGTGTGGTGACTCCACTGAACTTTGCAAAACTTGATAACCTTACTGCGTGTAATTCTGCTCGAAAATTCGAGAATCTTAACAGACTTCTCCTTGTAGGTCAGATCACTGTCTAACTGAATTGCTTCCAGGGGTACTGTGTCTCTAAGCGGTATATCGGCCATCTCCGCGTGGCACTTCTTCAGCTGCGAAACGTGAAACACGTCGTGCACTCCTGACAATCCTTCGGGTAATTCCAGCTTGTAGGCAACCTCTCCCATGCGTTCCAAAACACGGTAAGGTCCCACAAATCTCGGGGCTAACTTCCCTTTTACTCCGAAACGTTTAACTCCTCGCAGAGGCGATACTTTTAGGTACGCTCTATCTCCGATCTCATAGGTTATCTCCTTGCGCTTCAAGTCGGCATAACTCTTCTGCCTGGACTGAGCTACCTTCAGTCTATCTCGAATCAACTTCACCTTCTCCTCAGACTCTTTGATTAAGTCTGGTCCAAACAGATGTTGGTCTCCAACTTCATCCCACGACAACGGTGTTCGGCATCTACTTCCATACAATGCCTCGAACGGCGCCATCTTCAAACTGGCTTGGTATCTGTTGTTGTATGAGAACTCCGCGTAGGGCAAGTTGTCATCCCAACTAGATCCGTAATCTAATGCACAGGCTCTCAGCATGTCCTCTAAAATATGATTGACTCTCTCCGTCTGTCCATCAGTCTGCGGGTGAAACGTTGTGCTAAACTCTAGCCTGGTACCCAAAGTTTCATGTAACTGATTCCAAAACTTTGAGGTAAACTAGGTTCCTCTATCAGATACAATACTCCTCGGAACTCCATGCAGACATACAATTATGGTCATGTATATCTTAGCCAACTTTGCACTGGTATAAGTGGTTTTCACCGGAATAGAGTGGGCTACCTTCGTCAATCGGTCTACTACTACCCAGATTGAGTCATATCCTGCTTTGGTCCTGGGCAATCCGGTGATAAAATCCATGCCAAGCTTCTCCCATTTCCATTCGGGTATTGGCATAGGTTGTAACAATCTTGCTGGCTTCTGATGTTCTGCCTTCACTCTCTGGCATACATCACAAACTGCTACATACTCCGCAATATCCTTCTTCATACCGGTCCACCAGAAAATATCCTTCAAATCCAAATACATCTTAGTATTTCCTGGGTGAATCGAGTATGGTGAATCATGGGCCTCCTGTAAAATCAACTTCCTGATCTCCGGGTCCTTGGGCACATAGATTCGATCCTCAAACCATAAGGTGTCGTGTTCATCCTCACGAAAACCTTTAGCTTTTCCTTCGCTCATCCTCTCCTTTATAGCGACAACCTCCTTGTCAGCTTTCTGAGCTTCTCTAATTTTATTCATCAGGGTAGACTGGATTTCTAGTGTTGCTACATAGCCTCTCGGAACTATCTCCAAACATAGTTCTCGTAGGTCGTCGGCTAACTCCTTTGGAAACTCCTCCATCATTAGGGTGTTGTCATGACTCTTACGGCTTAACGCATCAGCTACTACGTTAGCCTTTCCGGGATGATAATGCAATCTCATGTCATAATCCTTAATGAGTTCCAGCCATCTCCTTTGCCTAAGATTCAACTCCTTCTGAGTGAATATATACTTCAAACTCTTGTGATCCGTATATACTTCACAATGGTTTTCAATGAGAAAATGCCTCCATGTCTTCAATGCATGCACTACGGCTGCTAAGTCCAAATCGTGGGTGGCATAGTTCATCTCATGAGGTTTTAGTTGTCGTGAAGCATACGAAACAACTCTTCCTTCCTGCATAAGAACAGCTCCAAGTCCTCGACGTGAAGCGTCGCAGTACACCTCATAATCCTTATGTTGATCTGGCAGAATCAACACAGGGGATGATACCAACCTTTTCTTCAACTCCTGGAAACTAGTCTCACATTCTTCGGTCCAACAGAACTTGGTGTCCTTCTTCAACAACTCCGTCATTGGCTTTGCAATCTTCGAGAAATTCTCGATAAATCTCCGGTAGTATCCTGCGAGTCCAAGAAAACTCCGGATCTCTCCAACTGTTGTCGGTGCTTCCCAATTGGTCACAGTGTCCACCTTAGCGGGATCTAGTGCTATTCCGTCTCCGAATATAACATGTCCGAGGAATCCAACTTCCTTCAACCAAAACTCACATTTGCTAAACTTGGCATATAACTGATGTTCTCTGAGCTTCTCCAATACCAAACGCAAATGATCTTCATGCTCCTCTTCATCCTTCGAGAAGATCAATATATCATCTATGAACACTACGACGAACTTATCCAAATACTCCATAAACACTTTGTTCATCAGGTTCATAAAGTATGCCGGTGCGTTTGTCAGACCAAACGACATAACGGTATACTCGTACAACCCATACCTAGTGGTAAAGGCCGTCTTAGGGATATCTTGCTCTCGAATCTTCAATTGATGGTACCCTGATCGCAGATCTATCTTAGAAAAGACCTTAGCTCCTTGCAATCTATCGAACAAATCATTGATCATTGGCAGTGGGTACTTGTTCTTGATAGTTACTTCATTCAATCCTCGGTAATCAACAACCATTCTTAACGATCCATCCTTCTTCTCCACTAGAAGTACTGGCGAACCCCAAGGCGAAGAACTTGGGCGTATAAATCCTTTATCCAGTAACTCCTTAATCTGCTTCTTAATTTCCTCCAAATCCTTTGCGGGCATCCTGTAGGGTCTCTTAGAAATTGGCCCGGTGCCTGGCAAAAGTTCAATCAAAAACTCTATATCTCTATCCGGTGGCATGCCAGGTAACTCCTCTGGAAACACATCCGGATAATCCTTCACTACTGGCACTTCCTCCTGTACAACTCCTGACAAGGAATTTAATCTACTCCTTTTTGACTCATGCCGGGATACATACTTGATCCTTCTTCCTTCCTGCGTAGTAAGCAAAATGGTCTTACTGGCACATTCAATATTCCCTTCATACTTAGATAACCAATCCATGCCTAATATCACATCCAGTCCTTGAGATTCCAATACTATTAGGTCCGAAGGGAATATGTAATTACCAATCCTTAAGGGCAACGATCACACCATGACTTAGCCATATATTCTGCTCCTGGTGAGGTTACTAACATGGGCGATCTAAGGGCTTGGGTCGGCAGCTTATACTTATCCACGAATCCCCTTGAAATATATGAATGCGATGCACCAGTATCGAAAAGAACGAGTGCAGTAAAGGACTTAACTAAGAACTTACCTATAACTGCATCTGGTTGCTCCTCTACTTCTTCCACAGTCACGTGGTTCACTTTTCCTTTGTTGAACGGGTTGGGCTTCTTCCCGGCGCTTCCATTGTCGTTCCCATTCTTAACTTCTGGGCATTCATTAGCATAATGTCCAGTCTTCCCGCACTTGTAACAAGTGACATGGCTAAAATCCCTCTTGCTGGGTGTGGATGGTGTAGGGCGGTTCTGGTTTCCATTGGCTCCATTCCGATTCCCATTACCAATTCCATTCTTGGTGCCATTGTGATTGTGTGAGCTACTTCCTCCATGGGTATGCGGAAACTGTCCTACTGCTTTAGGGGTAAAGCGAGGCTTCTGCTGAGCTCCAGAGTTATACTTTCCTTGCCCATACTTCCTCTTGCGGCTCTCAATCTGCTGATGCTTCCTTTCAATCATTAGGGCGCGGTCAACCAACTCCTGATAATTATTGAAAGTTGCCACCATCAACTGTACACTCATCTCATCATTTAGCCCTTCCATAAATCTCTCCTGCTTCTTGGCATCTGTGGCCACATCATCTGGGGCATAACGAGATAGGGTACTAAACTCATCCACGTACCGAGGCACAGTACGATTTCCTTGGCGCAAGTTGTGAAACTCCTGCTTCTTCATACTCATGGCTCCAGTTGAGACATGGGCGGTACGAAAAGCTTGTTGAAACTGATCCCAAGTGACATTGGATACGGGGTAAGTGGTTGTGTAATTCTCCCACCATGCTGCGGCTGGTCCAGACAACTGGTGTGCGGCAAATCGCACCTTCTCAGCATCCGAGCAATTGGCGGTGGTCAAATCCCTTCCAATCTTGCGTAGCCAGTCATCAGCCACAATTGGTACGATGCTGCTAGCAAACACGGGTGGTTGCAACCTTAAGAAACGTGTCAGGTTGTCCACGGGTGGTGGTGGTGGAGGGTTGTTGTTGTTGTTGTTCTGGTTGTTCTGAGTGTTCTGGACAAGAAGTTGCATCAGGGTGTTCTGCTGTTGGATCAACCGGGTGAGCTCAGGGGGAAACTCGAATTCACGTCTTGGAGGCATCTGATGTGTGTAGAGGGAAGAGATTGGAATAGAAAAGAGGTCTAAGGGAAAATCACTACCCATATGCACATGAGACAAACACACAATCATATCGCACCAATCAATTTCAAACAAGGTCTTACAAATCTAACGATCGTTACAAAAGTGCTCTAAATCTAATATATGGAGGTAAACTACTGGTCACAGGGTGGTCATCTAAAAATATTGATCGGCAGAGGATTCCATAATATCTGCTCCAGCTTCATCTTCATAGTCTTCATCCTTGCTATCCTCAGCTTCCGAATCCGTGTCATCTATGATGATATAGTCCTCTGGTGGAATCTCCTTGGGTTCTTCTTCCTCGTCTTCTTCTCCCATGAGTATCCCTAACTTCCGGGTCAAATCACCATTCTTCTCCACAAGTATCTTCATCTCCTCCTCATATCTGTCGCGTGTAGAATTGAGTTCTTCCTCTAGCTCCAAATTCCTATTTAGGGCCTTCTTCAAATCTATCATCCCTGCACAAATCTGGTGCTCCTGGCGACGAATGTAGTGGTTCAACTCATGGATGAATGCTGCAATGGACATACCCTTCCGAGTGCTGATCATATCCCAATTCTCATCTCGGCATCCACAAATCTGGTAGATGGTGTCCTTTAGCTCCTGCTTGTAGACTTCTCCAATCCTTCCCATAGCAATGTGGGCTGCCATACTCCTTCCTAGGCTCCATGTAGGTGCATTAAAGGAAAATGCTATGAGTGAGGTGACGGGTGCGATCGTCCTTCCTAGAACTTGAGCTTGAATCAACCAACGCTCCTCCTCAGGTAGAGTGGCATTATAGGTTCCAGTGAAACTTGGTAATCCAATGTTGAGATATCTTGTGACTTCCTTCAGGTGTCGTCCAAAGGGTGTATCTTCATCCGGTTGCATAAACTTGTGATTTGCTTCCACCATCCTAAAGAGTAGAAAAGATGAGGAGTCAGAAAAGAGAAGAGTGAATTGTGTTCTAGGGCTTGTCTTAGTGGTCGTGTCCTATAGTCAGCGTGTGCTCTGATACCATCTTGTAGCGACCAGACCTCAAACAGTCTGATCTCCGTGCATCAGTGTCATCCCTGGATCAGTAATGCTGACACGCACGGTACTTGAAGGATTTATAACAGAGTAGCAATCACACACTTATTACATCGATAGTCCAACGATGAATTTATTACAAATAATATGGCTGAAGGCCATCTAACACGATAACAGCGGAAGGCTTGGAAGATAAGTGAGTCCATCAACTCCAGCGGCATCACTGAGTATAGAACCACGACCTAAAAGGGGCATCTTACTCGTCGTCTGAAAAGTCTGCAACATGAAACGTTGCAGCCCGAAAAACGGGTCAGCACATGGAATATGCTGGCAAGGTAACCAAGAGATGCAATGAAAGTAAAGCTATACTATATGCAATATGGCTGGTGGAAAGCTCTATGGTTAAGTTTTTGCGTAAAGCCAATTTTTCCCTACTTCAAAGGAATGCATTTTAATTAACTATCATGGTACTTGAAACATCGTTGAGAAGATAGACATCATCTCAACCCCAATTAAAAGTAATCATTAAACCCAACAAAATTAATTAAAGTAACATGATGAGATGCACATGAAAATCCAAGTACTAGATACTCAAGACGTCCATAACCGGGGACACGGCTAATCATGATCAGTTTGTACACTCTGCAGAGGTTTGTGCACTTTTCCCACAAGACTCGATCGCCTCCGTTTGGTTTCTCGCACTGCATGGTGTTTGAGAAACGGATGACAGAGACATAGTCTTTCAGAAGCGCTAGCACCTTACGATCGGGCGGACCGTACCAACCTACATCCCCTACATCTTCTAGTCCACCACTGTAAGAGGTCCCACAACTTACTCATACTATGCTAGAGCCCATAATAGCATTGTGGTTGCACACGGAAGTTTCTAGTATGAATAATCTCATGATCCCTTTGAGCCTGGGTGGCGGTCCAAAAGAAAAACAGGCAATTCTAGAATACCCAGATGCCTCAGTCCACCCAGATGTGTATTAATGTTGCCACCTTAAGTTGAACCATTAATTAAACAATCTCACATCTGTCATGGATTTCACTCACCCAATCCACGTCTACGAGCATAGCATGTCCTAGCAGCAAACGTAGAAGTAACTCCCAAAGGTTTGAATGTAATGCATGTAATAGGTACTACCTCAATCTACTTCCCAATCCCACAAATTAATTAATCCTACTCATGCAATGTGTGAGGGTTTGACTAATGCAATGAAAACTGGGTAATTGGAAAGCATGATCAAAGTGTTACTTGCCTTGCTGATGATCCGCAAAACCTAGAGACTCAAAGTAGCAAGCGGCGCACTCCGGGTACTCTATCGCAATCAAAAAAACAAGCATACAATAAGTACTTAACTAATGCATGGGTAAAACTCAAATAAGAGATCTAACCAGAAAGTTCGACTTAAGAACTCCGGTTTGCAAAAAGAATCAACTCGAAAGAAGCAACGAAACTCAAACTGCAAAAGAAACGAGCTCCGAATTACTAGTTGGCCTAAGTCAAATTTTACAGTAGCCAAAATCTTGTTCCAGTTGATTAAACGTAAAGAGGGCTTCGAGACGAAGATCTGGGATTTTGAATCACCTGATTCTGACTCTCGAGCGAAAAGAAAAACGAAAAACAAGATCAGGGCAGAAATCGCGATCGGAAAAATCGCGGATAAATACCCCGAAAAAGAAAAACGACGAACAGACTAACGAACGAACGTTCGCTGTCTGCGGTTAACTAATGAAAACCGTTCGTTAAAACGAACGTACGGACGAACGTCCGCTATTTAACTAAACCGGCGGAAAAAAAACCGAACCGATCTCTTTAAAAAAAACAGATCTAGGTTTTCCTAAACAAACCAATCTAATAACCGAAAAAAAAACTACCTCACTCCGGCGAACTCCGGCGAGGGGCGGCGGCGGCTGGGCGGCGGCGGCAGGGCGGCGGTGGCTCGGCGCGGCGGCGGCGGCGGGGCGGCGGGAGGCGGCGGCGGCGGGGCGGCGGTGGTGGCAGGAGGCGACTCGGGCTAGGATTTGGCCGGCTGGGGCGGGCGAGGCGAGTTGGGCCTGCTCTGGCGCTATATAAAGCCCAGAGTCCTGGTCCTTTACGAGTCTAAGTCGGATCCCCCCACCCCCTTTTTTTTTAAATAGAGTCCCGACGCGGAAAAACTAAAGAAAGAAATACCAAATGGACTCCAAAATTCCCGAAATAAATTTTCACCGTCCTCTAATAATATTTAGGACAAAGTGAACATTTTTCCCGAACCTAAATGCAATTTTTGAAAAACGTGTATTTTTCCTATGCAAATAAATCCGAAAATAAATCCAGAAAAATACCAAAAGTGATTTTAATATTTTTCCTCCAATATTTCTGTTATTTTGGAGAAGTCATATTATCTCCGCTCATATTTTGTATTTAGAAATATTTTTAGGAGAGAAAAATAATTAGAATCACACTGTCCTCGTACCGGTATTCGAGCGAACTCAAATACGAAAACGGTAAAATCCCCAACTCTCTCCGTAGGTCCTTGAGTTGCTTAAAATTTCGAGGAACTCCACGAACAAAAATGCAAAAACATGAAATGCAAATATGATCTATGTATAACATTCCAAATTGAAAATTTGGGATGTTACACACGTACCCTACCAAAACCATCAAGCTTGTTGTGAGAGAAGCTCTGGTTTGTGAGAAACTTATACCACAACCTGCCCCAAATGGTACAATACTTTTTACCCTAGCATGTTGATGCCATTCCATGATAGCATGCCAAGTTTTATGAATTTCAGACGGGTTTTGGATTTACTAGAATTACAAAAGCAAGTACCTCAACATTTGCCGGAGTGCCACGGTGTTGTGGTGTTCGAAATTCATCCCCATTTCTTGCATGGGACATAAGCATAAACCCATGGACACATATATGATTTTACAACCCATTTTGGTGCACCGGACCATGTGCATGTGCTTTAAATTTGAATTGTGCACCTGAAATGGCTAGAAAACCAATTTAATGTATAAAATTTCCTAATGAACCATGAATAATTCCATTTTTTTTACGACACACATATAGTTGCATGTTCACTGCAGATAAATGGTCTAGAAATTCAAACACCGTCCATTGTCGTTGTGACCCCATTATGTAATACAAATCAAGATGAAAAATCAAGTAGATCCCACATAGTTTATTATCACCAACCGTGTGAGATGCAGCACAAAATATCTTGGAGCACCGTCGGATTATAGTACGCATACGGCTTATGCAAGAAGGTGTGACGACTACAGTCCATAGTCCGCTCTGAATAAGGGACCGTGTCTAATGACACTTTACGCGCTAGTTTTTTCGCTGAAGCGAATCCAAATTTTCGGCTTCCGCGGAAATATCTACCTCCCCGCCCCTCCCCCTTACCAAAAGCCACATTTCCCCTATTTCCGCCTTCCTTTCAAATTTCAAACCTTCACTCCTTGCTTCCAGCGCCGCCTCCTCGTCAGCGACCCTCCTTCACTCAGCTTGGCCTCGCCTATCCAGGCAGGTAATCCACAACCGACCCCCATCCTCCTCCAACCACATCCCACATGCCCCGACCGCCGGCGCGAGCGTGACACCTTCCACTGAAATCACCGACCCTTCCACCAAATAAGCGCCGCCCTAAGCCATGGTGCACGCAGTATACCAGGATCTCAAGGAGCATTTGGCAGCGAAGAAGCAAATCGTGGTTGCACGCACGGATGAGGTCGCGATGGCTGCCATTCGTGCCGACCCCCAGATCTTGGAGGAGCACCTCGCCGTCGAGGCCACCATCGACGCCTCGTGCGCCGACGCCGCGACGCAGTTGACTGCTTGAAATGACAGTTCATGGCGTTTTCTCAGGCCACCGTCGGTGCCTTAGACAAAGACTACGAGGTGTTTTCTCAGCATGCACGTGCTTACCTCATCTCGAGAGCCAGCAGGTTGGTACTCGGAGCGGCTCAGGCAACTCACCACTGTGACGAGGGCACCCACGAAGCAGAGGCCTCTCCCTCTTCCATGTCCAAGGAGCCAATCATCATCGATATCTCCAACAATGAGGAGTAGCTTGTCTTATTAGCTCACTATAAGGACCCATGTTCAGTTTGCTAGCTACTGCCTTTCCTTAACAAATTCTAGTGAATTGTGCTATCTACTTTTACCATGCAATCTTCTGCTCTAGAGTATATGTTCTATATGTCGTGCAATGTGGTGTTCAGTTAACTGTTTGGTTCAATTATGCAAATGTGATGTTCAATTCTTCAGGGTGCAATTTTCCAAGTTTTCAAGCATGCTTGGTTTGGTTAACTGTCTGATCTTCTATTAGGATTATGTTATATTGTGCAATGTGGTGCTCAGTTAATGTTTGGTTCATTTGTTTTGGTGTTTAGTTAAACTGTTTGGTTCAATTCTGCAATGCGATGTTCAATTGTTCTGGGTGCATTCTGTTATTGTATACCATGTGAGAAATAAATCGAATTTGGTTGTACTAAATACATGAGAAACAAATACAATTACTATATTTCCAAGTTGTTAAGCATGCTTGGTTTGGTTAACTATCTGATCTTCTATTAGGAGTATGTTATATTGTGCAACATGGTGCTCAGTTAACATTTGGTTCATTTGTTGTGGTGTTTAGTTAATTGTTTGGTTCAATTTTGCAATGCGATGTTCAATTGTTGTGGCTGCATTCTGTTATTGTATACCATGTGAGAAATAAATCGAATTTGGCTGTACTAAATACATGAGAAACAAATACAATTGCTATATTTACAAGTTGTTAAGCATGCTTGGTTTGGTTAACTATCTGATCTTCTATTAGGAGTATGTTATATTGTGCAATGTGGTGCTCAGTTAACATTTGGTTCATTTGTTGTGGTGTTTAGTTAAACTGTTTGGTTCAATTCTGCAATGTGATGTTCAATTGTTGTGGGTGCATTCTCTTATTGTATACCATGTGAGAAATAAATCGAATTTGGCTATAATAAATACATGAGAAACAAATACAATTGCTATATTTACAAGTTGTTAAGCATGCTTGGTTTGGTTAAGTATCTGATCTTCTATTAGGAGTATGTTATATTGTGCAATGTGGTGCTCAGTTAACGCTTGGTTCATTTGTTGTGGTGTTTACTTAACTACATGGTTCAATTCTGCAATGCGATGTTCAATTGTTGTGGCTGCATTCTATTATTGAATACCATGTGAGAAATAAATCAAATTTGCCTATAATAAATACATGAGAAACAAATACAATTGCTATATTTCCAAGTTGTTAAGCATGCTTGGTTTGGTTAACTGTCTGATCTTCTATTAGGAGTGTGTTATATTGTGTAATGTGGTGCTCAGTTAACGTTTGGTTCATTTGTTGTGGTGTTTAGTTAACTGCACGTGCATGGTCTGTTGTCTAATAGCTCATTATTGTGCAATTACAGGAACCATTCTAATATTTAGGTTTTTAACAATCTGGTCTTGCACATGTAGGTCCTACTGTCAGAGGTTTTGACCCACTGTTCGACCCTTTTTGCATATGGGGAAATGAGTTGTCCATGAATATCAATCAAGTCAAGAAACTCAAAAAGATTGTTAGGATAAAGAAATTAGCGACAAAAACAACAAGATCTTTGTCTGCAAAATGAAGAAGACATCAGTTCACTACAAGATGGTACTAACTATTATACCTTGCCTTTTTTTTATTACTTTGCCCCCATTTGCAATATAGAGAAGATATTTATGCACATCCTTGTTTTCAGGCCTTTCGAAAGCATTTTACTGATGATTACCTCTCAAACCACCTCTATGGTCAGGAGGCGAGGAAGGTTTTCATACAACACCCACGGTTCAATATTGAAGTGTTTCTGAAGAGGACAAAGGACGGACGGTTAATCATCCACGGGCATTGGCCTAAAGTCGCAAAGACCTTCAACATGAATGAGGGATTAATATTCACCTTCCGCTTCAGGAGTTTTCCAGATGAGATGGATCTATCTATATACAGTCTATGATGCTAATTTCGAAAGGTTCTAAATGTTGCATGTGAAACTTGGTCCTTGTGCGGTTGTGTAATGGGGTAGCTGAGTGCTGAAGCTATATCATGTTGTACTTTGATGTATTTAAATTATGAAATCATGCTTCCTTAATATGGAAATGAAATGTATTATGTGCTTAATCTGAATGTCAATTAGATTAATAAATGGATTATTACTAATAGGGAAATTAGTCTGCTAATTGCGTTTTGCCATTGCAAACGGTTATTGAGAAAATACCGTGGGCGATGATCTCAGGAAACACACACAATTTCTAGGAATAAACCATGTTGTATCAATGAACAATCACACACGACCTTCTCTTGAAAACTGTTTGCATTAGGCCACCTTGCGCAAATGTTTACCACATAAAAACCGTGTGTTATGGACAGCCTTTGCCACACAGTTTCTTCTGCGCACCGCGTGTGATGCATTCAATAACGCAAACGATAAAATTGTTAATATCATGTGCAATGGCAATGCTATCACAAATGATTTAACGGGAAAAGTTGTGTGTCATGTACCTGTGAACGGAAACGTTTTCCTTCGAGCGACCATGTGGGATGTACATACGAACAAAAACGTTTAGCGGGGACTGACTGTGTGGGATGTACTTGCGACCGGAAACAATTTTGCATGTATAATTGTTTTTTAGCTTTGTTGTACATATTACCGTATTTGAGAGCTCGCCGGTCGCACACAACCTCATTTTGCCGAGCGTGTGTGCCAGGAGGGCATATCCTCGACGGTTTCTGGGTCGTGTGGGAAGGACCCCCCCCCCCTATCGCCGTCACTCACTAGGCGACGGTTCCAAATTACGTCGCGGAAAGGGGTTAAAAACCGTTTGTATAGCACCGACGCGTACTAGTGAAGGCAATGATCATGAATATAGGCATCACATCCGTGACAAGTAGACCGACTCCACACATCGACCGCTATCTAGCATGCATCTAGAGTATTAAGTTCATAAGGACAGAGTAACGTTTTAACCAAGATGACATGATGTACATGGAAAATACTAGGGAAAACCTTATACACAGGAGATTACTAGTGATGCTTTCTAAATGGCACCACTACTACTATTTATCAGTAGCGCTTGGCCACAGAGAGCGCTACTACTATGCACTTACCAGTGGCGCTGTAGTTATAAAACACGCTACTACTATAATTGCCAGACCGTTGCCGGCAGGCCAGGCATACTAGTAGTGCTATTGTTATTGTACATACCAGTAGCGCTTTAGTTATAAAACACGCTACTACTATAATTTCCAAACCGTTGCCGGCAGGCCATGCATACTAGTAGCGCTCATATGTAAAAAGCGCTACTGTTATGGTTTTAGTAGTAGCGGTGTTTAGGATCCATCGCTACTACTATGACACCTTATCCACACCCCGGCCCGCGCGCGTCCTCACTCTCCCCCTCACACTCTCACTCGCCCACTCCGCTGCGCGCCATCACCTCAGTCGCCCCAAGGTATCTGCCTCCCTCCCTCCCTCCTCCTCTCGTCGCCCTCCTCTCTCCTCCCACCTCGCGCAGGCGGCCCTCGCTCCTCCCTCCTCCCTCATCTGACCGCCGCGCTGCTCCCTGCTCCCTCCTCACACTGCCCTCCTCTCTCCTCCCTTCCCCAGCCACCCGAAGCCCTCACTCCTCCCTCCTCATCCTCCTCCTCCCACTGCCCGCTTCTCTTTCTATAAAAATTTAGGTATAAATTTTTTTAGTAAAAGAATTTAGTAATAGAAATTTTTAGCTACGAAAATGTATTATGCTATATGAGATTATTTTAGTAAATGTATGTTTTCTGAATAGAATTGGAAAATAATAACTAAATGTAGGTCTTCTGAATAGAATAGCAATTTTTCTAAGTTATGTGAAATTAGGGCATTTTTCTATGTTCAGGAAGTAGACAGTAGTTATAAAACCAGGGCATTTTTCTAGGATTTATGAGGATATACAGATAGATGGATGGATGGACAGATGTTAGGGCTAGAACTAGGGTATTTTCTGTAAATGTATATAGGTCTTTTCAATTTTTAGGGTTAGAACAAGGTATTTTTAGTAAATAGTAGGGCTAGAAGTAGGATGTTTTAGACATAGGGTTTCACTAAGTCCTAAGATGAGGATAATAATATTTTTGTTTATATTTTGTTTTTGCAGAAATCAAGGAGCCCATGCATCATCCCCGCTGCCGTCCCAGCCCGTCACCGACCGCCTCCGACCTCGAGGTGAGAAAGAGCACTATCCCCATGTCAATGATGATGTAGATGTTTTGATAGTTGTAGCAGAGTAGTAGCTACATGAGTGGCCTAGTTTTGCAGGGAACACCTCACAGTGCGGCCTATGTTTTGTCGGAGTGTTGATTAATTTCCATTCCGGCAAATTTCACGCGCTCGATATATGTCCTTTTTAGCAAAGGTCATGACTGATTTTTTCGTGAATTTTGGCATGACTTGTGCTAGAATATGTAGGAAATATCGAGTCGCCTGGATTTTGTAGAAAGATAATTAAGCAACATTTCGGGTTGACTTTAAGTCTGTCGAGGCTCCATACATGACAGTCAACAAATGAGTGAGGGAGAAAGTCTGCACCATATATGAGAGAAGAAGAATCATGATTGTTGTCGTGGGGGTCGTTTCTCCTTCGTTCCCGTGTGCTAGACATTTTGGTGTATTACACTTGGGAACGAAAGGAGGAGCGACCATCACCAACGGTTGAATGTATACACCACGTGAGCTAATAGTTTTCAAGAAAAGACTTGACAGACCGATAGTCAACCCGTGATGAATAATAATGATCTAATTTAGTTTTTGTAGTACATATATTTAATTGTGCAAGTTTAATTTTTGAATTATGAACATAGGAAATGTCATCGGTTGACGAAAGTCTCCCACAATGCGACTGGTGCGGTGACGACCGGGGTTTGTGTGACTGGCCTCACCTGGTAGAAGGTCGATGCTTCATCATTAATCTATAGGAGACCTTCGATGTTGAAACGGTACGTAATGATGCAAAGTGTTTTTTCGTAATTAAGCATGACTTCTACTTCTTCAACGTGTATTTTTTGTCTTTTAAAATTCGACTAGCTTATCCCATGACATGCAAGACACTATGTCTTGGATAGGATTGATTTTGAAGATCATGAAAATATGGAAACAAAGATAGTTCACCTAAGGACCCATCATGGTTCTGATTTTGCTGTAAATCTATACAATTCTGAGAGCGTATCCCATTTTGGTTGCCCGAATTAGGAAGCACTTTGTAGGGCATATGATTTCCATGAGGGTATGCTTGTCACCTTGGATCTTGGTGATCCTAACATCGACGAAGATAATATGGACATTTGGGTCCTTGTTGATACGCTTCCAATTCTACCACTATGTGAGTTTCTTAAACATATTTTAAGTAACTTATATTGTTTATTTCAAAATATTTGGCAGCTTATTTCCATTAACAGCTTATTTTCATTCTTAAAAAACTGTACGGAAGATGGTAGACAGAACCTACTACACTGATGGCGCGGAATTGAGAAAGATCATCTTATCTCATTTATTAGTGATCTTGAGAATTACAATATCCATTATCAAACTCTTGCACATTATGGTCAATACGTGCCACCAGTGCACGTATTGAACTATGGTAACATCCATGGAGAGCATGGTAAGATTTTTTACTATTATAACGACTGTGCATCTTTTGCATAAATTCTTCTAAAACTAAACTACATTGCTAACTACGAAGTTATTACTATGTTTTTCAACAGAAAATCTCGAAGGATTCTGTGCCTCATCTGATGTTTCTGAAAGGTCGCCTTGATGTTATGAGCTTACGACTAGGTCATCCTAATAGGCATCACTGTTGTCCATACTGGATTTCTACAACCGATGAAGACATGACAATCAAAGATTGGAAAAAATGTATGGTAAATCATACGGAGCTACTTGGAAGCAACATTGTGCGAAGCGCAAGAATTGGAGACAGGATAATCTCCATTCTCCATAATGGAGAGTCAGGGCCTATCTTGTTTTACGCTTTTCTACCTTAGAGAGGGTAGTTCGATCCTAGCTAATAATCCTGATCATGTGCTAAGAAAAATTATGTAGGGTTGGTTAGATGACTATGATGATGATGAGTATGACTTGTTATCATGATAACGAGTAGAAGTTGTATGATGATGATGAGTAGGACTTGTTATTATGATACCAATGATGGGTTATTTAATATTATGATGATGCATGATGCTAAGTTGTTATATGAGCATGATGAGTTATTATATTGTTTAGTGGGTGAAATGAATGTGGATTAGATTCAAGTGGAGACAACATGTGGTGCATGTCGAATGTACTACTAATCCAAACTTGATCTAGTTTGGATTAGTAGTAGTTTCGATGTGCACCACACGCTGCCTCCATTTGAATCTAATCCATGTTCATTTCACCCACTGTTATAAATAATAACTAATCATGGTCATAAAATCATATGATGAAAGTACTGTATATAAAATCGATACAAAGACAGCGAGAATAAGCTACATGCATTTTCAAAAATACAGGAAAATTTAGTAGTAGCGATTTTCAGAAGAAACGCTACTGCTACTTACTCTTATCATCAGCGCTTTACCTCAACAAGCACTATTGCTAACTAGGTATAGGAGTAGCGCTGGTAAACCAATGCTACTGCTACCTGTTAGCTGTAGCGCCTTAGCAGTAGCGCTGGACCCAGTGCTACTGGCATATGTATTTCAAGCGCTACTAGTAGGCTTTCTCCTAGTAGTGGGATAAACTCAAGAGTATGATATCAACCCCATCTTTTTGTCCTCGATGGCAACACTGCAATACATGCCTCGCTACCCCTTCTGTCACTGGGTGAGGACACCACAAGATTGAACCCAAAACTAAGCACCTCTCCCATTGCAAGAACTACCAATATAGTTGGCCAAACCAAGCCAATAATTCAAAGAGAAATGCAAAGATATCAAATCATGCATATAAGAATTCAGAGAAGATTTAAATAATATTCATAGATAATCTGATCATAAATCCACAATTCATTGGTTCTCGACAAACACACCACAAAAGAAGTTTACATCGAATAGATCTCCAAGAACATCGAGGAGAACATTGTATTGAAGATCAAAGAGAGAGAAGAAGCCATCTAGCTACTAGCTATGGACCCGTAGGTCTGTGGTAAACTACTCACGCATCATCGGAGGGGTAGTAAGGTTGATGTTAAAGCCCTCCGTGATCAAATCGCCCTTTGGCAGAGTACCGGAAAAGGCCTCTAGATGGGACCTCACGAGGTCAGAAACCTGCAGCGGTGGAAAAGTGTTTTCGTTGCTCCTTCTAGGGTTTCTGGAATATTTCAGAATGCATAGGGCAAATAGGCATTGCAGGAGAGTCACGGGGGGTGGCACAAGCGCGGGAGGTGCACCCCTATGGCTTGTGGCAAACTTGTGGCTTTCCTGGCCCCTATTCCAAGTCACGTAGGTGTGTTTCTGTCCAGAAAAAATCTTCGCGGAAGTTTTATTCCGTTTGGACTCCGTTTGATATTCCTTTTCCACAAAGCTCAAAAATAAGGAAAAAAACATAAACTGACACTGGACTCTAAGTTAATAAGTTAGTCCCAAAAATAATATTAAATAGCATATTAATGCATATAAAACATCCAAAGTTGATAATATAATAGCATGGAACAATAAAAAATATAGATACGTTGGAGACAATCAAGCATCCCCAAGCATAATTCCTGCTCGTCCTCAAGTAGGTAAATGATAAAAACATAATTTTTGATGTGGAATGCTACCTAACATATTTAGCAATATATTTCTTCTTTGTTTCGCATGAATGTTCAGATCCATATGATTCAAAACAAAAGTTCATCGACATAAAAACAATAATACTTCAGGCATACTAGAAAGAAAATTATGAAGCTTAAAAAATAACATGGCTAAAGAAAGTTATCCCTACAAAATCATATAGTCTTGCTATGCTCCCTCTTCTCAGCACAAAGTATAAATCATGCCCACCCCGGTGTCAGCCAAGCAATTGTTTAATACTTTTTAACGCGCTTCGGCTCTTTCAAATCTTCACGCAATACATGAGCGTGAGCCATGAACATAGCACTATGGGGGGAATAGAAGGTGGTAGTAGAGAAAAGTAGGGAGAAAGTCTCACATTAACTCGGCAAATCAATGGACTATGGAGATGTCCATCAATTGATATCAATGTGAGCGAGTAGGGATTGCCATGTAACGGAGGCACTAGAGCTATAAGTGTAGGAAAGCTCAAAACAAACTAAGTGGGTGTGCATCCAACTTGCTTGCTCATGAAGACCTAGGGCATTTGAGGAAGCCCATCGTTGGAATATACAAGCCAAGTTCTATAATAAAAATTCCCACTAGTAATATATGAAAGTGACAAAATAGGAGACTCTCTATAATGAAGAACATGGTGCTACTTTGAAGCATAAGTGTGGAAAAAGATAGTAACATTGTCCCTTCTCTCTTTTTCTCTCATTTTTTAGACTCCTCTTTTTTTGTAGACTTTTTTTCTCTTTTTTCTTCCTTTGGGCTCTTTGGCCTCCTTTACTATTTGGGCTTTTTGGCCTCTTTTATTTATAACCTCACATGGAACAATGTTCTAATAATGATGATCATCACACTTTATTTACTTACAACTCAAAATTACAACTTGATGGTAAGGTCAACATGATGACGGAACGGTGGAGTTACATGGCAATATATATCGGAATGGCTATGAAAATGCCATAATAGGTAGCTATGGTGGATTTTTTGAGGAAATCTATAAGGTGGGTCTGATCCACCGGCGAGAGTTGCGCGGTACTAGAGTGGCTAGCAAGGTGGAAGGGTGAGAGTGTGTATAATGCATGGACTCAACATTAGTCATAAAGAACTCATATAGTTATTGCAAAAAGTTTATTAGCCCTCGAAGCAAAGTACTATGGATGCTCCTAGGGGAGAGGTTGGTAGGAGTTAACCATCGCGCGCCCCGACTTTCACGCAAAGGAACACAATCAAGATTAAATCACGCTTTAACTTCATCACATAACTAGAAGACCATGCATGCATGCTACGAGAATCACAAACCTTAACACAATTATTTTTTTAACCACACAACTTACTACTAGCATAACTCTAATATCACCATCTTAATATCTCAAAACAATTGCAAGGACTCAAACTGCTCATAGTGCATGCGCAAGCTTGAAGGAAATATGCCCTAGAGGCAATAATAAAGTTGTTTTTTTGTATTTCCTTATTCATGATAAATGTTTATTATTCATGCTAGAATTGTATTGATCAAAAACCTAAATACATGTGTGAATACATAGACAAACATTGTGTCCCTAGTGCTTGACTAGCTCGTTAATCAAAGATGGTTAAGGTTTCCTAACAATGGACATGAGTTGTCATTTGATAACGGGATCACATCATTAGGAGAATGATGTGATGGACAAGACCCATTCGTTAGCTTAGCATAATGATCGTTCAGTATATTGATATTGCTTTCTTCATGTCAAATACATATTCCTCCGACTATGAGATTATGCAACTCCCGGATAACGGAGGAATGCCTTGTGTGCTATCAAACGTCACAACATAACAGGATGATTATAAAGATGCTCTATAGGTATCTCCGAAGGTGTTTGTTGAGTTGGCATAAATTGAGATTATGATTTGTCACTCCTAGTATCGGAGAGGTAACTCTGGCCCTCTCGATAATACACATCATAATAAGCCTTCCAAGAAAATGACTAATGAGTTAGTCTCGGGATGATGTATTACGGAACGAGTAAAGAGACTTGCCGGTAACGAGATTGAAATAGGTATGTGATACGTCTCCAACGTATCTATAATTTTTGATTGTTCCATGCTATTATATTATCCTTCTAGGATGTCTTATAGGCTTTTATATACACTTTTATATGATTTCTGGGACTAACCTATTAACCTAGAGCCTAGTGCCAGTTTCTGTTTTTCTCCTGTTTTAGGGTTTTACGGAAAAGGAATATCAAACGGAGTCCAATTGACGTGCCAATTTTTGATGATTTTTTCTGGACCAAAAGAAGCCCCCGAAGTAAAAGAGTTGGGCCAGGAGAGCCACGGGCTGCCCACGAGGGTGGGGCGCGTGCCCTTCTATCTCGTGGACAGCCCAGAAGCCCCCCTGACATGGGACCTACGCCAAAAATTTCTATAAATACTGAAACCTTCGAAAATTAACCTAGATCAGGAGTTCCGCCGCCGAAAGCCTCTGTAGCCACCGAAAACCAATCTAGACCCGTTATGGCATCCTGCCGGAAAGGGGAATCCTTCTTCGGTGGCTATCTTCATCATCCCGGCGCTCTCCATGACGAGGAGGGAGTAGTCCACCCTGGGGGCTGAGGGTATGTATAAGTAGCTATGTGTTTGATCTCTCTCTCTCCTGTTCTTGAGATGGCACGATGTTGATGTATCGCGAGCTTTGCTATTATAGTTGGATATTATGATGCTTCTACCCCTCTACTCTCTTGTAATGGATTGAGTTTTCCCTTTGAAGTTATCTTATCGGATTGAGTCTTTAAGGATTTGAGAACACTTGATGTATGTCTTGCACGTGTTTATCTGTGGTGACAATGGGATATCATGTGATCCACTTGATATATGTTTTGGTGATCAACTTGCGGATTCCGTGACCTTGGGAATCTATGCATAGGGGTTGGTACACATTTTCGTCTTGACTTTCCGGTAGAAACTTTGGGGCACTCTTTGAAGTTCTATGTGTTGGTTGAATAGATGTTTCTGAGATTGTGTGATGCATATCGTATAATCATGCCCACGGATACTTGAGGTGAGAATGGAGTATCTAGGTGACATTAGGGTTTTGGTTGATTAGTGTCTTAAGGTGTTATTCTAGTACAAACTCTATGATAGATTGAAGGTTACTACGGACTCTTGAATAGATTGATCAGAAAGAATAACTTTGAGGTGGTTTCGTACCCTACCATAATCTCTTCGTTTGTTCTCCTCTATTAGTTACTTTGGAGTGACTCTTTGTTGCATGTTGAGGGCTAGTAATATGATCCAATTATGTTATCCTTGTTGAGAGAACTTGCACTAGTGAAAGTATGAACCCTAGGCCTTGTTTCCTATCATTGCAACACCGTTTATGCTCACGTTTACCACTTGCTAGCTTGCTGTTTTTATATTTTCCTATTACAAAAACCTATATCTACCATCCATATTGCACTTGTATCACCATCTTTTCGCCGAACTAGTGCACCTATACAATTTACCGTTGTATTGGGTGTGTTGGGGACACAAGAGACTCTTTGTTATTTGGTTGCAGGGTTGTTTGAGAGAGACCATCTTCATCCTACGCCTCCCACGGATTAATAAACCTTAGGTCATCCACTTGAGGGAAATTTGCTACTGTCCTACAAACCTCTGCACTTGGAGGCCCAACAACGTCTACAAGAAGAAGGTTGCGTAGTAGACATCAGTATGAAGATACCTACGATCGAATCTCGGGCAAGTAACATAACAATGGACAAAAGGAATAACGTATGTTGTCATAACGGTTCGACCGATAAACATTTTTGTAGAATATGTAGGAGCCAATATGAGCATCTAGGTTCCGCTACTGGTTATTGACCGGAGAAGTATCTCGGTCATGTCTACATAGTTCTCGAACCCGTAGGGTCCGCATGCTTAACGTTCAATGGCGATTTAGTATTATATGAGTTATATAATTTGGTGACCGAATGTTGTTCAGATTCTATCGGATTTCGGGTTCCGCAAACCCTAGAGAGGTTCGAACTCTGGGGTGCGCATGAAGAACACTCTCTACCCAGCGCGCTCGCCCTACGATTCCATGGCCTAGCTCGACGGACTCAAGGAACAAGAGACACATGGGTTTATACTGGTTCAGGCCACCTTGCTGTGTAATACCCTACTCCAGTGTGTGTGGTGGATTGCCTCGTGGGGCTGCGAATGAACTAGTACAATGGATGAACAAACTCCATCGGCGAGGTGTTCTTGGGCTCGATGAGCCGGTGAGGGTGAGGATGATCTGGGTGATCTGCCCCACGTTGTGGTGGAATGCCTTATCTTCTCTCTCTCTCTCTCTCTCTCTCTCTCTCTCTCTCTCTCTCTCTCTCTCTCTCTTGGATCCCCTTCTATGGTGGTGGCTAGGTCCTATTTATAGTGGCCTTGATCCTCTTCCAAAATGTAGGCGTGAAGGGATCCCACAATGGCCAAATTTGAAGGGGAACAACTAGTACGAGCTATCCTGACAAAAGCGGTCTTCGCCTGCCAAAGGCTCTGGAGGTGACGTCGCGTCGGGCTCCACGGTGACCCCCGTCCTGCCGTCCTGACGGTCCTTGGTCTTGTTGCATCTATATGGAAACCTTTGCTTGATTCCTCAGGACTCCACGGCTGCGCTTGCCCCCTTGGCACCAAAGGGGAAACTGGTACACTGCGCCCGCTGGTGCCCCGCCTGGCCTTGGTTGTCATGGCTCACGTCACATGAACCTCACAAGGTGCACCTTGCATACATATCTCTGCTCCTCAGGAGCCAGCCTAGAGAGGCTACCCCCAGGGAGGTCTTGCCGTCGTCCGCCTCGCGAGGCTTGGCCCCCCCGCGAGGGTCTTGAGTTGTGGTTGCTGAAGCTGGGTCGTACCAGGCCGTCGATGGAGCCACGTCATGGGTCGCAAGCAGGCAAGTCTGGGTACCCTTGTTCCCAGGACGCCGACAGTAGCCCCAGGGCCCAAGGCACGCTCGAACTTGGCTTCGAGGCGAAGCCAAGGGGTAAGTGCAGAGCGCCGCGGGCCCCAATCGCCTGCTGCCTTGATTGACACATGGCGATTGATTGGACGTGGGCGTCTCCGCTTCCCCATGCTGCCTCGGCAACTGCCTGACTTGACGAGACACTGGTGCATGCATAGAAAAAACCATCATGACATGAGATCGTGGTGGTCGGCGATTGGCCTCCTCCTGGCTATAAATGAGGAGAGGGCGAAGCCCCCGTTGCTCATCTCCTTCTTCTCGTCGTCTGCCCTTTTTTCTTCCTCCCCACTTCGCCTTTTCGTTGTGGCCTCCATGGCGCCAACAGAGAGGTTCTCCAATGTGGAGAAGGGGAAAGCTCACCATGAGGGGCTCGACTTGTCGCCGCTCAAGAGAGGGCGGGGCCGCCCTTGTAAGCATGTCGCTACCCCTGCAGTGGCGCTTCGGGGGCGTGGGCGCACCCCTTCTGGGACCAACGCCGTCCTTGGCGGCGGTGACGGCACCTCTTCTCGGGGCGGAGGTAGCCCCCCTGCTGCGGAAAGGCGCTTCGTGGTTGCCTGGCCTCCCCGGTAGCGCTTCCATTCGGCAGAGGTGCACCCGGAGTTCGTCGTGTGGTCGAAGAGTGTGGTCGGCGCCTCGCTCCAGCTTCCGCGCTCCTTCGCCTGTGAGCTGTCGGTCAGGGGTCTTTACGGCCTCTGGTTGCAGGCCGATGGTTGCTGCAGCAAGGCCACGTGGGTCGCGATGGAGGTCTCTGCCGTGGGCAACGTGGCTGGCAGACGTTCGCCCACGCGCGCGGCTTGGGCAGGCGATGCACACTCCACTTCAAGTACGACGGCGCCGCGACCCTCTTCGTGAGGGTGTTTGGGGCAGATGGTCGCCGCACAGGGTGCTGCCCCAAAGACCGTGGCGGTGACGATGGGCTCGGCCTGTGCGACGGTCGGGGCGAGGCTGAGGGCGAACATGTCCTTGGTGACGGCCGCGGATCGCCCAGCGGCGGCGGCTCCTCTGCCAGCGAGAGCACCAGCAGCGGCGGCTATGACCAACCACCTCACCGTCGGGCTCGCTTCGAGGACCCATCGCCACCCGGCGGTGAAGCACGAGGAGGGCTCAGACTGAGCTGAGTCTAGGAGGCCCATGGAGCCGGGTCTCGCAAGCTGCTGCAGCTATGCGTGTCGTTTTGTTTAGCCTTTCCTTTCTTCCTGCATTTGAAAAAAGTAGATAACCCTGCTGGGGCATGTAATGAACTGTGACGCCTATGCCGCTATGCTATGTTTATTACTTTTGTGCTATGTTATGATATTCATGCTCCTCGTGAGTGTAGAGGGATAACTTAGCTTGATATGCTTGGGGTGGCATCTCGCCTCATGAGGACGTGCCTTTTGGTACCTCGAGAGGCCTCCTTGTTGTCGACTCGGGAGCCGCTGACCTTGGGAGGCATCATAAAGCTGCAGAATTTGTTAGGGAATCCTCCGGGTACCCTGTTCCTCCTTGTGCGAGCCCTCAGGCATGGGTTAATCCTGGCTTAATGCACCACGTCACGGTACCCAGGGGCACGGACTTAAGGGGGTGCGGCAATCACAAGCTCGCTCGAGGGCGCCTCACGAAGATTAGGGAAGCCGAAGCTCTGGGGCGACAGGGCTTCAGCGAGGTGTGCCCGCGACGTGGGCTAGCCTAGCATGCGGACACACCTGCCTAGCCCCCGCACGAGGCGTGCGAGGGAGAGCGTCAAGCAACTGCCGTCCTACCTGGCGCAAGAAAAAGGGGCGAGCAAAGTAGAAGAGGGAAAACTCAACTAAGCAATCGAGAAACACCAGAGCTCTGAATTCATTAAAAGATTGCAACCAGCTACAGAAAGCAAATGAACAGCCTCGTCCGGCACCTAGTCTAGTCTTCTCACCAGCGCGGAGCTAAGTGTTGCCACTAGGACGTGGGAGGGAACCCCGAGGCCCGAGGGCGGCACTTCGGAGACTCTGGGGCATGTACAGCCCCACCATTATTACGTGAGAGTGTCACGAGCGGAGACCTTCACAGGCACTGGGCCATGCTTCATTGGTAGAACTTCCGGAGGTGTTGGATGTTCTAGGCATTCTGGATGGGGAGCTCGTCCCCCGTCTCCAGGCGCACAGCACCAGGACTGGAGACGTGGGCGATCCTAAACGAGCCCTCCCACATGGGTGATAGCTTATGCAGCCCTTCCCTGGAGAGCACCCGCCTCAGGACAAGATCACCCACCTCGAGCGTCCTGGAGCGGACGTTGCGGCAGCGGTACCGCCGCAGCGCCTGCTGGTACCTTGCCGCTCAGAGCGAGGCTTGGCGGCGGCGTTCCTCCCCCAGCACGAGATCCATCCCCCGCATGGAGGGAGAACCGCTTCGGCTCTGTAGACGAGGAAGAACGGGGTCTCGCCTGTTGGCTTGGTCGCGGTGGTGCGGATGGATCACAGCACGGACTGGAGCTCATCATGCCAGACCCTGCCACAGGCCTCGAGCTTCTTCTTGAAGGTCCTTATCTTGAGGCCTCTCAAGACCAATGCGTTGTCGTGCTCAGCTTGACCGTTGCTTCTGGGGTGTGCCACTAAGGCGTACCATATCTATGTTCCAATATTAGCATAATATGTTTTGAAGAGATTGCTAGTGAACTGCGAGCCATTGTTGGTGATGATGCGATTAGGGACCCCAAACCGGCTCACGAGGCCCTTGATGAACTTGACCGTTGAGTTGGAGGGGATGGTGCGCACTGGCTCCACCTCCGCCCACTTGGTGAACTTGTCGGCGGCGACGTAGAGGTAGCGGTAGCCCCCGGGCGCCCGAGGAAATGGTCCCAAAATGTCCAGCCCCCAGACCGCGAATGACCACGAGAGATGGATAGTCTGAAGGCCCTGAGCAGGCTGGTGGATTTTCTTGGCATGGGACTGGCAGGCTTCACAGGATCTGACCAGCTCGGCTGCGTCGCTGAGTGCCGTTGGCCGGTAGAATCTGCTGTGGAATGCCTTGCCCACCAAGGTGCGCGATGATGAGTGATGCCTGTTGTCTCCACCATGTATATCAGCCAGCAGCTCGCACCCCTGCTCCTTGGATATGCACCGCAAGGAACTGTCATTGGGTCGTTTTCGGTATAACTCACCATCCTGAAGGCAGTAGGTCGTGGCCTGCCGAGCCATGCGCTCCGCGTCTTCCTCCTTCTCCGGTAGGGTTCCCCATAGTAGGTAGGCCTTGAACTCTTTGGTCCAGCACCCTTCCTGAGGCTCGAGTGCGAGGAGCAGGCGCGCTCCTGAGGTTGGGCCGCACGCAGGAGCTCCCGAGGTTGGCGGAGGGGGAAGCTCCTCCTGAGGCTATGTTTGCTCCGCAGCCGGAGGGGCTGCCAAGGGCTTGAAGAGGCGCTCCTCGAAGACGACGGGCTCCTGTGGGTAGCGCCTGGACGCCCTCTTGGCAATGTAATCGTCCTCCATGTTCGTGTCGCGTGGTACGTGCTGCATCTACAGGCCCAAGAATTGTTTCTCTATTTTGCGTACCCCCGCTAGGTACGCCTCCATGTGCTCATCCTTCGGCTCGTACACCTTGTTGGAGAAGTTGATGAGGAGTTTAGAGTCGCCCTTGATGGTGAGGCGCTTCATGCCCAAAGCGGCTGCGGCCTTCAGATCGGCGATTAGGCCTTCGTACTCCGTGATATTGTTGGAGACCTTCTCGCCGTGCTGGAAACCAAGTTGCATGGCGTAGTAGAGCTTGTCTTGGGTGGGCGAGATGAGCACGGCTCCAGCCCCCGCGCCCTGACGTACGAAGGCGCCGTGAAACTACATGACCCGGTTGTCCGTGTGACACCCCGAGACCGGTGTGCCAGGTGTCAGCCAGTTATTCGTCGCCGTTGCCATGCCATCTGCTTGCGTGTTGCATTTTGCCATGTCATCTTGTGTGTTGCATCATCATGTTTTCAAAACTTGCATCTGTCCGAGTCCCCTCGTCATTTCCGTTGTTTGTTGTGAGCACAGACACACTTGCACGTGCCCGCGGCACCTCCAGATATTTATTTTATGAGTGGCCAAAAAATGTTCTTGGAATGGGGTGAAACTTAGCGTGTGGTCTTATTATAGCATAGGTAGACCGCATGTCAAATTTCATCGCATTCGGAGCTCGTTTGATAGCCCAACGGTTAACCGTGTTAACCGTCGGAAGCCTTTTTCTCTTTTGGCCCAGCACCCCACCTCAACAGCCCACAAGCCCATCCTAACCCCCTCCATGCTCTTGGTCATTCGATCACTATCGCGTGGCCGAAAACCGCTCCTCATTTGTACTCTCCTAGCTCCCTCTACCTATAAATATGTGTCCATCCCCGAAATTCTCACAGATGAACCCTAGCCCTGTCCTCCTCCGCGCGCCAGACATGTCCGCACCGCCGTCGGACATGTCCAGCCTCCACCTCACCCCAGCCAACGGCGGCCTGCCACGTCACCCCCAGCGCTCCTCCTCCAATCCCGTCTCGCCACCTCACCCCTCACTCTCCATCCCGCCGCCGCGGCCCGTGGAGCCCATCCGGGGCCCGCGCCGGCCCGAACGTCGCTGCCGCAAGCCCGCAGGTCGCCGCACCCGCGCGTCGCCGGCCTCCTACTGCCGCTGCAGCAGCTCGCCGGAGCCGCGCCGGCCGGTTCCGCCGCCGCCTGCCGGACCTGCGGCGCCTTCGCCGGAGCTCCCCGCCGCCTCTCCGCCTTTGCGCCTCCTCGCCGCCGCCCCATGCACAGCGCGCCGCCGGAGACCCCGTCGGCCTCGTCGGCGACCAGATCCCGCCGGCCAACTCCGGTTCCGGCGGCTCCCCGCCTCGCCGCCGGTCTTGCGCCGCCGCCGACCCCATCATCGTCCGGGAGGCCTCGGCATCGAGCGTCGCTGCTGCCTTCGATCCCAATCGGATCGGGAGGCCGCGACACCGCCGCTTGGGCCGCACCACCGGCCGGCCTCCTGGGCCTGCCAGCCGCAGGCCTAGTTCCCCGTCCATGGCCCAGCCTCCCAGGCCCCTGCCTGCCTTGGCCTGCCTCTCCCTCCTCCTATTGGGTGAGGCCCGTTGGTGAGCCCGCTATTCCCCGCCCCGGTCACACTTTAGCTATCTTGCGCTCTGTGTGTTTTTTTTCCTCTGTTGAAAATGACTAAGTCCCTAAACGGTGTAATTTTGATGCATACTTTGCATGGCTGTAACTTCATGTATGTTTGTCCAAATGTTGCATATGATATGTCAAAATGATCGTGGTGATATGCTCTTCACTTTGTTCCATTGTGTCATGCTTGTTTGAGTTCATCTTGATGCCCTAATCTCTGTTGCAAGAGTGCTATAAGTTTAAAACTGCTGTTAACTGTAATTTTGTTGCATGCTTGTGATGCTTGTAACTTTGTGCATGTTTATCCAATTGGAGCATATGATATGTAAAAATGTTCATTGTGAAGTGCTCTACATGTTGGTTGCTGTAGCACTCATGTTAGGTGCCATCTTGCCATGTTAATCTCTGTTGCAAAAGTGCATGTGGTTGTTAAGTGTCGAAACTTGTTATGAGATGCTGTTTTGACTTGCTCATTTCTATTGATGTGTTTGTCTTCATGCCACATGTCTATATGTTTTAGAAGCACAATCATATGGTCTTTGCTGTGGTGCAATCCACTTTCCATGATATGCCTTGTGTTGACTTAAACAAGCTTGTAAACATGCCATGACAATGTTGCTGATTTATACTTGGTGAAAAAACTGCTAAGTCTGGAATCTGTTAACCTGATGCCATCTTTGCTTGATGCCCTAGTCAAATCCATGCTTGTTTTGGAGTGGCCAATGATCATATCTTGTTGTCCATGTTATTGTCTATCCATCCATGCCCTTACTTGCACATATGCCCTGTTGTAGCTTATTTATTTCTTGCTCTCAAGTTGCTATAAATTTTACATGTCAGCTTTTTTATCAGCATGATCAATTTGGTGAAGTTTGTTGTTATTGGTCCATGCCTCCTATGGAGTTGCTCCAATGGAGTTATTTGATGTATGATATGTCTACTACATGTCCATGATCTTTATGTACTTATTAGAGTTGATATGCTTGTTGTTTTGTGCCTCCTAAGGCAACATCGTGATGATGTTTTTGCCTTCCCAGATTTTGACTAAGTCTGGATAAATTTACCGCAACTTGCCATGCTTGGTTAATTGAGTTCCAGCAAGCTTTTGGGTGTGTTATAAGTTCATGCTTGTTAAGTATCATGTCTACTTCACATACATGCCTCTTGTTATCATGTTTGGGTGCTGTAAAATATATTTACCTTGCTCCAAAGTTGCTATGTGGTTGTTAACTTCAGCTTTGTGTTGTAACTTGTTTTGCTCGTATCTTTTAGCCCATTGCTCCGTTTTGAGCGTGTCTTACATGAAGCTTGTGTGATTTTGCATGTAGAATCGTAATATCATGTTATTTACATGTTTGGAGTGTGTTTGCTTGTTGTTTGGATGCATTTTGCATATTTGACATGCTTGTCTGTTTTTGCTCATATCTTCTAGGCCGTAGCTCCGAAGTAAACAAACTTTATATGGAACTTGACTACAATTTCGCATAGATCATCATGGTGCATGTTAAACTGCTGTTTAACAACTTTAACTTAAGGTTTGTTCTGATCTGGACTAATTTCAAATTATGCATATGAGGACTTACCGGATTTGTTATGTGTTGATTCTAGCCTCATTTAAACTTGTTGGTTTGTGTTGATCTTGTGTGCTTCATCCCTTGCCATGAATTTCATCTTATAGACTTGTCTTGCATCATACTTGGTTGAGCATCTTGTCATGTTCTTGTGTTGTGTGTTTACCGTGTTGTTTTCTTTCTTCTCGCTAGTTCTTGTCCGCTGCGATCGTGAGGATTCGTTCGTCTTCGCTTGGTTCGTCTTCGAGGCTTCTTCTTCGTCTTCTTGATGGACTCTTTTATTCTTCCTTGCGGGATCTCAGGCAAGATGACCATCACCTTGGATACCTTTACTATCATTGCCTTTGCTAGATGTCTCGATGCTATCGTTATATGTCGCGCTACCCATCTTTATTGTTAGCCCCTCTCCTTGTTGCCATGAAACCTCTAACCTTTGACACCTTTCTAGCAAACCATTGTTTGGTTATGTTACCCGCTTGCTCAACCCCTCTTATAGCGTTGCTAGTTGCAGGTGAAGATGAAGATTGCTCCATGTTGGAACTTGTTGTTGGAATATCACAATATATCTTATATGTATTAACACACCTATATACTTGGCAATGGGTGGAAGGCTTGGCCTTTTGCTCGGTGTTTTGTTCCACTCATGCCACCTTAGGAGCCGATAAACCGGCGTTATGTTCCTTGATTTTGCGTTCCTTACACGGTTGGGTATATGGGGACCCCTTGATAGTTCGTCTTTGAATAAAACTCCTCCAGCAAGGCCCAACATTGGTTTTAATTGCCTCATAATAATAACTTAATTAATTAATTAAATTTGCATAGGGGGTCGCGCCCTCGGGGATTCTTTTCTACATAGCAGGGGGGGCAGTGCTGATGGTGTTGGTCCCAAACGGGGAGCCTGCAGGGCCACCTTGGGGAAACCCGAGGGCTGGTTTTACCTGTAGCATCACCCATCCGGTCGTGGCCTGAGACGAGATACGCGTGGCTACTATCAGGGTGTCGGCATGCCGGGAGGTCTTGCTAGACTTGGTTTACCATGGTCGAAATGTCTTGTGTACCGGGAATTCCGAGTCCGATCGGGCCTTCCCTAAGATAAGGGGTAATATTATTATTACTTCTGCTGATCGTGAGAGCTTGTGATGGGCTAAGTTGGGACACCCCTGCAGGGTTATGATCTTTCGAAAGCCGTGCCCGCGGTTATGTGGCAGATTGGAATTTGTTAATGTCCGGTTGTAGAAAACTTGACAGAGGATCCAAAGTAAAACACACAACTGTGTGAGTAACCATGACTGTCTCTTTTCACTTTGAGAAGAGAACACGGTGGGGTTATGTTTGACTCGTAGGTAGTTCAGGATCTTTAGCAATCATTACTAGTTTGCGACCGTTTGCGTAGATGCTCATCTTATTCTGGTACTCGTAAGTTAGCCACCATACTTTTGCTTAGCCGCTGCTGCAACCTCACCACTTAACCTCTTCCTTCCCTTTAAGCTTTGCTAGTCTTGATACCCATGGTTATGGGATTGTTGAGTCCTCGTGGCTCACAGATACTACAACAACAATTGCAGGTGCCGGTTTCCGATGACTTGATGTGAGAGCGATGTTCTTTTGTTGGAGTTCTTCTTCTTCTTCTTCAGTCTTGGGTTAGGTTCCGGGTCAGCAGCCTGGGATAGCAGATGGATGTCGTTGTGCTTTTCATGTTTGCATCTGTAGTCGGATGCCTTGTATTGATGTGGTTGTATTCATGTTACTTGTATGTATTATTGTATCCTCCATGTATGTATGTAATGGTACGATGTAATTATATCCATCTTGCTAAGCGCCCGAAATGCGGTTGTGCCCCAATCACGTAAGTGTCACGTGATCGGGATAGAATCGCATCTTGGGCCTAACAAGTTGGTATCACAGCCTCGACCGACCATAGGACCCCCTTGATTAATCGTAGTTTGGACGTTGTTGAGTCTAGCTGAAAACTATTTTCGGAGTCTAGTTATATCGGAGAGTAGGAATTCTTTTTACTCCTCAGTCCCTTCGTCGCTATGGTGAGGAATCTTGACGTAGGTGTTTCGAATTACTTCTCTTCCCCTTCAAAAAAAATTTAGGATCACGCGGTTAGTTTTCATTTGTTGCGTTGTCAGTTCTATCATCTGGTGCATCTCTCGTCAAGTGGATTCAACCCTCTTCTTCTTTACAAGTTCAATCCTCAGTTCTTTTGAACCAGTATCGTTTTCTCCGTCCGAAGTGGACTTTCTTTTTCCCACCGCCCACCCTTTTTCTTCTCGGAGCCGGAGTCCTTAATCGAGTATCCATCCTACTCGTGTGAAGTCTTTGTTTTATTTCATCAATTGTTTCAACCGGTGAATTCTCTTCTAGTTCATCATTCTTCATCTCTTTTCTTTTCCAGTGGATTCAATTTGTATTCGGTGCTCATCATATTCTTTTCCCTCGGCTCAGATGTTTCCTCTTGCTCGTTCGTCTCTTGTCATTTAATTATTCCGGATTTCCGAAGTCATTTCAGGCGATTTATCCGTGTTCCAATTAATTCAAGGTTGTCACCTCATTCGAGTCTTTCAAGCGTTCCGGTGCTCTTCTCCTTTCAATCCCTTCCAACGATGGTTTTTCTCGTCGGTGGGCTCATAACCCACAGGTCTTTTCCCAGGATCTTACCTGACTCTTCTAATTTTTCCGGAGCTATTCCCAAATTCTTTTCAAGTGTGACGTAAGTATGGATTCCATCAGTCATATGCCTTCTCCAAGACCGCTTTCGAATTCTTTCATGTTTGGTTCAACCTTTCCTCTTTTAATTCTTCCGGAGTGTCTCAATAATTTTGGTTATGTTCCTCGTCATCATTTGAAGACCGACGAAGCGTTTTCCCCAGAGTCTTGTCCGTTCTCTCGGAGATTCGTGCTTCTAGCTTAATGCTATCCTCTCGAATTATTCTGATTGTTATAAATTATTTCTTAACCATCCGAAGAATTTCATCAGTTCCTTCCGTTGTGTTCCTCCGAAGGCCATTAGTTCAGATGATTTCTTCGTTCTCAGTTTTCAACTTCGTCCTCCAAATATTCTTCATTGAGGCCTCTTCGTCCGTCTCACATTCTTCCGGTGCTTCGTTCAAGTATTCTTTAATCAGTTTGCGATCTCTTCGTTCTCTTGTATCTAAAATTGCTCAAGTGATTTATTCCTCCTGGCGATTCTTTCTCTTGTATTCAGTCGATTTTAATTCTTCCCGGTGGTTCGTTCCTTTCTTCACTCGGTTTCAATTCTTACGGTGGTTTGCTCAAGAGTTCTTTTCCAGTGTTATCATATCAATTCATTCATTCTTTCCAATCCTACTGGTGGTTCCAGAAGATTTCTCGAGTTCGTGCTATATCCCTCCTTAATCATTTCAATGAGAATAAGTAGTATGTGAATCCATTGTTCATCAATTTAATTGGTGTAGGATAAGCATGCCGTAATTCTTATTCATTCTCGTCAAGTTGATTTATCCCTTCCTTCGGAAATTGTTCTTGATGAATAAATTCTATTCCAAGTCCTTTAATTTTTTTCCCTTTCCGGAGTTCAAGTTTCGCGACCATCTCGTCGGAACCCCGTCTAATCATTGCAAGGCTTTATTCTTATTCTTTTCATACTCAATTCCGATTCATCATCCTTTTTGTTACCAGAGTTTCTCAGGGTGGTTCTTCATGAGATAATTCATTCTTCAAATGTTCATCTAATTCTTCTGGAGCAGCTCAAGCATTCTTATTCTTGCCTCCTGAGTGCACATAATTCTCTGTATCCTTCTCAAATGGAGTTTTGCATTTGTTCGTTATCCTCAGCTATTTAATCTTTTGGTAGTGGCAATAATTCACCTCAAGCTTTGAGATGTTTTTCTTAAGTCCACAACAAGATTATTCTTTTGTTGTTGATTCTTCAGCAAATTAGTTCAATCCTTCCTTGAAGGTGCTCTTTTAATTCTTTGTGGTAGAAGTTGCCATCTTCTTCTCCGTTCGTTTCAACCAACTCTTTCAATCCTTCCGGAGGCATTATGTTGTTTCTCTCATCAAGCATTATTCCATATTCTCGAGGTTATGTTCTATTTCTTCCATTGTCAGCCTGAGTGCTGCCCGAATTCCTTCGTTCGAATTTTTTTCTACCTCTTATAACCGGAGTGGTTTAATTCCTCTCTTGTCACTTAACCTCCTCGATTCTCGTCGTATTCCTTCTTCCTCTTGTCTAACGAAGTATCGCAACTTTGTTCATCTCCGTGTATCCATTCTTCCAAGTGTCTCAACCTCTCAAGGTTCTTTGGTTTCACTCTTTTATCCTCGAAGAACTTTGTTCTTCCTTTTTCCTCTTCCGTCTCGTTCCTAAGATCTCGGGACAAGATCTCTTGTTAGGAGGGTATTGTTGTGACACCCTGAGACCGGTGCGCCAGGTGTCAGCGAGTTATTCGTCGTCGTTGTCATGTCATCTGCTTGCGTGTTGCATTTTTCCATGTCATCTTGTGTGTTGCATCCTCATGTTTTCAAAACTTGCATCTGTCCTAGTCCCCTCGTCCTTTCCGTTGTCCGTTCTGAGCCCAGACACACTTGCACGTGCCCGCGGCACCTCTGGATATTTATTTTATGAGTGGCCGGAAAATGTTCTCGGAATGGGGTGAAACTTGGCGTGTGGTCTTATTATAGCATACATGTCAAATTTCATCGCATTCGGAGCTCGTTTGATAGCCCAACGGTTAATCGTGTTAACCGCCAGAAGCCTTTTCTCTTTTGTCCCAGCAACCCACCTCAATAGCCCACAAGCCCATCCTAACCCCCTCCATGCTCTCGGTCGTTCGATCACGATCGCGTGGCCGAAAACCGCTCCTCATTTGGACTCCCCTAGCTCCCTGTCAGGCCCAAGATGCGATTTTATCCCGATCACGTGACACTTACGTGATTGGGGCACAACCGCATTTCGGGCGCTTAGCAAGATGGATATCATTACATCATACCATTACATACATACATGGGGGATACAACAATACATACAAGTCACATGAATACAACAACATCATCACAAGGCATCCGACTACGGATGCAAACAAGAAAAGAACAACGACATCCATCTGCTATCCCAGGCTGCCGACCCAGAACCTAACCCAAGACTGAAGAAGAAAGAACTCCAAACAATGATCATCGCTCTCACGTCAAGACATCGGAAACCTGCACCTGCAACTGTTGTTGTAGTATCTGTGAGCCACGAGGACTCAGCAATCCCATATCCATGGGTAACAAGACTATCAAAGCTTAATAGGTAGGAAGAGGTAAAGTGGTGAGGTTGCAGCAGCGGCTAAGCAAAAAGTATGGTGGCTAACTTACGAGTACAAGAATAAGATGAGCATCTACGCAAACGGTCGCAACTAGTAGTGATCGCTAAAGATCCTGAACTACCTACGAGTCAAGCATAACCCCACCGTGTTCTCTTCTCAAAGTGTAAAGAGACAGTCACGGTTACTCACACAGTTGTGTGTTTTACTTCAGATCCTCTGTCAAATTTTCTACAACCGGACATTAACAAATTGCAATCTGCCACATAACCGCGGGCACGGCTTTCGAAAGATCATAACCCTGCAGGGGTGTCCCAACTTAGCCCATCACAAGCTCTCACAATCAGCTGAAGTGATAAATATAATATCATCACCCCTTATCTTAGGGAAATCCGATCAGGCTCGGCATCCCGGTGCACAAGACATTTCGACAATGGTAAAACAAGTCCAGCAAGACCTCCCGGTGTGTCGACACCTTGATAGTAGCCGCGCGTATCTCGTCTCAGGCCACGACCGGATGAGCACAGCGTACAGCAGCCAAACCCCAAGTTTCCAAGGGGGGCACCGCACACGACTCTATTTGGGACCAACACCATCGGCACTGGCCCCCCTGCTATGTAGAAGAATCGATGGATAGCCCTAACTCCCTATGCAATTAGTTAACTAATTAAGTTGTTATTATGAGCAAATTGAAACCAATGTTGGGCCTTGTTGGAGGAGTTTTATTCAAAGACGAACTGTCAAGGGGTCCCCATATACCCAACCGTGTAAGGAACGCAAAATCAAGGAACATAATGCTGATTTATCGGCGCCTAAGGTGGCATGAGTGGAACAAAACACCGAGCAAAAGGCCAAGCCTTCCACCCATGCCCAGTATATAGGTGTGTTAATAATAATAGATATTGTGATATTCCAACAACAAGTTCCCTCCTGAAACGATCTTCATCTTCACCTGCAACTAACAACGCTATAAGAGGGGCTGAGCAAGCGGGTAACTTAGCCAAACAATGGTTTTGCTAGGAAGGTTTCTGTCGAGGATATACCCCGCGGTATGAACCGGCCGGAATTATAACCCGGCCGGACTTGGTGGTTTACTTGAGAGACGTTTTACACTTGATGATTCACTAGCAACCTGCCTAAATAATACCACTCACTGGTAACCCGGCAGGCGGATCATGGATGACAAGGCCCAAGACCCAGAAGGCCGGTTCATATTAATAGTGGGCCGGTTTATGAAGAAAGCATAAGGGATATTCTCTTACAAAGGAAGCAAGAGTAGGACTCCTTGTAATAGATCAATCCTAGTCCTACTAGGACTAGTCATGTAACCCGCCCCTTCAACATATATAAGGAGGGGCAGGGCTCCCCAAAGAGGGACAGGTTAGACAAGAGACAAGTTCTGAGGAGAAGTTTAGACAAGTTTCTAGGGTTAGACACAAAGAGCCGGTTTACCGGCGACACCACGAGGATCATAATGAGATCTAGCCTCAAACAGCACGTAGGGTTATTACCGGATGATGTTTCCCGGGGCCCGAAGCTGTCTAAACCTTTGTCTTCCATCACGTCTCTCGATTGCGCTCAACCCCTCTCAAGCTACTACATAGATGCATGGCTCCACACCTCAAGTCCGTTAATCCGGACATCTGACGTGTTATTTCCACGACAGGTGGCGCCCACCGTGGGGCCAGCGCACGGTGGTGTTGAGTTCTTGGAGGGATCTCTCCCAGGGATCGAGAAGTTCGCATAAAAAAGATTTATCAACGAAGGATTTGTATTTCCTAAGGCAAAAAGTCAGATCGGAGGCCAGTACAAGTTTGAGTTCAAAGGAAATTAGGGTTTGACGGTTTGTGCACTATCAGCGTGACACGCGTCGCCAAGGTAAACAAAAATTCCGAGCCGGCGCACACCGCGATAAGATCAGTCCGTATTGACAGCTACTGTTGCTATAAAGTTGATCCGCCCGAAAAAGGAAAAGGAGGATCGAATCGATGGTCCAACGATGACACACAAAACTTGACAAAGTCAATCCCAACCCGGGAAAGGAAAACAACCGCGATCCGGATTCGGCCGTCTTAAATCGCCCCTGCTCTTTCAGCTTCAACGGCCGCGCTAGGCTGCTGCCGCAGGGGCACTTTCGAGTCCGTGCCGGCCTCTTCGTTCCGCCTGCCACTGGGATACCTCGGAGTCGCGCTGAAACCGCCCCGGATTTGCTTTGCATCCCGCATCGAGCGGCAGCTCCGGTCTCATCCACAACTGTCGCCGGGATGCGTAGCTGCGCCGGGCCGCCCGCCTCGTCCGCACCTCCGAGCCACCACCGTTTGGCCACACGCCACAGCTGCGGCCGCCTCATTCCATCTCCGCCGGGACTTGCTGCCCGCCGTCCGAGTTGTGCCCCGAGTCGCCCTCCACGCAGCTCGCCCTTCACGCAGCAGCTGATGGCACCGACAGGAGAGTCAAGCGGACCCCCGCGATGCAGACCGTCGCAGTGCAGCCGCTGCCCGACGAGCGGCTGGTGCGCGAGGCCGTGCGAACCTCCGCCATCGCCGAGGCCGTCGCCCTGCGGCCCTGGAGGCGCCCGCACCCGCGCTCGAGGCCGTCGCCCCCGCGGCCCTGGAGGCGCCCGTCCCCGCGCTCGAAAAATTCCTCTGCCTCGAGGAAGTGGAGGGGCGGCGGTGGAAGAAAATTTGTTCAGATCGGGCCATGAGCCGGAGAAAGACCCAGCACGGAATCGGATTCCTTTACCCGCAGCCTTAAAGCTGTACAAGGAGACACGAGCAGCGAGGTTCAATGAGCAGCATCGATAGAAAAGTCAAACATGACTCTGGAGTGGATTTGGACGTGGGTAACCAGCTGCAACCCGGAAACGAACACCAGCCGCGGGTTTGGTTTTTTCATCTTTTGACCACGCCGCCCGTTTCTACTGACCAATACATGGTGGAGAAACCAAAAGGAAAATACTACTCATCAAAATACTAGATGGTGGAGAAACCAACGGGAGTAGTACTAGTATGTGATGTGAAGCAACACATCAGAATTGTTTCTTCAATTACCACTTCTGACGTACGGCCAGGAGCATCAATGCAAGCCACAAGAATTCAACCTACTGGATACTACGAGCTGGTATACAATGCATCAACGTGCGGAAGACCGCATCTGTTCATCCGACGAAAAATACCAGGTGTTATTTTTCCTATGTATTTTATCAGTACATGTTAATTTATCCGACAACAATTACTCTTGCACGTGATATTTTTTACGCAGGATGACTATTAAAAGAAAAAAGGATGGTGGTATGACACGGAGGCACGCTCAGTTGTGTTGTGGTGCTCTACAAACATACATGTCGCGGTCCGGTTTACATCAACACGCCGGCCGACCCGTCCGTCCGCGCCCATGCGCGCTAATCTCCAACACCGCAGGGATTCCCTTGCAATGGACGCACGCAAATCACCGCCCTTACGACCCGGTTTGCATCAACTTGCCGGGACCGCGCCTATGATTAAATCGCCCGCACGCGCCGGCGTACAATACTACGGCCAGATCATCTGTCGTTCGAACAAATCCAGGTGCTATCTTTCCTATTTATTTTTAAATACCTAATTTATCCGAGCGAAAATACCTTGCCCTGCTGTATTTTATATGCAGAAAAATTATCCATTATAAGATGGTATTATACCACGGAGGTGGAGGCACGCCAAACATTGTTCGACACAAGTGATCGTCGTTACTCCACGGATTCAAGCGCCGATTTACAACGCCTTGACCGTCTCTCGCAACCGCGCCGATTTACAAAGCCGTGACCGTCTTACGCGACAGCACCGGTTTACAACACGGAAGACAACTTTCTCATTTCCGCCGGTTTACAACCCCACAACTGGTTTAACTGTCTGAGCTGCCTCTGATGTTGTGGTCGTTTTACCGTCCACCCTGTGATCCGATCTATTCAACATACCGGTTCAAATTCACTCAGGTGATATCCATCTACAATATTATTTCTCTTATTATATATTATTTTTTAAGAAAATAAGATGCTTTGATCAGTTTATCTGGTTTTGCAGAACATATGCACTCAGAAACCATAAAACTCCCTGAAGAACATGAGGTCACATCCGGCTCAAAGAGGACGCTTCACGGAAACCCTCTGGATGGTAATCCATTCAGTGATTGGTTTATATTTACCCACAGGTTCGAGGAACCATGGAGGCCCTCTGGAAAGATGGATAATCCACATCCAGTGATTGGTTTATATTTACCCACAGGTTCGAGGAACCATGGAGGCCCTCTGGAAAGATGGATAATCCACATCCAGTGATAGGTTTATATTTACCCACAGGTTCGAGGAACCATGGAGGCCCTCTGAAAAGATGGATAATCCACATTCAGTGATTGGCTAGGCCCTCTGGAAAGATGGATAATCCACATCCAGTGATTGGCTAAATTTTTTCTTAAGGTTCCAACGGCCCTCTGAAAAGATGGATAATCCACATTCAGTGATTGGCTAGGCCCTCTGGAAAGATGGATAATCCACATCCAGTGATTGGCTGAACCTTGCTTTGAGCCTGGCAGCTCTTAAAAAGCCTCGACTACATGGTTTTATTTGCAAATTTGCGTTTTCTGATCTTTATGTGTTATGATTCTTTAATCCGGAGTGGGGCAATTCAAGAGATTGACCACGCATCGACAAAGTTAAAAGTCTGGGTCATGAATACCGGCATGAGATAAACCGGTGTTCATTATAACCCGGATCATCCGTCAGGCAAAAAGCCAAATATAAGCTACAAATTTCTGGACAAAGTTTCAGCGTGATATAAACCGGTGTCTTTTATCAAACCCGGGATTATTATTGGGTCTATCAAAGGCTCCTCAAGAAATTGTAAATTTCGCCGGATTAAGAATATCAAGCATACTTGATCACAGGTATGAAATATCTTGTTTTTAAATACATATTGGCAGTACATGATCAGTTATAATGACCGGTGTTTATTAAACCGGTCTGGTTTTGACTATAAGTCGCCAGTATGAGACAAAATAATGACCGGTGTTCATTAACCCGGCCTGATTGTGATCAAACATCACTGGAACCGGTTTTCAAGACTGGATTATATTCTTCAATAGCCAACATGGTTGGATTTCTTATTATGGTTATCAATATTATGATTGAGGTGTTCAAAGTCGCTTTAAAGCGCAATGGATATTTTTTCATCAATGAAAGTGATTTATTCTACAAAGGAAAAGTCCCGAGTCGCTGCAGGCTTACAACCCGGCACTTGGGGGCTACATTATTCAGATTGAGATTACATCAAATACACAAGTCTCAAGCACACAAACAAGTTGTCTACTTGACACTTGGGGGCTAATGGGCAGTTGAAGCAGTAAACAGCAGCAATTCAAAGACAAAAGTCTCAAGCACACAAGCAAGTTGTCTACTTGACACTTGGGGGCTAATGGAAAGATCATTTGCTTCATCTGGAAGTACCGGTTCACCTTCTAAATGTAGCTAAACCGGAACTTGGGGGCTACCAATCGCTCCTGTCAACAATTCAAGGTACACAAGTATTCATTCATTATATTGAAGGGTCCACTGCTCAGTTGGTAAAGCACAAAAGCTCTTAACCTTGTGGACGTGGGTTCAAACCCCACGATGGAAGTTACATCATATAATGTTGTCTTCAATGATTATATCTACAAAGTCCCTGCTCATTATTGCATAATGACCCGGCACTTGGGGGCTACATAATATGGAATATTCAGTTTCATAGTGATTGAGATGAACAATCCGGATTTCTTCAAGATTATACAAGGCTATTTTCAATGAAGTATATACAAAGTACCTGCTCATTATTACATAATGACCCGGCACTTGGGGGCTATAGGTAATATGCATATAAAGGAGGAACATCTTCAAATTTTCAGTTCTGGCAAATAAGATTAATTGTGTGACCCCGGCAATTTTGGCAATCATAAACCGGCAAAGTTCTACATCTCCAAACCGGTTGGATATCAATGGAATATTTGAAGATCAATATTTTTGTCAAGTTAGAACATTGGAAGGCCGATTCAAATGGATTCTTTATTTACTATATTTCTTATGCAAGCAAGTTGAATATGAAGCTGGTCTGTTGACCCGGATTTTCTAGAAGAAGGAAAGACAAGGACTTAAGGATGGTCAGATGACGGATTACAAGAAATTCTTAACCCGGAGCACAACCTATCAGATTCGCTATTGTATTTATTTGGCAGCATAAGTTTACCATGGACACATCCAAGCTAAACTTGGGGGCTAATGTCGGGGATATACCCCGCGGTATGAACCGGCCGGAATTATAACCCGGCCGGACTTGGTGGTTTACTTGAGAGACGTTTTACACTTGATGATTCACTAGCAACCTGCCTAAATAATACCACTCACTGGTAACCCGGCAGGCGGATCATGGATGACAAGGCCCAAGGCCCAGAAGGCCGGTTCATATTAATAGTGGGCCGGTTTATGAAGAAAGCATAAGGGATATTCTCTTACAAAGGAAGCAAGAGTAGGACTCCTTGTAATAGATCAATCCTAGTCCTACTAGGACTAGTCATGTAACCCGCCCCTTCAACATATATAAGGAGGGGCAGGGCTCCCCAAAGAGGGACAGGTTAGACAAGAGACAAGTTCTGAGGAGAAGTTTAGACAAGTTTCTAGAGTTAGACACAAAGAGCCGGTTTACCGGCGACACCACGAGGATCATAATGAGATCTAGCCTCAAACAGCACGTAGGGTTATTACCGGATGATGTTTCCCGGGGCCCGAAGCTGTCTAAACCTTTGTCTTGCATCACGTCTCTCGATTCCGCTCAACCCCTCTCAAGCTACTACATAGATGCGTGGCTCCACACCTCAAGTCCGTTAATCCGGACATCTGACGTGTTATTTCCACGACAGGTGCAGTTGGGGGAGTCGCAGTGTGAACCGGATTTGGAGATGCCGGATTAACTTGAGGAGAGTTGGCCCGGGCAGGACTTGACAGGTTATGGACATCTTCAGCAGTAGGATTCTCGGGTACTGAGATATGATCCGTAGGTGCAAGATCTTCAAGAGGAGCTATGGGCTCGCCTTCTGGAGGAACGGTTGTTGCCGGATCAACCGCCGGATCATCTACAGAAGTCTCAGCAGGAGGTTTGTTTGCCTTTTGTCTCTTGCTGGGCTTTGGCTTGCTGAAAAAAGTTTGCAGAATGAGTTAACATTGTGAAGCAAAAAGATAATCATAAACCGGAAATGTTAAAAAGACTTACCCTGGGACAGTCTTCAATGGGGGAAGTTGTGTAGCAGTCGATTCACCAGAGGAGGATAATGGAGTCTCCTGATAATCAGGATCAGACGGTTTAAGAGGTTTTCGGATAAGCGCGGCCTTGGGATGAAGGAGAGTCGGAGAAAGTATCACCTCAGTGCGGCGCTTACGAACCGGAGTTAGTGAAATCCCGGATGATTCCACTGCCAGGCCACTATGGCGAGTGGTCCGGCGAAGAGCTTCATGTTGTTGTTTCTTCAAAAGAAAATTAGGATCCAATTGAGCATAAGGGTGAGAAAATTGGTATTTCCGAACGGTCCGACGACTTTTTTGTGGAAGAGGTTCTGAATCGGAAGAAAGGATAGTTACCTCAACTTCAGCCGGATTATCACCTTCAGCCAATTCATGTGGAAAGTTATTATTAGATACAGATATGAGTACATGCAAGCAAATTAAAGCCGGATTAGTTCATACCTCAGAGTCCGGATCGTCCTCCTCAGCATGAGAACTAGAGCCTCCGGCCGCTTTCCTCTTCTTATTTGCAAGGGTTTTTCGACGTGGCTGCTTGCCGGTTTTCTCCTGAGGTTTTCTTTTCCAGAAAGGATCATCGGCCTGTTCAGACAGAGACAGTTACAAGACGGTTTAAATAAACGGATCAAAGACATATGTGAAAAGCAAAACTTACCGCAGGCAGCTTATTCTTCTTATAATACGGGGCTAACCCGACCTTGCTGCAGTCTGCTAAGGAGACGTTGAGCATCTTCTTAGCTGATTCTATAACCTCCGATTCAGAGAGTTTTTCCTTGGTAAACCGTTGAGGGTCGTCCGGTTTACCAGAATACTGGCACATCAACTGTGATCGCTGGCTCAAGGGAAGAATACTCCAAGAGAGCCAGCAGCGCATAAAGTCGGTTCCAACTAAACCATTGGCCATGAAAGCCTTCAATCTAGATAGCTGGGATGCAAACCGGGTCCGTTCAACAGAGCTAAGTCGTTGCGGCAGAGGATGATTCTCCGGAATACGGTGCTCGCGATAACCCGGCAAGGGGTTCTCCCCTTCAGGAGAAGTATCAACACAATAAAACCATGATTTGTTCCACTCCTTCGGGTGCGTGTGAAGAGCGGTGTGGGGAAAGACAGCGTCTCTCCTTTTCTGGATACTAACACCGCCGAGCTCCTGATGTGGTCCGCTGGTGAACTCTGTGCACCGGTTCAGGTGAAAGAAGTCCCGGAACAGATCAACAGACGGTTCTTCTTGCAGATACACCTCTGAAAATACTTGGAAGTCACAGATATTTGAAATGGAGTTGGGCCCAATATCCTGAGGGTGGAGTTGGAAGGCAGCGAGAACGTCCCGGAAAAACTTTGAACCGGGGGGGGGGG
>LR738714.1:132359538-132446047 GCA_902687465.1 Secale cereale
ATATATATATATATATATATGCTACAGAACTCAAACATGGTGACAAGAAGAATGGACATGAAGTAGACATATCCTACAGCAAACAACTCCATTGGAGCATCTCCATAGGAGGCATGGATCAATAGCAACAAGCTACAACATTTTGATCATGACAATAAAAACCTGACAGCAATATTTTATAGCAACTTGGGAGCAAGATGTAAATAAGCTACAGCAACTCAAATGAGCAAGTAAGAGCATGGATGGATAGACAACAACATATACCACAAGGAAAGATCAATGGCCACCCCAAAACTAACATGGATTTACCTAGGGCATCAAGCAAACATAGCATCAGGATATGACAGATTCCAGACTTAGTGAAATTTCACTAAGTGTTAAAACAGTAACATTATCATGGCATGTATACAAGCATGTTTAAGTCACCTCAAAGCATATCATGGCAATTGGTTTGCACCACAGCAAAGAACACATCATGGAGATTCTAAAACATCTAGGCATGTGACATGGGGACAAACACATCAATAGCAACGAGCTCCTCAACTAGGCATCTCGTAACAAGTTACAAAACCTAACAGCCACATGCACTTTTGCAATAGAGATAAACATGGCAAAATGAACTCTAACATGCATGCTATATCAACCAACATGTAGAGCATCTCATGATGAACATTTTGACATCTCATTTGCTTCATTTGGATAAACATGCACCAAGTTATCATGTCTCAAACATGGCAACAAAATAACAAGTAGCAGCAGTTTATAACAAGTAGCACCCTAGCAACAGATATTAGAGCATCTAGATGAACTCAAATGAGCATGGCACAATGGAACAAAGTGTAGAGCATAACACCACGATCATTTTGACATGCCATTCACTCAATTTGGATAAGCACGCAAAAAGATATCACCATGCAAACATAGCAACATAAACAGCAATTCTGAGGACTTAGCAGTAGAATAGACTTAGGAAAAAAACAACTAAGCGTAAGATAACTATACTACGCCGCGGGCGAGAGATAAGGCCGGGGGTTGTCCTGACCAGAGTGGGCCTCGGCCCAGGGGGAAGTGGACGTGGCGGGTCGGTGCTGCTGGGCCTGGCCCATGCGGAGGAGGAGGCCGGCCCGGCCATGGGAGCTGGGCCTCGAGGAGGCGCTTCGGCCCATGGGCGGCGGCTGGCGCACTGGGCCTCGGGCCGGCTGAGCTGGCAGGCCCAGGCGCTGGCGAGCGGGGAAACTGACGGGGCGACGTTGGGCTTCGTGCTCCTCCCGATCCGCCCGACTAGATCGGGGAAGGGAGCGGCGGCCGCATGGCCTCCGGCGAGGGCCACCGGGGAGGGGGCCGGGAACGCGGTCGGGCGGCCGGATCCGGCCTTGGGGCCGCCGGATCTGGCGAGGGGCACGGCAGCAGAGGACAACAGGCGCGGCGGGGAAGAAACTGCAGCGGGGCGGCGGAGCTGTGGCCGGCGGCGGCGGTGCAGTCCGGCGCGGCAGCGGGGATCTGGCGACGCTCCGGCGAGCAGGCGGCGGAGGCGTGGGAGGCGAGGGCTCGTGCGCCTGCGGGCTGGCGGCGGCGACGCTTCGGGCCCGGGCGGGCCAGATGCGGGCCAGGCGGGCCGCGCGGAGGTGGGAGATGGCGCCGGGACAGGTGGCGGCTGGTGAGTGGCTCGCGGCGGCGGCGCAGCTGACGTGTCAGCACCGGATTGGTCCGGGTGACGTGGAAGGTGGGTTGGACATGTCCAGGCAGAGTGGACATGTCCGGCTGCGTGGGGAGGAGCAATTTTAGGGTTGGATCTGCGCGAAAATGGAGAGGGAGGCACCTATTTATAGCTAGAGGGAGCTAGGAGTGTTCAAATGAGGAGCCGTTCGCGGCCACGCGATCATGATTGAACGGCCAAGAGCATGGAGGGGTTAGAATGGGCTAGATGGGCTGTGTGAAAGGGGTGCGGGCCAAAAGGCAAAAGGCTTCTCGCGGTTAACACGGTTAACCGTTGGGCTATCAAACGAGCTCCGAATGCGATGAAATTTGACAGGCGGTCTACCTATGCCATAATAAAACCACACGCCAAGTTTCAACCCATTCCGAGAACGTTATTCGGCCACTCACAAAATGAATATTCGAAGGCATCGCGGGCACGTGCAAGTGTGTCTGGGCTCAGAACGGACAACGGAGAGGACGAGGGAACTCGGACGGATGCAAGTTTTGAAAACATGCCACTCACAAAATAAATATTCGGAGGCACCGCGGGCACGTGCAAGTGTGTCTGGGCTCAGAACGGACAACGGAGAGGACGAGGGAACTCGGACGGATGCAAGTTTTGAAAACATGCTGATGCAACACACATGATGACATGGCAAGATGCAACACGCAAGCAGATGACATGGCAACGACGACGAATAACTAGCTGACACCTGGCGCACCGGTCTCGGGGTGTCACACTCCCTCTACCTATAAATATGTGTCCACCCCCGAAATTCTCGCAGATGAACCCTAGCCCCGTCCTCCTCCGCGCACTGGACATGTCCATCCTCCACCTCACCCCGGCGAATGGCGGCCTGCCACGTCACCCCCCAGCGCTCCTCCTCCAATCCCGTCTCGCCACCTCACCCCTCTCTCTCCACCCCGCCGCCGCGGCTCGCGGAGCCCATCCGGGGACCGCGCGGGCCCGAACGTCGCCGCTCCAAGCCCGCGACGACCTCCTACTGTCGCTGCAGCAGCTCGCCGGAGCCGCGCCGGCCGGTTCCGTCGCCGCCTGCCGGACCTGCCGCGCCTTCGCCGGAGCTCCCCGCCGCCTCTGCGCCTCCTCGCCGCCGCCCCATGCACAGCGCGCCGCCGGAGACCTCGCCGGCAACCGGATCCCGCCGGCCTCCTCCGGTTCAGGCGGCTTCCCGCCTCGCCGCCGAACTTGCACCGCCGCCGACCCCATCGCTGTCCGGGAGGCCTCGGCATCGAGCGTCGCTGCTGCCTTCGATCCTGATCGGATCGGGAGGCCGCGACACCGCCGCTTGGGCCGCACCACCGGCCGGCCTCCTGGGCCTGCCAGCCGCAGGCCTAGTTCCCCGTCCATGGCCCAGCCTCCCAGGCCCCTGCCTGCCTTGGCCTGCCTCTCCCTCCTCCTATTGGGTGAGGCCCGTTGGTGAGCCCGCTATTCCCCGCCCCGGTCACACTTTAGCTATCTTGCGCTCTGTGTGTTTTTTTTCCTCTGTTGAAAATGACTAAGTCCCTAAACGGTGTAATTTTGATGCATACTTTGCATGGCTGTAACTTCATGTATGTTTGTCCAAATGTTGCATATGATATGTCAAAATGATCGTGGTGATATGCTCTTCACTTTGTTCCATTGTGTCATGCTTGTTTGAGTTCATCTTGATGCCCTAATCTCTGTTGCAAGAGTGCTATAAGTTTAAAACTGCTGTTAACTGTAATTTTGTTGCATGCTTGTGATGCTTGTAACTTTGTGCATGTTTATCCAATTGGAGCATATGATATGTAAAAATGTTCATTGTGAAGTGCTCTACATGTTGGTTGCTGTAGCACTCATGTTAGGTGCCATCTTGCCATGTTAATCTCTGTTGCAAAAGTGCATGTGGCTGTTAAGTGTCGAAACTTGTTATGAGATGTTGTTTTGACTTGCTCATTGCTATTGATGTGTTTGTCTTCATGCCACATGTCTATATGTTTTAGAAGCACAATCATATGGTCTTTGTTGTGGTGCAATCCACTTTCCATGATATGCCTTGTGTTGACTTAAACAAGCTTGTAAACATGCCATGACAATGTTGCTGATTTATACTTGGTGAAAAAACTGCTAAGTCTGAAATCTGTTAACCTGATGCCATGTTTGCTTGATGCCCTAGTCATATCCATGCTTGTTTTGGAGTGGCCAATGATCATATCTTGTTGTCCGTGTTATTGTCTATCCATCCATGCCCTTACTTGCACATATGCAATGCTGTAGCTTATTTATTTCTTGCTCTCAAGGTGCTATAAATTTTACATATCAGCATGATCAATTTGGTGAAGCTTGTTGTTATTGATCCATGCCTCCTATGGAGTTGCTCCAATGGAGTTGTTTGATGTATGCTATGTCTAATACATGTCCATGATCTTTATGTACTTATTAGAGTTGAAATGCTTGTTGTTTTGTGCCTCCGAAGGCAGCATTGTGATGATGTTTTTGCCTTCCCGGATTTTGACTAAGTCTGGATAAATTTATTGCAACTTGCCATGCTTGGTTAATTGAGTTCCAACAAGCTTTTGGGTGTGTTCTAAGTTCATGCTTGTTAAGTATCATGTCTACTTCACATACATGCCTATTTTTATCATGTTGGGGTGATGTAGCATATATTTACCTTGCTCCAAAGTTGCTATGTGGCTGTTAACTTCAGCTTTGCGTTGTAACTTGTTTTGCTCGTATGTTTTAGCCCGTTGCTCCATTTTGAGTGTGTCTTACATGAAACTTGTGTGATTTTGCATGTAGAATCATAATATCATGTTATTTACATGTTTGGAGTATGTTTGCTTGTTGTTTGGATGCATCTTGCATATTTGCCATGCTTGTCTTGTTTTGCTCATATCTTCTAGGCCGTAGCTCCGAAGTAAACAAACTTTATATGGAACTTGACTAGAATTTTGCGTAGATCATCATGGTGCATGTTAACCTGCTGTTTAACAACTTTAACTTAAGGTTTGTTCAGATCTGGACTAATTTCAAATTATACATATGATGACTTACCAGATTTTTTATGTGTTGATTCCGGCCTCATTTAAACTTGTTGGTTTGTGTTGATCTTGTGTGCTTCATCCCTTGTCATGAATTGCATCTTATAGACTTGTCTTGCATCATACTTGGTTGAGCATCTTGTCATGTTCTTGTGTTGTGTGTTTACCATGTTGTGTGCTTTCTTCTCGCTAGTTCTTTTCCGTTGCGATCGTGAGGATTCGTTCGTCTTCGCTTGGTTCGTCTTCGAGGCTTATTCTTCATCTTCTTCATGGACTCTTTTCTTCTTTCTTGCGGGATCTCAGGCAAGATGACCATCACCTTGGATACCTTTACTATCATTGCGTTTGCAAGATGTCTCGATGCTATCGTTATATGTCACGCTACCCATCTTTGTCAGCCCCTCTCCTTGTTGCCATGAAACCTCTAACCTTTGACACCTTCCTAGCAAACCATTGTTTGGCTATGTTACCTGCTTGCTCAGCCCCTCTTATAGAGTTGCTAGCTGCAGGTGAAGATGAAGATTGCTCCATGTTGGAACTTGTTGTTGGAATATCGCAATATATCTTATATGTATTAACACACCTATATACTTGGCAATGGGTGGAAGGCTTGGCCTTTTGCTCGGTGTTTTGTTCCACTCATGCCACCTTAGGAGCCGATAAATCGGCGTTATGTTCCTTGATTTTGCGTTCCTTACACGGTTGGGTATATGGGGACCCCTTGACAGTTCGTCTTTGAATAAAACTCCTCCAGCAAGGCCCAACATTGGTTTTAATTGCCTCATAATAACAACTTAATTAATTAATTAAACTTGCATAGGGGGTCGCGCCCTCGGGGATTCTTTTCTACATAGCAGGGGGGCCAGTGCTGATGGTGTTGGTCCTAAACGGGGAGCCTACAGGGCCACCTTGGGGAAACCCGGGGGCTGGTTTTACCTGTAGCATCACCCATCCGGTCGTGGTATGAGACGAGATACGCGCGGCTACTATCAGGGTGTCGGCACGCCGGGAGGTCTTGCTGGACTTGTTTTACCATTGTCGAAATGTCTTGTTCACCGGGAATTCCGAGTCTGATCGGGCCTTCCCTAAGATAAGGCGTAATATTATTATTACTTCTGCTGATCGTGAGAGCTTGTGATGGGATAAGTTGGGACACCCCTGCAGGGTTATGATCTTTCGAAAGCCATGCCCGCGGTTATGTGGCAGATTGGAATTTGTTAATGTCCGGTTGTAGAAAACTTGACAGAGGATCCGAAGTAAAACACACAACTGTGTGAGTAACCGTGACTATCTCTTTTCACTTTGAGAAGAGAACACGGTGGGGTTATGTTTGACTCGTAGGTAGTTCAGGATCTTTAGCGATCATTACTAGTTTGCGACCGTTTGCGTAGATGCTCATCTTATTCTGGTACTCATAAGTTAGCCACCATACTTTTGCTTAGCCGCTGCTGCAACCTCACCACTTAACCTCTTCCTTCCCTTTAAGCTTTGCTAGTCTTGATACCCATGGTTATGGGATTGCTGAGTCCTCGTGGCTCACAGATACTACAACAACAGTTGCAGGTGCCGGTTTCTGATGACTTGACGTGAGAGCGATGTTCTTTTGTTGGAGTTCTTCTTCTTCAGTCTTGGGTTAGGTTCCGGGTCGGTAGCCTGGGATAGCAGATGGATGTCGTTGTGATTTTCATGTTTGCATCCGTAGTCGGATGCCTTGTATTGATGTGGTTGTATTCATGTGACTTGTATGTATTATTGTATCCTCCATGTATGTATGTAATGGTACGATGTAATGATATCCATCTTGCTAAGCGCCCGAAATGCGGTTGTGCCCCAATCACGTAAGTGTCACGTGATCGGGATAGAATCGCATCTTGGGCCTGACAGTCCGGTGCTTCACTCCCTGGCGAGAGGGACCGATCCTTGCCTGCTTCAGGCCCTGGGGTGTCGGTCCACTCTGCCACGAAGTCGGCGAGCGCGGCACCCTTGACGACCCTGGTGGAGCTGAACTCCAGCTAGAATGCTTGCAGCTTGATGTTCCATTCGGCGACCCTTCCCGCAGCATTGGGGCTCTGTAGCACCCTCTCCAGCGGGTAGGCTGATACGACCTTGATGGGGTGGCCTTGGAAGTAGTGGCGCAGCTTGCGCGAAGCAACGAGGAGTGCGAGCAGAAGTTTCTGGGGCATGGGGTAACGCGCACGCGCTTCGCGAAGTACCGTGCTGATGCGAGGGTGGAAGTGTTGGTGGAGTTCGAGCTCTCCCGGGGCTGAGGTGCCTCCTAAGGCCGGGAGGCCTCATGAGCTTGGTCGCCAGCGGGGCAACTGCAGCTTCAGGAACGTCGTCTCGAGGAACCTGATCAACAGCTGATTGATGGCTTCTCGCCCCTCGTTGGTTACCCCAAGTGGAAGGTTTGAGATGTAGCGTAGCGGTAGTTTTCCCTTGGCAAAGATACCAAGGATCGAATCCCGTGAGACTCCGAGGGTCGACAAGAAGGTGTCAAGGGCGCCAGAAACTTCCGCTTGACAGGACTGCACACAGATACAAATAACTTTGCTCCCAACGAGTACAGAGAGGTTGTCAATCCCTCCAGCCTTGTCGTTTACAAAGGATCAAACGCAAGAGATAATAGTGATAGGTATTACTGCAACTAGGAAATAAGAACAGGAAATAAATAGCGGGTGTGATCAGTGATGGTAATATGGACCGGGGTTCCATGATGTTCACTAGTGATGTGTCTCTCCCAAAAGACGATAAAACAGCTAAGCGAGGTAAATAAATTACAGCTGGGCAATTGACAGGATTATGTGCACAAACCAATGCTAACTATGCTGCAAAGAAAGGTAGAGGCTCAAAAGCATGGGCGGTACGCCAAGGCAAGTAGACCAAAATCCATCTGCATCTACTACTAATCATCCACCTTGAGATATCTATCCAGAACATCTCGCTGGTATTAAGTTGCGAGTCCCATCCATAGTGTAAACTCAAAGCAACAGACAACTGCATTAAAAGAACTTTGCGTAAAGTAAACAATCCTTGCACCCGCAAGTACAAGCACCGTTGTTTTCCCCCTTGTGGCAACAGCACATCCCCTAGACTCATGTTTCTGTCACTCAAGCTAGTCATCGAGGGGCATGAACCCACAATCAAGCATAACATTCCCTCTTGGAGTTACTACCTACTACTTGGCCAAAGCAATAAACAGCAACGGAGAACATGCAAGAATTACTCAAGAACATAAATATAAAAGAGGTGAATCAAATATATTACTCAAAACACAATCTGAACATAATCTCATAATCCATCGGATCCTAGCAAACTCATCATAGCAACAGCATAAAGATTACATATGTGCCTCGATCATGTAGGGCAGCTCACGAGGTCTAATCAGTGAAGAACAAGAAGGGGAGGAGAACATCGCATAGCTACTGGTCATGGACCCATGGTCCAAGGGAGACTACTCACGGCTCATCCGGGAGGCGTCCATGGTGGTGGAGAAGCTCCCGGTGGTGGTTCTCCCCTCCGACAGGGTGCCGGGAAGAGTTCTCCTGGTGCTCCCGATCTTGGAAGCGCGGCGGCGGCGGAACAGAGATGAGATCGCGAAAAAGGGTTCCGTCCTCGAGGGTTTCGGGACGCGGTGTAAATATATGCCAAAGGGGGCACCAGGGGAGGTCAGGGGGGCCCAGGCGCCCCCCCGGCGCGGCCAGGAGGGGGCCGCCCCCACAGGGCGCCTGGAGCTCCTGTGGCCCCCCTCTGGCCCTACTTCTGCCGTATGGAAGCTTCTGGAGCGCTGATTTTTTATATATTTTTCCTGGAATTTTTCTGGCAATTTAAGTAATGGGAATACCTGAAATACAAAAACAGCAGAAAACAGAAACTGGCACTGGGGTGCACTGAGTTAATAGGTTAGTCCAAATATGATCAAAAGTGTATGGAAGTGCATAAATATCATAGCAATATCACACAAAAGAGGCATGGAGCAAGCAGAAATTATAGATACGTTTTGGACGTATCAACATCCCCAAGCTTAATTCCTGCTCGTCCTCGAGTAGGTAAATGATAACAAGCATAATTTCTGTGGTGACATGCTATTAACCATATAAGAACTTTTAAGTAAAGCAATCAAGGCATGTAATCCAATTCAAGTCATAACAAGCAAGAGTCTATATTAGCATTGTAACAAGTAACATAAGAACATAAAGGTGCAAGAGCTCTCGCTGTCCGTGACTCGAATGTCTCCAAATGGTGTTTGCGTGCAAGAAAGGGGATAGGGATATATGAGAGTAAAAACACAGTTTTTATATTGTTGAGAACTTAATCTACTAAAGTTTCACACTCGGTCTTCTTTGGAATCTTATCTTGACTCATCCCCAGACCGTCAGCCAGGTACAAGTCAAAATGATCCACTCCCTTTCGATATTTTGAGCACTCATGCAATGGATGAGCGTAAGCAAGAAAGTCGACACTTAGGATGGCAAATAGAGAAGGATGATAGAGGGGGAAGACAAAAAGGTGTGAAAGGCTCACATCAATAAGGACAATCATCGGCGAGAGAAAGCCAAATGATAGATATGATGCGAGGAGTAGGGATTGCCATGCAACGGATGCACATATGAGCTAAGGTAAGCTCTCCAATGGAACTAGTGGGGGTGCATCCAACTTGCTTGCTCAAGAAGACCTAGAGCTCTTTTGAGGAGGCTCATCATTGGAATATACAAGCCAAGTTCTATAGTGTAAAGGTCCCCACATAGTTGTATGCATAAATGATAATCTCTATGGAGTACAAAGTATAAGATGGAGTACGAGTGTGGATCTCTCAAAAAGAAATAGTAGTGTGCCCCCTTCTCTCTTTTTATTTCTTTTTCTCTTTTTTATATTTTTTTTGTGGCCTCAATGGCTCTTTCTATTTATCTCTCATTTGTCCTCTTTGGGATCTTTTGATTTTGTCCTCTTTGGGATCTTTTGATTTGTCCTCTTTGGGATCTTTTCCTCACTTTAGGGGTAACACTCTATGTATTACAAGAAGTATAGAAGATCTTTCACACTTTACAAAAGTACTCAACATAAAGAAAATGAAACTATCATGATGTATGCAAATGTATGCCTCTGCCAGTGTAGCAGGATATGCAATGATACTAGCGCGTCATGTAGCAATGATTAGGGCAAGACCCAACTAGCATGCGGCTCATCAATCAAGCAAAAAGCATGTATGACATGAAGATCAAGTCATGAGAGGATGGATGTTGCATGGCAATGTATCTCGGAAAGGCTATGGAAATGCCTTAATAGGTAGGTATGGTGGCTGTTTTGAGGAAGGATATAATGAGGCTTATGATGACAGAGCGTATCGTGCCAAGGATTTGGATGCACCGGCGAAGTATGCACCAACTCTCGAGGTGAGAAAGGGCAATGCACGGTACCGAAGAGGCTAGAAAAATATGGATAGGTGGAAGTGTCAACCTTCGAATACTCACATTAGTCCGAAGAACTCATGCACTTATTATCGGTAACTCTCAATCTAATTAGGAGGTTCACAAAGAGACAAGTACCCCGAGGAGGTGTGTATGGGGGTTTGGTTACCCTTGCTCATCCTCGACCCATGGTACGTGAGTGTACTCTAATATTCGATCCCTCCAAAGATTAGTGATCCATTTAGTAGCTAAAGTTCTCAACTATTTTGTAGGTTTTCGAAAATAAACACGGATTGCCAAAATACGACATCTATCACTAATAGGCTAAAGCTCTTGACACCAAAAGTTCAAACATTACTCATGGCAATACCTCAAAACTATTGCAGGTTACTACTAAAATTAAATAGCAACCTTAATTACCTACTTTAAGTTAAGACACACAACTCAGTGCAACAGACAAACTCTCTTAACAAGATAAACATGAAAAGTCAAGAGAGTTCAACAACCAACTAAACAAAAGCTCTTTAAAAAGAAAAGCATGAAAACTGAGAGCTAAACATGACAGTAGCTATGGAGAGACAAAGAACACACACAGCAAAGATAAGCATGAAAATCCTATGTTGTGTTCTAGGTTGAAGTGGAGCGTGTTTATCTTCCACACAAAGAAAGCTGGGTTCTAACTCGTTATGAACAGCAAGCAAAGCTAAAGAAAACTAAAAGCAAGACGCTCCAAGCATAGCACATAACACATGAAGTGATTAAAATATAGTGGAACGAAAGACGAACTGATAATTGTTGATGGAGAAGGGGATGCACGGGGGCATCCCCAAGCTTAGACGCTTGAGTCTTCTTGAATATTTCTTGGGGGTGCACGGGGGCATCCCCAAGCTTGAGTGTTTGACCCCCCTGAATCTTTTTATCATCTTCCCTCGCACACTTGAAAACTCCCTTCATACATAACTCATCATAACCTGATTAGCGAGGTTAGTACCCATAATAAAATAATTTTTACTTGCTGGAAATAAAGATAATCTTGAAGATCTACTGTTTCTCAAGATTGCCAAAAGGTTTTTGCAAAGAAAAAGCAAGCTCAAGGTTTGCAAAACGAAGAAAAGGCAAAACAGGACAGAATCTGCGAAAAACAGACCAGCAGGTAGTAAATAATTTTTTCGGGGCACTTCTGCAACTCAAATAAAAAAACTCAGAACAGACGCATGAAAGCCAATTGTATAGAGCACGTTGTCAAAAAAATTCAGATCAAAAAGATGATCTGGTGATTTTATACGAATTTTTCTGTCCAAGGACAGAATCTGTTTTCTGGACTGCACATCATAACTTTTGAACTTTCTTGCAATCAGAGGCTAAACTTGGCACAAAGCTGAAAAGTAAAGATACAATGATGATGCTACTGTAGTAACAAACATCAAGACACAACAAAAGCAAAATAAAACTTTATTCATTGTGGGCTGCCTCCCAAAAGCGCTTTCTTTTATGCCTTTAAGCTAGGCATAATGCAAAGGGATCAAGTTTTATCAAGAGTAAAAGAATAGCTAGCCCGTATAACGGACTCAAAAGGTAACTTAATCTTCTTTCTAGGGAAGTGTTCCATCCCTTTCTTGAGAGGAAATTGGAATTTTATATTCCCCTCTTTCATGTCAATGATAGCTCCAACGGTGCGAAGGAAAGGACGTCCCAAAATAATTGGACATGAAGGTTCACATTCAATATCCATAATAGTAAAATCAACGGGAACATAATTGTCATTGACAATGATAAGAACATCGTCGATCCTCTCCAAAGGTTTCTTTATGGAAGAATCAACAAGACGAACACCAAAAGAACAAGAATCAAAAGGTTTCAATTTAAGCATGTCATATATTCTTTTGGGCATAACGGAGGTACTAGCTCCAACATCACATAAAGCATAGCAAGAGAAGTTATTCAACTTAATTTTAATCATAGGATCCCAACCATCTTCTAGCTTTCTAGGTATGGAGGCTTCTACCCTAAGTTTCTCCTCCCTAGCTTTGATGAGAGCATTAGTGATATGCTCTGTGAAGGCAAGGTTAAGCGTGCTAGTGTGGGGATCTCTAGACATCTTGTGAAGAAAATCAATAACTTCAGAAAGGGTGCAATTATCAAAATCAAGGTCACTACTATCAAGTAAAGTGGTAGTGGTGTCCTTTAGGCTCACTTGTTTGGTAGCTTCTATGGTCATAGGAGTTTCTACGGTTGAGGTCATAGCATCACCATTAATAGGTCCAATGGGACCAGGAGTGCATTGGGTGCTAAGAGTTTGGACATCCTCAACAACTTGGATAGTAGCAACAGTGTGGTGGTAGGAAGGCTCTTAATTCTATCTTCTTCCTCCTTTTCTCTAGCCCATCTCTCTTTAAGTTTATCCAACATCCTAATGTTTTCATTAATTTGCACTTGAATAGCATTCATAGGAGTGGTCTTCCTCTCCTCAAGAGGAGAAGTTCTAATTTTAAGCAACTCTACCTCATGGTCTAAATTGTCTACCTTCGAAGAGAGATTATCTAGTTTGTTTAGTTTTTCTTCTACACTCTTATTGAAGGCTTTTTGGGTAGTGATAAAGTCTTTAAGCATAATCTCTAGTTCAGAAGTGGAGTTCTTGGTGCTAGGATAAGCATTGTTGTTCCCATAGGAATTATAGGGGAACGGTCTAGGGTTGCTACCAAAATTACTCCTATAAGCATTGCTATTGAAATTGTTTCTAGAGATAAAGTTCAAATCTACTTGATCTTGAGCAATCAAAGAATTTAAAGGAACATCACGAGGATCAATAGGAGAATGCTTGGAAAGTAGAGACATGATCAAGTCAACTTTTTCATTTAGGGAGGAAATCTCCTCGACAGAGTTTACCTTCCTACCTGTTGGAGCGCGTTTGGTGTGCCATTGGGAATAGTTGGTCATCATCTCATCGAGAAGCTTCGTGGCAGCACCAAGTGTAGTTGACATAAAGGTTCCTCCCGCGGCCGAATCTAACAAGTTCCGCGAGGTAAAGTTCAAGCCTGCATAAAAAGTTTGGATAACCATCCAAGTAGTCAAACCATGAGTAGGGCAGTTCTTGATAACAGATTTCATGCGTTCCCAAGCTTGGGCAACGTGTTCATTATCCAATTGTTTAAAATTCATTATGTTACTCCTTAGTTGGATAATTTTAGCAGGGGGATAGTACTTCCCAATAAAGGCATCCTTGCACTTGTCCCAAGAATCTATGCTATTTCTAGGCAAGGATTGAAACCAAATTTTAGCTCCTCCTCTCAAGGAGAAAGGAAAAATCTTAAGCTTAACAATATTACCATCTATTTCTTGGTACTTTTGCATATCACAGAGTTCAAAAAAATTATTTAAGTGTAAAGCAGCATCATCTCCAGCACCGGAGAATTGATCTTTCATAACTAGGTTCAGTAAAGCAGGTTTAATTTCATAAGAAGGTGCTGAAGTGGTAGGTGTAGTAATTGGTGTGCAGATAAAGTCATTGTTGTTATGACTAGTGAAGTAACACAACTTGGTGTTCTCGGTGGAACCCATAGCACCAACCAAGCAAGATAACTATTTTTGTGATTTTTGGTAAAAGACACTAAAGCAAAAACTGAAAGGTAAACTAACAAGACTAAAAAGCAAAGATAAAAGATAGCGTGCAACTCCCCTATCTTGAAGAGTGGAGTCCCCGGCAACGACGCCAGAAAACTTTGCTTGATGGCTTCTCGCCCCTCGTTGGTTACCCCAAGTGGAAGGTTTGAGATGTAGCGTAGCGGTAGTTTTCCCTTGGCAAAGATACCAAGGATCGAATCCCGTGAGACTCCGAGGGTCGACAAGAAGGTGTCAAGGGCGCCAGAAACTTCCGCTTGATAGGACCTGCACACAGATACAAATAACTTTGCTCCCAACGAGTACAGAGAGGTTGTCAATCCCTCCGGCCTTGTCATTTACAAAGGATCAAACGCAAGAGATAATAGTGATAGGTATTACTGCAACTAGGAAATAAGAACAGGAAATAAATAGCGGGTGTGATCAGTGATGGTAATATGGACCGGGGTTCCATGATGTTCACTAGTGATGTCTCTCTCCCAAAAGACGATAAAACAGCTAAGCGAGGTAAACAAATTACAGCTGGGCAATTGACAGGATTATGTGCGCAAACCAATGCTAACTATGCTGCAAAGAAAGGTAGAGGCTCAAAAGCATGGGCGGTACGCCAAGGCAAGTAGACCGATTCCATCTGCATCTACTACTAATCATCCACCTTGAGATATCTATCCAGAACATCTCGCTGGTATTAAGTTGCGAGTCCCACCCATAGTGTAAACTCAAAGCAACAGACAACTGCATTAAAAGAACTTTGCGTAAAGTAAACAATCCTTGCACCCGCAAGTACAAGCACCGTTGTTTTCCCCCTTGTGGCAACAGCACATCCCCTAGACTCATGTTTCTGTCACTCAAGCTAGTCATCGAGGGGCATGAACCCACAATCAAGCATAACGTTCCCTCTTGGAGTTACTACCTACTACTTGGCCAAAGCAATAAACAGCAACGGAGAACATGCAAGAATTACTCAAGAACATAAATACAAAAGAGGTCAATCAAATATATTACTCAAACACAATCTGAACATAATCTCATAATCCATCGGATCCCAGCAAACTCATCATAGCAACAGCATAAAGATTACATATGTGCCTCGATCATGTAGGGCAGCTCACGAGGTCTAATCGGTGAAGAACAAGAAGGGGAGGAGAACATCACATAGCTACTGGTCATGGACCCATGGTCCAAGGGAGACTACTCACGGCTCATCCGGGAGGCGTCCATGGTGGTGGAGAAGCTCCCGGTGGTGGTTCTCCCCTCCGGCAGGGTGCCGGGAAGAGTTCTCCTGGTGCTCCCGATCTTGGAAGCGCGGCGGCGGCGGAACATAGATGAGATCGCGAAAAAGGGTTCCGTCCTCGAGGGTTTCGGGACGTGGTGTAAATATATGCCAAAGGGGGGCACCAGGGGAGGTCAGGGGGGCCCAGGCGCCCCCCCGGCGCGCCCAGGAGGGGGGCCGCCCCCACAGGGCGCCTGGAGCCCCTGTGGCCCCCCTCTGGCCCTACTTCTGCCGTATGGAAGCTTCTGGAGCGCTGATTTTTTATATATTTTTCCCGGAATTTTTCTGGCAATTTAAGTAATGGGAAAACCTGAAATACAAAAACAGCAGAAAACAGAAACTGGCACTGGGGTGCACTGAATTAATAGGTTAGTCTAAATATGATCAAAAGTGTATGGAAGTGCATAAATATCATAGCAATATCACACAAAAGAGGCATGGAGCAAGCAGAAATTATAGATACGTTTTGGACGTATCACTGATCCCGTCGGGGCCTCGAGAGTATTGTCCTGGGGTTGTGTTGTCTTGTCCTGGCGCTCCTCCCGGACCACCACCAATGTTGCGTTGGCGGAGTGTGGTGTGACGGACAAGTAAAGCACCAAGGGATCTTGAGGTTTGGGCACCACCATTACTGGTGGGCTGGTGAGGTATCTCTTGAGGTCTTCAAAAGTTGCATCAGCCTCTGGAGTCCAGTCGAATGGGCCTTTCCTTTTCATCAGCTTGAAGTAGGGGAGGGCGCGCTCCCCTAACTTGGAGATGAAACGCTCGAGCAACGTCACGTAGCCTGCTAGCTTCTAAATCTCTTTGAGGGTCTTCGGTGGACTCATCTTCTCTATGGCCTTGACCTTCTCAGGGTTAGCTTTGATTCCTCTGTGCGACACCAGGAAACCCAGCAGCTTGCCTGAGGGGACGCCGAACACACACTTTTCCAGGGTTGAGCCGCAGGTTTACTTTGCATGGGCTGGCGAAGGTCTCTTCCAAATCATCAATGAGAGTACTGGCCTCCCGAGATTTTTACCACGATGTCATCGACATTGGCCTCAGCATTCTCTCCGAGTTGTCGGCCCAGAGCGATGTGTATTAGCCGATGAAAGGTTGCCCCGGCATTATGCAGCCCGAACGGCATGCAAGTGTAGCAGTACACCCCACATGGGGTCAAGAAGGCCATGTTAATATCTTGCACCACCATCTTGATCTGGTGATAGCCCGAGAAGGCATCCAGAAAACACAACAGGTCACACTCGGTGGTGGAGTCGACGATATGATCGATGTGCGATAGTGGGAACGGGTCTTGTGGGTAGGACTTGTTGAGGTTCGTGAAGTCGACACACATGCGCTCCTTCCCATCTTTCTTGGGCACAACTACCAGGTTTGTCTACCGCACTTCGTGGATGACACTAGCTTCTTGTAGCTTACGAGTCTCTTGTACGATGAAGGATTGCTTCTCTGTGGACTGTCGCCATGCCTTCTGCTTTACTGGGCGTACATTGGGGCATACGTTTAGGTGATGCTCGATTACCCCCCTTGGGACTCCCGCCAGGTCCTTGGGCTCCCACGTGAACACCTCCTTGTTCACGCGCAAGAAACCGACCAGTGTCTTTTCTTGAACTGGGGGAAGGTCGGCGCCTATGGTGAAGGTGGCTCCCGAGGCCCCATCTTCGTCAACCGGCACCTGCTTCGTCTTGGCTTGGTCTTGAGAGAAAAGTTGTTTCTTTCTTGCAGGTGCAGCCCCCACGGCCTTTGGAGCTGCTTCATCGGTCGGGTGTGCTGCTGTCGTGGCCCTGAAGGCGAGCTTGAGGGCCTCTAGGGCCTCCTTGGTGTCTCCAACCACAGTGAGGACACCGCTGCTCCCCGGTATCTTCATGAGGTTGTATGCTGGGTGAGTCGATGCCATGAACTTGGCCAGAGCTGGGTACCCGTGGATGGCATTGTACGGGAGACCGATGTGTGCGATGTCGAAGTCGATAAGCTTGATGCAGTAGCTGTCGCGGGTGCTGAAGGTGATGGGGAGGCGGATCTGCCCCAGGGGGCTGGTGGAGCCATCGACGACCCCGGAGAACGGCCTGGTAGGGCGGAGTCGCTCGTGCGACACATGGAGAAAGCCGGAGGCTTTCGCGGAGAGCACGTTGATCCCGGCCTCACCATCGATGAGCGTCTTGGTTACCGCCACCTTGCAGATGGTGGGGGTGCAGAGCATCGGGAGCGCACCTGCACCTGTTGTGGTCGTCAGGTGGTCTCGTGAGTCGAAGGTGAGGTCGGCCTCTGATGCCACCAATCCTGGAAGGACTCCCTGTGAGACTCGGGCGGTGCCCACTTGGCGGAAGAACTGCTTGACGTGGCGATCTGAGGGCGGCGCCTAAGAGCTGCCGAGGAGGTCCGCGACGGCGTGGGGCACCGGTGTCGCGAAGTGCGTGCTGAAGATGCCGCACAACTTCTCCCAGGAGGCCATAGACGACTCTGGTAGCTTGAGAAACCAGGCGTGTGGTACGCTGGTGAGGGCCATGTGGAACCAGTTGGCCATGACCTTGTTGTCACCGTCGGCCGCCCAAACGGCCTCCTCGTAGGCCCGGAGGAAACCAGTCGGGTCTGCTGTGCCGTCATAACGAGGCGGCATCTCCGGCCTAAACTTGGGTGGCCACCGCACCTGTCGCAAGGTGGGGGTGAAAGCTCGGTGGCCCGCAGCGCCACCGTGCACGCCCACCGGGCTGGTCAGAGAGGTGGCGTCTGCCATGGGAGCCTGGTGGATGGAGAGCGAGGCGAATGGAGAGGCAGAACTTCAACACACCCCTACCTGGCGTGCCAAATGTCGGATTTCGGGTTCTGCAAACCCTAGATAGGTTTGAACTCCGGGGTAGGCACAAAGAACACTCTCTACCTAGAGCGCTTGCCCTACGATTCCACGGCCTAGCTCGACGAACTCAAGGAACAAGAGACACGGGGATTTATACTGGTTCGGGCCACCTTGCGATGTAATACCCTACTCCAGTGTGTGTGGTGGATTGCCTCGTGGGGCCGAGGATGAACTAGTACAATGGATGAGCAGCCTCAATCGGCGAGGTGTTCTTGGGCTCGATGAGCCGGTGAGGGTGAGCATGATCTGCCCCACGTTGTGGTGGAATGCCTTCTCTTCTCTCTTTCTCTCTCTTGGATCCCCTTCTATGGTGGTGGCTAGGTCCTATTTATAGTCTCCTTGGTCCTCTTACCAAATGTAGGCGGGAAGGGATCCCACAATGGCCAAATTTTAAGGGGAACAACTAGTGCGAGCTATCTTGAGAAAAGCGGTCTTCGCCTGCCAAAGGCTCTCGTGGTGACGCCGCGCTGGACTCCATGGTGACCCCCGTCCTTCCATCCTGGTGGTCCTTGGTCTTGTTGCACCGATATAGAAACCTTTGCTTGATTCCTCGGGACTCCACGCCCATGCTTTCCCCCTTGGCACCAAAGGGGAAACTGGTACATTGCGCCCGCTGGTGCCCGCCTGGCCTTGGTCGTCATGGCTCACGTCATGTGAACCTCGCGGGGTGCACCTTGCATAGATATATCTACTCATCAGGAGCCAGCCTAGAAAGGCTACCCCCAGGGAGGTCTTGCCGTCGTCCGCCTCGTGAGGGTCTTGAGATGTGCTTGCTGAAGCTGGGCCGTACCAGGCCGTCGATGGAGCCATGTCATGGGCCGCAGGCAGGCAAGTGTGGGTACCCCCGTTCCCAGGACGCCGATGGAGTCCCGGATGAGATCACGGACATTACGAGGAGTCTCGAAGTGGTCAAGAGGTAAAGATTTATATATAGGATGATAGTATTCGGACACCAGAAGTGTTCCGGAATGTATGGGGTAGTTATCAGAGTACCGGGGGGTTACCGGAACCCCCGGGGGAAATATATGGGCCATATGGGCCATAGGAGGGGAGCACACCATCCCACAAGGGGTGCCGTGCCCCCCCCCCTTAGGCAGGAGGCCGAATTGGAGAAGAAAGAGGGGGTTCGGCCCCCCCTTTCCTTCCTCCCTTCCCTCTTCCCTTTTTCCTCTCCGGTGAAATAAGCAAGGGGGGCTAATTTGGATAGGACCCCAAGTAGGATTCCTCCTACTTGGGGCGCCCCATGGCTGCTCCCCTCCCCCTCCCACCTATATATACATGGGGAGGGAGCGCCTAGAACAAACAACAACAATCGTTAGCCGTGTGCGGGACCCCCCCCCTCCATAGTTTACGCCTCCGGTCATATCTTTGTAGTGCTTAGGCGAAGACCTGCGAGGATCACTTCACCATCACCGTCACCATGCCATCGTGATAAGGGAACTCATCTACTTCCTCGGCCCCTCGCTGGATCAAGAGGGCGAGGTATGTCATTATGCTGAACGTGTGCAGAACTCGGAGGTGTCGTACGTTCGGTACTTGATCGGTCGGAGCTAGAAGAAGTTTGACTACATCAACCACGTTTTCAAATGCTTCCGCTTTCGGTCTACGAGGGTACGTGGACACACTCTTCCCCTCCCGTTTCTATGCATCTCCTAGATAGATCTTGCGTGAGCGTAGGATTTTTTTTCAAATTGCATGCTACGTTCACCATCAGTGGCATCATGAGCCAGGTCTATGCGTAGATGATATGCACAAGTAGAACACAAATAGTTGTGGGTGGTGATAGTCATATTTCTTACCACCAACGTCTTATTTTGATTCGGCAGTATTGTGGGATGAAGCAGCCCGGACCAACCTTACGTGACCACATTCATGAGACCGGTTCCACCGACAGACATGCAACCAATTTTGCATAAATGTGGCTAGCGGGTGTCTGTTTCTCCTACTTTAGTTGAATCGAATTTGACTGCGGCCGGTCCTTGAAGAAGGTTAAAACAACAAACTTGATGAAACACCAAAGTAGAACTTGCAACAACAAAGTAGAGGACGTCTAACTAGTTTTTGCAGGGCATGTTGTGATGTGATATGGTCAAGACATGATGAGTTATACATTATTATAGGATGATCATGTTTTGTAAATTATCGGCAGCCGACAGGAGCCTTATGGTTGTCTCTTTATTGTATGAAATGCAAGCGCCATGTAATTGCTTTACTTTATCGCTATGGGTTAGCAATAGTCGTAGAAGCAATAGTTGGCGAGACGACCACAACACTACGATGGAGATCAAGGTGTCAAGCCGGTGACGATGGAGATCATGACGATGCTTTGGAGATGGAGATCAAAAGCACAGGATGATGATGTCCATATCATGTCACATATTTTGATTGCATGTGATGTTTATCTTTTCTGCATCTTATTTTGCTTAGTACGCTGATAGCATTATAAGATGATCCATTAACTAAATTTCAAGTTCTCCCTGAGTATGCACCGTTGCTATAGTTCGTCTAGTTGAGACACCATGTGATGATCGGGTGTGATAGACTCTACGTTCACATACAACGGGTGCAAGACAGTTTTGCACATGTGGAATACTCGGGTTAAACTTGATGACCCTAGCATGTACCAACATGGCCTCGGAACACTGGAGACGGAAAGGTCGAACGTGAATCATATAGTTGATATGATCAACATAGAGATGTTCACCATTGATGACTACTCCATCTCACGTGATGATCAGACATGGTTTAGTTAATTTGGATCACATATCATTTAGATAACTAGAGGGATGTATATCTAAGTGGAAGTTCTTAAGTAATTTGATTAATTGAACTTAATTTATCATAAACTTAGTCCTAATAGTATTTGCATATCTATGTTGTAGATCAATGGCCCGTGCTACCATTCCCTTGAATTTTAATGTGTTCCTAGAGAAAGCTAAGTTGAAAGATGATGGTAGTAACTACGCGGACTGGGTCCGTAACTTGAGGATTATCCTCATTGATGCACAGAAGAATTATGTCCTTGATGCACCGCTAGGTGAAAGGCCTGCTGCAGGAGCAGATGCTGATGTTTTGAACGTCTGGCAAGCTCGATTTGATGACTACTCGATAGTTCAGTGTTCCATGCTTTAAGGCATAGAATCGGGACTTCAAAGACGTTTTGAATGTCATGGAGCATATGAGATGTACCAGGACTTGAAGTTAATATTTTAAGCAAATGCTCGAGTTGATAGATATGAAGTCTCCAACAAGTTCTATAGCTGCAAGATGGAGGAGAACAGTTCTGTCAGTGAACACATACTCAGAATTTCTGGATATCATAATCACTTGACTCGGCTGGGATTTAATCTTCCAGATGATAGTGTTATTGATAGAGTTCTCCAATCACTGCCACCAAGCTACAAAGGCTTCGTGATGAACTATAATATGCAAGGGATGGAGCACACAATTCCCGTGCTCTTTGCAATGCTCAGAGCTGCAGAGGTAGAAATCAAGAAGGAGCATCAAGTGTTGATGGTTAACAAAACCACTAGTTTCAAGATAAAGGGCAAGGGAAAGAAAGGGAACTTCAAGAAGAATGGCAAGCAAGTTTCCACTCCTGGGAAGAAGCCAAAAGTTGGACCCAAGTCTGAAACTGAGTGCTTCTACTACAAAGGGACTGGTCACTAGAAGCGGGACTGCCTCAAGTATTTGGAGGATAAGAAGGATGGCAAAGTGAACAAAGGTATATTTGATATACATGTTATTTGTGTGTACGTTACTAATGCTCGTAGTAGCGCCTGGGTATTTGATACTGGTTCGGTTGCTCATATTTGTAAGTCGAAACAGTAGCTAGAGATTAAACGAAGATTGGCTAAGGACGATGTGATGATGCACGTGGGAAATGGTTCCAAGGTCGATGTGATCGCCGTCGGTACACTACCTCTACATCTACCTTCGGGGTTAGTTTTAGACCTGAATAATTGTTATTTGGTGCCAGCATTGAGCATGAACATTATATCTGGATCTTGTTTAGTGTGAGACCGTTATTCATTTAAATCAGAGAATAATGGTAGTTCCATTTATATGAGTAATATATTTTATGGTCATGCACCCATGAAGAGTGGTCTATTTTTGTTGAATCTCGATAGTGATAATACACATATTCATAATATTGATGCCAAAAGATGGAAAGTTGATAATGATAGTGCAACATAATTGTGGCACTGCCATTGAGGTCATATTGGTGTAAAGCGCATGAAGAAACTCCATGCAGATGGACTTTTGGAATCACTTGATTATAAATCATATGATACTTGCGAACCATGCCTCATGGGTCAGATGACTAAAACTCCGGTCTCCGGAACAATGGAGCGAGCCAATGACTTATTTGAAATAATACATACCGATGTATGCGGTCCGATGAGTGTTGAGGCTCGCGGCGGGTATCGTTATTTTCTGACCTTCACAAATGATTTGAGTAGATATGGGTATATCTACTTGATGAAACACAAGTTTGACACATTTCAAAAGTTCAAAGAATTTCAGTAAAATTTCTATATTTGAGTTACGAGTTTGGCCTTCATTTAAAACAATGTGGAATAGTTTCACAACTCACGCCACCTGGAACTGTTCGGAAACGTAGCATGCAATTTCAAAAGTTTCCTACGCTCATGCAAGATCTATCTAGGAGATGCATAGCAACGAGAGGGGGAGAGTGTGTCCACGTACCCTCATAGACCGAAAGCGGAAGCGTTTGACAACGCAGTTGATGTAGTCGAACTTCTTCTAGCTCCGACCGATCAAGCGCCGAACGTATGGCACCTCCGAGTTATGCACACGTTCAGCTCGATGACGTCCCTCATCCTCTTGATCCATAAAAGGTGTCGAGGAAGTAGATGAGTTCCGTTAGCACGACGGCGTGGTGACGGTGATGGTGAAATGATCCGCGCGGGGCTTCGCCTAAGCATTACGAGAATATGACCGGAGGCGTAAACTGTGGAGGGGGACACGGCTAACAATAGTTGTTGTGTGTTCTAGGGCGCCCACCCACACATATATATAGGTGGGAGGGAGAGGGGAGAGACCAAGGGGCGCCCCAAGTTGGGCCGAATACCGCTTGGGCTCCTGCCCTGGTTCGGCCTCCCCCTTCCTTGTATAAGACAAGGGGAAAGGAATGAGGGGGAGGGGGAGGAAGTAGAAGTCCTACTTCATACTTTCCTTTTCCTCCTCTCATTTCCTTTCCTCCCACCTTATCTTGGCCTACATGGGGCACACCAGCCCCTTAGGGGCTGGTCTGTCCCACTCTTAGCCCAATAACGCCCATATCTTTGTCGGGGGTGCCCGAAACTCCTTTCCGGTGACCCGGTATCACCCGGAACACTTCTGGTGTCCAAATACCATCGTCCTATATATATCAATATTTACCTCTCGACCATTTTGAGACTTCTCATCATGTCCGTGATCTCATCCGGGACTCCGAACAACATTCGGACACCAAATCACATAACTCATATAATACAAATCATCATCGAACATTAAGCTGCCAATGTAGTTCACATGAAAGACAAGATACCTTAAATTAGGACTGCATTTGGCTTCTGATGTAATATAAACTTCTATCTGGTGAATGGTGTATGCTATCTCCCTTGTTTTATTCTGCCTTTGCATGATTTTTGTACCCTATGCTTGCTGGAAACTTGCCGGTGCGCACACTCTTGCCGCGAGCGCTTGAGGAACATGTCCTTAGCAGCCTGCCGGAAATGCCGCTGCCGGCAAGGTCACACTTGATGGTCGCATCACAGCTACTTAAGTTGTCGAGCGGACTCGAAACAAAGTAAGAGTGCGGCTGGTGATGAGAGGGTTCCTTAGCGTGCAGGTTTCTCATACAAAAGGTTAAATCGTTCAAGAAAGAACTACAACTATAACAAGGAAATTATTTCAAAGTTTTTCAACTTAGATTTTCCTTTGTTGTACTTCTTGTCCTGAAATGATAACCTGAATGTCACTTGTGGTGTCCATTACCTTCACCACCCCTCGGGAAACTTGCACGTGAGGAACCCTTCCGTTCTTTTGCGAAAAAAGAAAGAAGAGAAAAAGAGGAGGCTGGAAACCCTTGACGGTTAGTTAAGAATTTTTCTGAGTCCTTTTACAGTGCATCAATTTACTTATGGTTGTTCATTTTCCCCAACTAACGGTCTAGATAAGGATCTAGATTAGGCAATACAGTAGAAGAATTCTGCTAGTATAATCAGGCTTCAAGGGCATTTTGGGAAGTTAATTATTATAAATCATGCAACCATTTCCATCAAAAGCAAGTTGAAGGGAGTAGATTAGAATTTGAGGATCGACCCAACCATTCATTGATTCGCTGTGGGCGCTGTTGGTTTGCTGCTACAAATCCTCAATCGGGTTGTTGGCTCGCTACTGGGCAGCATATCGATCTCCTCAACACCTCGATCAATGCTGCTTCAGATCCCGAAACAATTAGAAGATCAAGCTAGCCAAATCATTGCATGTATGCCACAAGTGCATGTAAGCTGCGATGCCAATTGCCACCAAGGCAACCCCGTACTACTCCTAAACCTAGCCCTAATATCTACAATGACAACCTTGCCACCTCTCCCACTCCCATGCTAGCTGACGAAGCCGCCCAAGGAAGAGGGAAGAGAAGCCAAGGCTGCTTGTAATGGATAGTATCATAAGTTAGTATCATGCATATGATACTAGTGTATGATATTACTTCCCTAATGCATATTATTATATAGTAGTATCGTAGATGACTTTATTTATTGTCATGCATGACATATAGTAGTATAGCATTTATTATTATGAAAAATACACAGGAGCTCATGGGTGCTCCATACCCATATATGAATATTAATCATAAAAAATACCCAAGAATCTGAAATTTAGGGATATCAAACCTGGGTTCTCAATCTACTCCTGTGTGAAATTTCATTAAAAATACCAGAAAATGTATCCGTGGCCAAAGAAATAATGTCTGAACAAAAATCCATCCAAACAGTTTTTTTTCTATACATAGGATTTTTCCCCTTTTTTTTGCCACAAATACATTTCCTGGTATTTTTTTCATGAAATTTCACACCGAAGTAGATCAGGAACCCAGGTTTGATATTCCAAAATATCTTTTCTTTTTCAAATTTCATGGCATTTTTTTCAATCTAATGTTCGTATAGGGTTGTGTTGCACCCGTGTGCTACAGATCCGCTTACTTATTATGTTACGGTATCATGACATGATACTCAACCCTTTCTTTTTTTATTTAATTCTATGCCACCTCATGTAAATTGACTAGTTGACATGTACTCCCTCCGTCCGGAAATACTTGTCATCAAAATGGATAAAAGGGGATGTATCTAGATGTATTTTAGTTCTAGATACACCCCCTTTTGTCCATTTTGATGACAAGTATTTTCGGACGGAGGGAGTATATTACTAGCTATGATACTCCAACAACTAGCCTAAGTTTCGAGGAGTCTCAAGATGTGAAGGGGACAAAACGAGGGCCCTCCTTTACCTGATTACCTCTCCCATGTCCCTTTTTTTTATGGGACTCCCATGTCCCTCTTTATTTGCCATGCCGCTGTTATATATGGGTTTGATCAAATAACGAAACAAAGCAAATTAACTGTCTCAATTTGTACAACTTTTCTATAGTTTTTTAGTTAGACAAATAATAAAATACACAAAACAAATTAACTAAGCATGTAACAAATTATCCCTCGAAATGCTAAAGGTGGCCTTGGGTAGTTTAGATATCCGGTACCACACACTCTCTTCTTTTAAAGATGTTTTCAAGCTCCCCACTTCACCAAAAACATCGGGCCCATTCAATGGCAACTCCATATCAGTTTGGTGCTTTTAAGAAAACCATTTCCATTAGCTAGACTACAATGTTATCAGACAACAATAAATACAACATCCGATGCAGCCACATACAAACAGAATACACTAATCTAGATCCAGCAAAAAGAAGAGTAAATTTAGTGTTCGCCACAGGATTCCAGCAATATTTATCTCCCTTTTGCCGACATAGGAGGAACAGAGATCTAATCATCACAGCCCTCTGATGCTTACTGACAAAGGTCCATTTGATTTAACTCGTGGTGATAATAGGTCTCGGTTTCTCCTCTTCCTTGTTCTCAGCGGCCACAGCATGCGGTCTGCGCTGATGCTGCACAACCGCGAGTTGATCCACGAAAAGCAGTTCCCGCAAGTGATGGAGCTGCTCCCTCTCTTTCTCCATCAGCAGCTCTTTCTGCTCAAACCGGCTTATCTTATCCTGGATTTCCTTCATCTGAGGATGATTTGAAGCAATAGATAACAAGTCAATATAGACACCAACTTTTAAGCAGTAATATCTTGAAAACCCTATGTTGTTACCTGGACATCCACTATGGCCGATAAAGATTGCTCTATATCTTTTTGATCCTTTTGAAGTTGCACTTGTGCATTTGTGGATGCCTCTTTGAGTAAATCGTTGGCTGAAAGTCCATTAGTGTAAGAAGATTCTGCAGAGAAAACTAACTGAGCCAAGAGAAGAGCCTTTTGAATACTCAGAGTAGTATTTATAGGAAAGAATGGCAAACTAAGGGCCTGTTCGGAGACTCTCCACTCCTCAAGCCCGCTCTGGGAGTTGGTGGAGCTGTAGCTAAAAATGACAGAGCAGGAGAAAAGGAGCTCCACAAATTCTTAGATTTCAGGGAGCTGGAGGACTAACGAACAGCTCCTAAATCACAGTGTGCATTTTACATGTAGCAGCAAGAATGTGAATTTGAATCGTGCCACATAAGGAACTTGGATACAGGTCCATAGCCTATTCTTTGCACATGCACCGATTATGACTTATCTTATTGCTCCAGGCGCCAGTAGTGAATTATGTGAAATGTAGCAAAACTATCAAAAACATGTACGCATTCATGTAAAAACAATTATATGAAATTAATTGATAACCATGTACTTGACCCTACAGAGTTACGGGACTGGCACCGCCACTGCCCAGCTCATTACTTGAGCACTCTTGTTACCACACCCATCAAATTATCATTGTTTGCACAGCGACAAGCAAAGCAGTATGTTCATCAACAATGCAACATCAATAAGACAGAAGATGTCAAACTCATATGTGTTAGAGAGCACAAGTTGCTACCTTCTTCCTTCATGCTGCTGATTGGAGAATCAGTCTGGCTGTCATTCATATCAACCTGGGATTGTGCAGAAATAGCTGCTTGCGCTGCTGCTGCCGCAACGCCTGAGCCAACAATTGCCGACAAGAACGCGACCTGGTGAAACAATGCAGTTCCATGATTTGATCCATCAATAAATTTCCGCATTCAAACTAGATGACCATATAAGGCAGCTATTAAGGCATGATGGAGACCAGCATGTACACTTGTTTTGTGTACACATATGCAAAAATTCTATGAATAGAAAATTCAGGAATTATTTTTAATTTCCTTGTGAGAAATCATCTTGAAGTTATCGTAGTGTTTCGTGTCTGAAGAAAAGAACATAACTTATACTACTCCCTCTGTAAACTAATATAAGAGCGTTTAGATCACTACTTTAGTATTCTAAACGCTCTTATATTAGTTTACGGAGGGAGTACATCAGAACCTGAAGGTATTCAAGTTCGTGTTTTCCATCTGTGCACATGAATAGCGCAGCATAAGTGGAGTACTAATTAACACAAAGACCAACTTATAATACCAAGCTATAGATTACCATGCTCTATGCATACTGCTGCAACACTTGATATAGTAAGTTAGCAACATGTGACATCCACATATGGTACCAAAACCGAATTGTACAAACTGATCATTACATGTTATCATTTCATCAAGTACAAAAATAGAGAAGATACCCCGCGTGTTGCTGCAGGAATGTGTTGCAATTATTTCAGTGATATTTGGTTATATGAAACATCACTATAGGAAATAATAATACGAGAACTGAAACTAAAATACATATAATATATATAATTTATTGTATTTGAGGATTATATAGTTGTAGAATATTTAATGCATATAAATAGCATGCATGGTGCATATTAAGGTGGGCCTTTTCCCATGCATGGTGGTATGTTGAGTTGGCATAATTGCATGTTAAGGGAAGTAAGTTAGTGGGGATCAATTATTTAGGTATATATATAGGATGAGTGAGAAGTGCCTACTCTTATGAATCATTAATTTTGAATACTGAACTGCTTGTACCAGTCAAGGGAGTTAGCAGATACAAAAACAGGGCAAAGTCACAGATACAGACCTGAGCCATAATTGGATTGCTTGCATCTGCCAGTGGTGTGAGTCGGAGTCGTTTTGGGATCTCTGCTCTAGATTCATTAGTAACATCATCATCAATCTCAAACTCCATTTTCTGTTCCTTGGATCCCATGAACTGTTCTCCAAAAGATAATCGGATGAGTCTAGCAATGCAGTCTTTCTCTGAGCGACTACCAACATGTTCAGAAACCTTCTTCCAGTCTTCTCCATAATGCAAGACAGCCTCAAGTAGGTGAAGAGTTTCCTTGTCTGTCCAATCTGATTTGGCGTCTTCGCTAATTTCAACTTTCTTGAAGTCCGCTGGAGTAAGACCAGGCCGATAGTTGCCACGCACAAAGCATCTACAACATATGCTTATATCTGCCTGATCATAAGCAAAAGTTAAAGGATAGAAAATAGCAACTCTTCTAATTAAAATAGACAACAAATTGATAACAGTTCCAGCTAAAATATAAAGAATGATGTGACGACCTAGCTCAACTGATACAATATAGCAGTCATGGACATAAAACAAAATCAAGAGGCAAACACAGGCCAAATAAAGTGTTCCAAGCTTCACAAACTCAAAAGTTAAAACGGACGCAATTACTATACTGTTTGCAAATATTTAATATTCCCTCCGTCCGGAATTAGTTGACGCTCAAACCGATGTATCTAGCACTGAAATACATCTAGATACATCCGTTTGAGCGTCAACTAATTCCGGACGGAGGAAGTATACGATTTGTGATAATACCCTCCTGTTCATGGCATGTTTATGTGAACTGGAAGTAGTTCACAATGAGCTGTAGAATAGTCCTGCTAATCCATCTAACAGCCAATCCAAGAGTGGCAATGGGCAAAGACACAGTAGTACAGTGCAATAAAAACAAAAGCTTGACAATACAATATTCATATGAGGAGCAAGTACACCTGACTTAAATTTATAAGCAACTGTATACATACATATGCAATTACCAGCTCCCAAAACAAAAGATACACCATTAAGTTATCTGTTTGCCCATCTGTCCCAGCACCCTTTCTATGGCACATATCAAACCAGCTAAGCCAAAACAATGATCAACCAGGAATATCTCCAAATCCGAGCACACAAATTTCTCAACACATGGGCAAACCCCAGTGGCTTTCTCTATCAGATTAAGAACCCTTTACAAGATCTGCCTGGATGTTGAATATATCAGGATAGGTTGGGATGGTGTCAGGTTTAGAAGAACTTTAACTGGCGAGATTTTGGAGATTTGGGAAGAGGTTAGGGACTTGCGTGAGCACATTGAACTTGCTAACGTGGCAGATTCAGTTTAACAGACACTAGATCCAACACAGTATTTGTGAGGCGGTGCGGACAGCTTTGCTTGTGGCTGTGCTTTTCACTGGCTTGTGTATGGTAGTTTGTAAGGTTGCTGTATATAGGATACCAATATTCTGTTTTCCACATCGCTGGTTTGCTAGTAGGCATTGCCTTTTGTTTTCTTTCCTTACTTATCTTCTGGCCTGTGTACCAGTTACTTTCCTGTTTACTTTCATTGTACTGAACTGCTTTGATTTCTGGTAATGAAACCAGGGGTTTTCCCCTTGTTAAAAAAAAATCGTTCCCCCAATTATATTGCATAAATAATATGAATATCCATAATTTGCAGCTTAATGTAGTGCTTTTTATAATGGCACAAAACCCAAACAGGTCGCTATAGCCAATTGGAAATACTCATATGCATGAGCTAAGATAGTTCTAACAGATACTACAAATGATGCATACGATGCACATGTTACATAACCTGACATGCAAGTTTACACAGCACTTGAGAATCAAAACAATGGCAAATCACTCACCTTCTCGCAGGTGAAATAGGCAGAGCCGCAGACACTGCGGCACCCTACACAGAGTTTCTTGGGTATAGTTGGTCCAGCAGGCAATGAAGACTGGGAAGTCGCCGCCTCCTCCCTCTTATCTTTCCCCTGTTTCGCCCCCGGCAGGGGAGCACCATGGTTGATGAGCCCCCATTCCTCAAGGAAGTCAAACACACGGCGTACAGAGCCAACGTCACCAATAAGGCCCCGCCTGGCCTCGGTGAGTGTGAGCCGCCGCGCTGGCCTTGCCCGGAACCTCTTGACAAGGGTGTTTCGGTAGTACTTGTACGCATCCGGTCCACGGGACCCAGACACAGCCGCGACCTCCCCTTCGAAGAACTCCGGCAACAGGCGGCGCTCCGTGTCGCTGATGCTGTCGTACGAGAACCACCCTGCAAGCGGAACCCTCGGTCAGGTCGGGTTCTAGGTCTTCGCGTTCACCAGACGCGAAATTGCTGGTGAGCGCCGGACGGGGGCGGAGGGCGGGGAGAGGGAGTCACCTGAGTAGCTAGGGACGGTGATGACGTGCGATGAGTCCTCGGCTGCGGCTCCCACGGCGGGTACTCCGGCGGCGGTGGCGGCCGAGGTGGAAGCGTGAGGGATCTCCGTCTTGAGTGTACCAGCAGTGGAGGGGGGCTGGGAGAAGGGTGGCGCCTTGAACGGTGACTGCACAGGCGTCGGCGCGGCGTTGGCGGTGGCCTGGGGCACCGGAGCCGGCGGTGTGGCCATCGGAGACGGGGCAGCCGGTGGTGCGCTCTCTCGGTCCGTTTCCTCCGACACTGCAGCTGGGCTCTATCCTTTTACTCGTAACGAGGCCGTTACATTACGATTTGGGCCTTCGGAGATTTGGTCAAAAAGAGCCCAGCTACGCCGATCCCAGACAGGGCGCTCGCCGTGCGCGCGCGCGCGATGCAAAGTGTTTAGTCCCACCTCGCCTGCGCTAAGCGGAGGGAGCCGGGAGATGTGTATAAAAGAAGAGGCAGGGCAGCGAGATCAAGTATAGTATTTGTTCTTATCAGTTTAATATATCTGATATGTGGGCCATGTGCCCATAATGATATTAAATTTTTTTTGGATAAGATCAAGTATAGTATTTGTTTTTGTCAGTTTAATATATCTAATATGTGGGCCATGTGTCCACAATGATTTTAAATTTTTTTTGGGGGATGGTTTTATCACAGTAGCTTGCTATTGGGGCCCACACGTGTCGTCTGGGTGTTGCACTGCTGTCCTGACCCGGCGCACCCAACCAAAACCAATTCGAAGTTTTTCAGGAAAATATATAGAGCAGTTCATCCAACCGGGGATTCTCCTCTACAGCCATCCAACTCGACGACAATAAAATCCAGCCGGGGAATGCCGTCCACAGCCGAGCAAATACCGCTGGATTGTTTGTCGTGCACAGATCACCCACACTCTGTCGTGTGTGGACCAATTCCGGTTCAACTAAGTAGAGATGCCTCAGATTGATGATGTGTGAGGATTCATACAAGTTACAAAAACCCAGTGCCAAGAATACTTTTTCCAACACAGTGCCAACAATACTTGTTTAATCATACCATTTCAAGGTATCATAGTGTTATTCATGCATTCTGATCAACTGACTAGAAGTACAGACCAGCATGCCGCCTGAAGGATTACATATGACAAACATTACAATGTTTTCGCACCACCACTTGACATGAGCGAGGCAGCAGCAGCACCAGCAGTCGGGACGATTCCAGTTGAATTGCCTGGTTTCGAGAGATGCAGCAGCCTGCAACAATGTTCGTGGTGGACCACGTGAGTGATGGCTATTCAAAAGAAGACACGTGAAGATTATATCTAACTGAAGTATCAAAATTCAGGCTGAGGGTACTTACGGCGCTAGATATTCACAGAACGAGGTGACAGCTGAAACAACATCATTGTAATTGTTAGCAGCGGCTGGAGCTGTGATCTCCACCAGCTGTATTCCAGGAGTGACCTGCACAGCTTCGTCGGTCGCATGGAGCTTTGGCATCTTGTTGGCAGAAGTCACAGTCACAGTGAACTGGGCACCTCGCTGGAAGCGAAACGCAAAGCCAACCTTCAAGATTTCATGATCTAACTTGTAGCCGATGCCGTAGAAGTAACGCAACACATTGCTGCTGGCTTTGCTTTCTACGATTGTACGCACAAGAATTGAGATTTGTTCTGCACCAGCACCTCTCATGGCACCACCAACATGTCTTATGGTCCTACACATGAATATTACCAGTTGCAGATTAGTGTAAACTTTACAAAGAAGAGTAAATTTCATCAGCTCAACACAATCAGTTACCAGGATGGTGTAGGCTGAGCTAAATCACACAACAAACGGACCTCTGATGGGACAGCTCCTGTATGACTGAAAGAGGTCAGTAGATATAACAATTGCTTTTTGCTAAAAAGGAACACTTGCTTATGATCCTGAGAACAGAACGATAAAAGCTAACCTAGCATTGGTACACTTTTAAGACAGAGCTCATGCACCCTCACACGTTCCTTTGGGACACCAGAGAGGCCCTGGAGAAGAACCTCCAGAGCTTCAACATGCTGCATAGTGCATACCCAAAGGAAAAAAAAAAGAGTAATGTCATTCACGTATAAAAACTATGTGCGATCTGAATGAACGTTGAGATGAATCAGATCACCCTTTTACTGTAAATAAACAACATATAATTATGTGATTCGTCCAACTGTACAACAATATTTTATATTATATCATAAGTAGTGCTCTCAAAGTGGAGAAATACAGTTGACATACCATATATGGTGGTGGTCAGCATGATCTACCCATCATTTTTTTGATATACTCTTCCGTGTTTGAAATTCATGCTAAGTGTCTACCAATTTGTCATGGAGATGGAGATGATGAATCAATAAAAAAAATCTACTCCCTATAAACATAAAATTCAGATATCACTTTACCCTAAAGGTAGAAATAACAACTTTATTTTCTTCTTAAGTACACATTACAAGGAGAGATAAATAAGGTCAGCAGGTGAATGGATTTTACATGTAATTGTAGTTCAACACGAGGTGGCTGACCGACCCAAGTATAGCATACATCTTATCTTTTTATTTTCTTCTAATAAAGGGATATCATAAATCTTACAGCTATAGGGGCTCTTCCAAGGCAATTGATAAACCAGTGCAGGAAGATAGTTATACTGACAACTCCAACACCGAAATAAATACCCTTAGATGAATGAAGTCAAATATGTGGAACTGAATTTCCCCTTTACTGTAAACAAACTAGTACACAAATTACGTGATTTCTCCAACTGTACATCCAATCTATCTAATAATACATTATCATATCAGAAGTAGTGCCCTCAAAGTGGAGCAATGGACATATGGTGGTCAGCATGATCTAAATACCAACTTTGTGACATTTTGTTGAAAGTATCGTGTTGTTTCATTCTGATAAGTGACTACCAACTTGTGATGGGGAGTTGGAGACAACGAATCAATGAACAACTCTAGCATTATTTATTATTGGCTATGAACATAGAGTTCTGATGCCACTTCATGTTTATAGAAGAAATAGAAGTCAATTATCCTCTTCCGAACAGATTAGGGAGGGTTAACCAGGTTTGAGCTTGGCAGTTGCTGCCTTGCTGGCCTAAATCTTAACACAAGTACAGTCAAAGGGACCCCTCTTTATGAGAAAATAATAGATAAATTAGTGCGTGGAGATAGTTGTGGACACATATATCCAAAATCAACTAAGAGAAAATTTATTTAACTGTAAAGATGAAATTCTATATGCAATACCACATCATAAGCAATGGACACATATATATTAAAAAAATCAATATCGAAAATCATCACTGCCACCTGAAAGGCTAAAGGGCCTGTATGCCAAAATTCGTATCAAATACACCCTCCATCCGGAAATACTTGTCATCAAAATGAATAAAAGGGGATGTATCTAGATGTATTTTAGTTTTAGATACATCCCCTTTTGTCCATTTTGATGACAAGTATTTTCGGAAGGAGGGAGTACACAAGAGAGCACAAAAGCTCACGTCTGATCAACAAAGTTGGCGCATAGAAATAGAGGAAACAAGAAAGATGTGCCTATCCCACGACGAATCATTATGCATGAGTAATGCACATAAAACATCACTCCGACCTTTGAAACAAGGCGATGTGCCATCCTAGGACGAATCATAATAAATGAATACTATACATACATCATCACTCTGCCTATGTTTTGACATATGATTTTTACCGGTCACTGTTCAAATCAGCCATGCATTGCAGCATGCTTGACAGGTTGATTCAACGGCATATGTTTTGCAACAAGCAGTAGAGTTCTCTTGAGCTACCCTAGCAGCAAACGGATAGCTAACGCACACATGAATGAATCACTAGAGAAACACACAAAGAGACACAGCACCTGGGTCTCGATGATGCCCTGCACCACGCACTCCATCAGCCAGGGGCGGATCCAGACGGCGCGTCGAAATCGCGGAGGCCAGTGGGATATCGCGGCGAGGAAGAACGGCGACGGAGACGAAGCGCGTGAGGGGAGGGAGGCGGCGGTGCTGGGGGCCGGGGCGGGAGCGCGGCGTCGGCGGCGACGCTGAGGCGCGGCACGGCGGCCGGTGTTAGCTAGGGCACGATGGGGTTGACTCGGAAGGGAGAAGCCGGGGCGACGAGAATACCAGAAAGCGCAGGGAGCAAAGTGCTAAAGCGCACTAGTTCGGTAACGCCCCGCCCAGGAAAGTTCCGCAGTGGCCCTGGTGGAGAGTGGGAATCCCAGTCCTACCCCTCCTCCTTCCTCTCTTCCACTCCACGCGCACGCACGCACGCACCGGTCACCTCTCTCGCATTCCCATTTGTTCCACCCCTCTTCCTCGGCCTGTCCCTCTCTCTCTCAGATCTCTCTGCCTCCAATGACCACCGCCGCGGCGAAGACCAGCGCGTAGCGGCCTCTCTCTCTCTCTCTCTCTCCTCCGGGAGCGCCCCATTCCCGGGCCCCGCCCGCCATGGCGTCCCCCACGGCGCCGCTGGGCGGCTCGACCCCGTCGGGCCGCGTGCTCGGCCCCGCGCTGGACCGCATCATCAAAAACGCCGCGTGGCGGAAGCACTCGGCGCTCGTCGCCGCGGCCAAGTCGGCGCTCGACCTCCTCTCCTCCTCGTCCTACCACTCGCCCGACCCGACCTCGCCCAACCCCTCGCCGCTCCTCGGCCTGCCCGTCGCCGCGGCCGCCGCCTCGCTCCACGCGCTCATCCTCGCGCTCGAGTCCGCGTCCCCCAAGGTCGCCGACCCCGCGCTCGACTGCGTCGCCAAGCTCCTCTACCACCGCCTCCTCCTCGGCGACCTCGGCGAGGCCGCCGACGACTCACCCGCCTCCAAGCTCCTCGCCGCTGTCCTCTCCTGCGGCGCCCTCAACGACGACGCCATGGAGCTCGCCACCCTACGCGTGCTCCTCGCCGCCGCGCGGTGCCCCTCCATCACCATCCGCGGCGACGGCCTCAGCCAAATGCTCAAGACCTGCTACAACATATACCTTAGCAGCAGCAGCGGCGCCAATCAGATGTGCGCCAAGCTGGCGCTCGCGCAGGTGCTGGTGATCGTGTTCGCGCGCGTGGAGGTGGACTCCATGGACGTGCGCGTGCCGACGGTGTCCATCACGGACATGATGGATGTGTCTGATCACCGCCTCAACGACTCGGGCATCGTGCAGGTGGCACAGGGGTTTATAAATGATGCCATGGAAGGGAGTGACGTCCCGGAGCCAGGGACCCCGGTGGCGACGGCTGAGGTCGATGAGAAGGATGACGAGGGGATGAGCAAGATCAGGGAGGATGGGTTAGCACTCTTCAAGAACCTCTGCAAGCTGTCAATGAAATTCTCAACACCAGATAACCCCGAGGACCAGGTGCTGTTGCGGGGGAAGGTGTTGTCTCTCGAGTTGCTTAAGATGGTTGTGGACAATGCTGGACCATTCTGGAGAATCAATGAAAAGTATGATCACAATTGCTCTTGTTTCAGTTATATGCATTTTTAACAATTTAACTTACTGCATTATCTATCAACACATATATTGTTACTGCAGTCAATTGGAAGAGTGTAGATGGCTCAAACAACTATGTGAAGGAAGGCACAAAATAGACAATGTAGAAACATACACTAGTACTAGCTCGTGATTTCACACCTTTTCTTTTATTAGGGTATATTATTATTTTGATCCAGGTGGGGTTTGCTTGTGTATCTCTCAACATGTTTTCATGGGTTTTTTGGTACGTATAATCAACATGATAATGTGGCATGGGAAAGAAAATATGGTATTGGTTTATGGTAATAGATGCAAATTTACAAGACTTTGAATCCTTGCTGAAAGAGTCAAAGGTTATATAGATCTGGAGGTTCAGCAAAACTAGTGTGATGTCCGTGCCGTATTTTGGTATGAAAAAACATAGTGCCAACTCGTTACTTCATGCCCTCTGCCCCGCCGTGACACTTGGCTGATGTCAAACCAGCTTGTGCCATGCCTCTGCCACTGTGAGCGTCCTATGCCACACCCTTTGCCTGCACCACCAATGGTCATGCTTTGTTCTGGTCCATGCCATGACTTGTGTTGAAGTATTTGCTTGTTTGGTGGTGTTTTCTCCTTCCTCTTTTTTTATAAAGAAATTTTAGGATGGTTGAAGGAGGGTGAGAGCACTGAATGCAGTAAGTAACTACCACTGCCGTTGCTCTCCGAACTCCACTATTTTGTAGTAGTATAATAGAAGATGTTCATCATCTAGCACATGAACTTCTTGAACTTTTAGCATTTATGAACATGTATCCATGAAAATGGGAAGGAATAATTCCAACAGAACAATCGAAGCCCTGTGTGGTTGAGGTTATGATTGTACCTGTAGTTGCAGGATATGAACATCGCTATTCACACAAATTCTGGTCAATATAAAATTATGTAGGAGAGATTACTAGGTTTTATTTAGTTATTTTTATGAAGGAACATCCCATTTTACTGTGATCTTGACAAGAGAGTTAAACTTAAATACTGAAGTTTTTTTTTTCTTTTCCTGCAGGTACCTTGGAGCAATCAAGCAGTATCTTTGTTTGTCCTTGTTGAAAAACAGTGCTTTGTCAGCAATGAGTATTTTCCAGCTTTTGTGCTCCATATTTGTGGGTTTGCTGTCAAGATTTAGATCTGGGCTGAAAGAAGAAATTGGAATATTTTTTCCCATGCTTGTCCTAAGGGTTCTTGAGAATGTCCATCAGCCTAGCTTTCTGCAGAAAATGACAGTTCTAAATTTGTTGGAGGACATCTGTAAAGAATCTCAGGTTCTTATTGATATCTTCGTGAACTACGATTGTGATGTTGATGCACCAAATATTTTTGAAAGGTATGCAAATATCGTCCTGATGTGTAGTAAATTCCAGTTATGCTGCAAGTTATAAAAAATGAAAAACAATAGTGAACCTAGTTTCCTGGGCCAAGTCAAGTAAGCAGGCGCTGAAGACAATTTGTTTGTTAGCTTTTCAATCTTCTTCCTTCTATGCTTAGAGTAAGTGGAAATGACCTACTTGATCAGCGAGTAAGAGAGCGGCAGTTCAGTATCAGTTTACTCCAAAAGAACCCGGAAAAAATAATATGTGTTTTGCTTCAGCTGAACCTTGTAGTCTTAGCTTAGCCACTACCAAGACGAGGTTCCTATTGATATCTTTGTGAGCTACGATTGTGATGTTGACGCACCAAATGTTTTCGGAAGGTATGCAAATTTCTTCTGATGAGTAGTAAATTCCTTTTGTGTTGCAAGTTATAAAAAAATGATAAACAATAGAGGGCCATGGTAGCCTTGCATTAAGCTGAGAGCACAGTTCTGTGAAAATTGTGGTTCTCTCTCTTTTCATCACATATTAAAGCACTTCTAATTCCAGCAGATATTTGCAGGATTGTCAATGGACTTCTGAAGACTGCTCTCGGGGTTACTCCTGGAGTCACAACAACATTAACCCCAGCCCAAGACCAAACATTTCGGACTGAGTCAGTCAAGTGCCTTGCTACCATACTCAAATCAATGGGTTCATGGATGGACCAACAGTTGAGAATTGGTGATTTTTCACCCAAAATTTCCGAGGTCTCTTTAAATTCGCTAGACAGTCCTAACATCCTTATTGGAGAAGATGGGAGTGGAATTGATTATGAACTGCAATCTGACTCTTATAGCCCAGATACATCTGATGCTTCCTCACTTGAGCAACGCCGTGCTTATAAAATAGAACTTCAGGTATGTAAATGTTTGTGTGCTTAGTTTATATTCTCTCCACATGTAGTGTGTTTTGAGGGAGCACATTTTATTCACTGATGTTATATTTCGTCCTGCAGAAAGGAATTTCCATGTTTAACAGAAAACCTTCTAAGGGTATTGATTTTCTCACTAAAAGCAAGAAAATAGGTCAATCCCCAGAAGATGTTGCTTCTTTCTTGAGAAACACTGCTGGTTTAAATGCAACAATGATTGGGGACTATTTGGGTGAAAGAGATGAATTCCCTATCAAAGTTATGCATGCATATGTTGATGCACTGAATTTCGAAGATATGGACTTCGGTGAAGCCATTAGGTATTACCTGCGAGGTTTCAGGTTGCCTGGGGAAGCACAGAAAATTGACCGGGTCATGGAAAAGTTTGCTGAACGATACTGCAAGTGCAACCCAAATTCTTTTACCAGTGCAGATACTGCATATGTTCTTGCTTATTCTGTAATCATGCTCAATACTGATGCTCATAATATGATGGTCAAGGATAAGGTTTGCCAAATGATTACTTTCATCTGTTGTCAGTAATAACATGCATGCTTATTGATAGGGTTTCCCTTATGCAGATGTCTAGATCTGACTTCATTCGAAACAACCGAGGAATTGATGATGGAAAGGATTTGCCTGAAGTTTATCTGAGTACATTGTATGACCAAATTGTAAAAAATGAGATCAAAATGAGTGCTGATTCATCAGTTCCACAAAACAAGCAACCTAGCAGTGTAATGAAGCTCTTGGGCTTAGACAATATTATAAACCTTGTTAACTGGAAACAGGCTGAAGATAAGGCACTTGGAGCAAATGACTTACTCATCAAGAACATACAGGAGAAATTCAAAGCAAAGAGCGCGAAATCAGAGTAAGACTGACAATACTCTGCTATAGACAATAGTTTTGCATCTGTTGCTAGACAATTAATTCAACCTCATGCTACATGCAGATCTGTATTTTATGTTATTACCGATACAACCATTTTGCGATTCATGATGGAAGTTTGTTGGGCCCCTATGATGGCTGCATTCAGCATGACGCTTGACCAATGTGATGATAAGGCTGCAACGTCGCAGTGTTTGCAGGGATTCAGATACGCAGTGCATGTCACCTCCGTAATGTGCATGCAGACGCAAAGAGATGCCTTTGTGACATCTGTTGCCAAGTTCACATACCTTCATTGTGTGGCAGACATGAAACAGAAGAATGTGGATGCTGTGAAGGTAGGAACTTGAATGGCTAAGCAGTACGTTGATGTTCTTTTGCAATTTTTGACCAATGCATAACATGATTAAAAGGACCATATTATGCAAGGCATATCAGGCACAGCTTCTATTGATCAGTTTAGCATGTATTTTGAGTTTGTACAAAGATAAATGAGGTGGTTCATTTTTTAGAACACTGAGAGAACATGATCTAGGTTGCTTTTAAAAGGTGATGGAGAATACTTTGTTTGGGTGGTAAGGAATAAATACATTTACGTGCACACTCTACATTTGTCAACAGAGCTTTCAAACTGTATGCGTTAAATTATGCAGCAGAAGGAATACCACAGTACATTATGAGTCTTATTCAAACTTGTTTTTTTGCAGAGGCTTTTTTCTCCTCATATATGGTTCTTTTTCACCACTTTACCCTTTGTTTTCCATACTTGCACTATATTGAAATTTTCAAGAATAAATTGTGTATGCCTATGTAGCTTCTTAATTTTTGTTGATGCCACACTTTGATGACTTCAGAAGTACGTAGGAGCTTGAACTTATCGAAGTATTGAATGCTTGCACAGGTGCACCATGCACTGTATTATACGTATACCCTTAAGCTATCATTTATCGTCAATGATGTACTCCGTATGAAGTAATACTTGAATCTAGTATGAGTAGGTCCTCTTTGTCCATTTTATAACGGGTCATAATTTGTCTACTTAATGTTTTTCACAGGCTATAATATCCATTGCAATCGAAGATGGTGATTATTTGCAGGAAGCTTGGGAGCATGTGCTAACATGTCTTTCACGGTTTGAGCATTTGCATCTTCTTGGAGAAGGGGCACCTACGGATGCTTCCTTTTTGACAGTACCTCTGGTTGATTCAGAAGAAAAAACACAGAAATCAAGTACCAATACAGCTTCAAAACGAACTAATGCTCTTCAGAATCCGGCTGTCATGGCTGCTGTTCGAGGCGGTTCTTATGACAGCACAACAGCAAAAAATAATGCCTCAGCTTTAGTTACTCCTGACCAGATTAACAACTTCATATCAAACATTAATCTATTAGACCAGATTGGCATTTTTGAGTTGAATCATATATTTGCTCATAGCCAAAGATTAAATAGCAATGCAATTGTTGCTTTTGTGGAAGCTCTTTGCAAGGTCGCAATCACAGAGTTGCAATCACCTACAGATCCTCGTATCTTCTGCCTAACGAAGATAGTGGAAATTGCGTAAGATTTTTGCAACACCTATTTCCAGAAATAAAGTTACGTCATCAACACTTTCTGAAGTGTTTTAACTCAGAGCGTGATTTGTGCAGGCATTACAATATGAACCGCATACGTTTGGTGTGGTCTCGTATTTGGAAAGTTCTATCTGATTTCTTTGTGTCTGTTGGGTCGTCAGAAAATCTTTCTGTGGCAATATTCGTTATGGACTCTTTGAGGCAGCTAGCCATGAAATTTCTTGAAAGAGAAGAACTAGCAAATTATAATTTCCAGAATGAATTCCTGCGACCTTTTGCGGTGGTTATGCAGAAGAGCAATGCTTCAGAAGTACGAGAACTTGTGGTTCGATGTGTCTCCCAAATGGTTTTGAGTCGTGTTAACAATATAAAATCAGGATGGAAAAGTGTTTTCACGGTGCGTATGGTGTTCTATGGTTATTCTTAGTTTGCCTTGATTGTTGTAGCATAACTTCATATAGAAGCTAGTTCGACAAATAAATGGAACATTCCTAGTTTACCACTCAATATTTATGACGTTTTATCTTACAGGTTTTTACTGCAGCTGCTGCTGATGATCGAAAAAGTATTGTTCTGTTAGCATTTGAAACTATGGAGAAGATTGTCCGGGACTATTTTCCATACATAACTGAGACTGAAACCACAACATTTACTGATTGTGTTAAATGTCTTATTACATTCACAAGTAGTAAATTTAGCAGCGATGCCAGTCTCAATGCTATTGCTTTTCTTCGGTTCTGTGCTGTGAAACTTGCCGAGGAAGGATTTGTCTGTCATGACAAGGATACCGATCATCAATCAAATAATTTGGATTCTTCAGAGGGGAATACCATAGTGCACAAGGATGATCATGTTTACTTCTGGGTTCCTTTGCTTGCTGGTAGGCTACCTTTTCTTTCACAGAGACTGCTATATTAGTTTGGAAATGCATCACATCCGTAATATTGTTCTTGTTTGAATTTTCACTTTTCCAGGTCTAGCTAGATTGACAACCGACACACGGCCAACTATCAGAAAAGGTGCAGTAGAAGTACTCTTTGACATTTTGAAGGACCATGGAGAACTCTTCTCTCAGTCCTTCTGGACCAATATCTTTGGATCTGTTATTTATCCTCTATTTAATAGTGAAATCTCTACACCCAATGGTCAAAGTGATAGCACTGAGGATAATTCATGGAATTTTGAAACTAAAACAGTGGCTGTGAAATGTTTAGTGGATCTGTATGTTACATTTTTTGATGTGATGCGGCCAGAACTCACTAGAGTTACCTCTGTTGTTACCAGTTTTATCAGAAGCGCTTATAGACAATCTGCTAGCACTGGCATGTCTGTTTTTCAGCGTTTAACAGAAGGGCTTGCAAGCAAACTCTCCAAGGACGAATGGAAAGAGATCTTATTATGCTTTAAAGAATCAGCAGCACATACATTGGTTGTTTTCGACAAAATAGTTAACATGATGCAAAATATTGAAATTCCAGAAAGAAACGAGTCTTACTCTGAAGCAGAGAAATATTCAGATCCTGACATAGAGGATGAAGAGGAAGCTAATATGGAAACATCATCTTATGCCATTGTCAAGATGAAGAACCATATGTCTCTGCAACTCTTAATTGTTCAGGTACTTCAAACCTTGTGCCAGTTTATTTCAATGCTGATCGCTTTGTATATCATGTCTTTCTTTGTAAATTTTGTTCAATACTCTGCTTTAATTGCACACCCAAATAAAATACTCCCTCCGTCCGAAAATACTTGTCATCAAAATGGACAAAAAGGGATGTATCTAGAACTAAAATCCATCTAGATACATCTCATTTTATTCATTTTGATGACAAGTATTTCCGGACGGAGGGAGTAGGAATTAGAACAAATAAAATACAACAAGAAGTTTGCCTTCATGTTTTGTGTTCGACATGCCAATAATTATATTAAGATCACACTCACTATTCTGTGGCTTCTCTCCAGGGAATTGTTAAGTTGTATGAGACACACAGGAGATCCTTCTGTGCTGAGCATATGAGCATAATTTTGGAGATGCTATCAGCCATTACGTCCCATGCGAGTGAAGTGAGTTCTGAATCTGCCTTGCACAACAAATTCCACAAAGCATGCTCCCTTCTGGAGATATCTGAGCCAGCAGTCATCCATTTCGAGAATGAGTCTTACCAGAGCTACCTCAAACTTCTGCAAGCTTTGCTCCACGACAACCCATCTTTGTCACGAGAAATGAACATTGAGTCACAAATTATGCTTGTTTCTGTGAAAATACTTCGGAAGTATCTGAACTGTGCAGGTCAGGAACCATCTAAGGATGCTTCTTGTAAAGATCCAGTTGTACACTGGGCGCTGCCTTTATGCGCTGCTAAGAAAGAGGAACTGTCTGCTAGAACCCCATTGGTCCTCCATGTAATGCGGTTACTTGGTGGTCTAGAGAGGGAGTGCTTTAGGAGGAATTTGCCTCTCCTTTTCCCTTTATTAGCTAATCTCGTTCGCTGCGAGCATAGCTCTAGAGAGGTTCAAGTTGCACTTTATGATATCTTTCAGTCATCAGTAGGCCCTATAATTTCCGTATAGCATATATTGATGGTTCGCCAACTGTACAATTTTGTCACTCCATTGTGGTAGGGTAACTTGATTGATGGTTACATAGAAATATGGAATAAGAAAAAGATTACAGCTTGACAGTGCCGTAAATGATTCAAACCTGTTCCTCCAGCATTCTGGTGTTGAAGGTAAAAACCTCTTCCTGTTTCTTGGCACGTCAACTTATTTTCAAGCATAGAGCAGGATATTAATATACTCTTGTCAGTGTTGCAGCATCATGTAACATCGACTCAGATATCTGGAGGGAGGAGTCATTTTGAAGGGCATTTGCCCTTCTTTCCTAACATTAATTTCAATTCACGGGAGTTATCGTCGACGCCGCTGGCATTGAAGGCAAATGGGTTTATTGCAACAAAGTATGTCTGACTTCGAGGTCCTGCATCAACAGCTATGGAGTACTTCTACAAGGGAGTGGTCTGTTTCACCAGTGACCACAATTTTGGGATGTAGCCTTTCTTTTCCCTTTTGACAACAGCAGTGTATAGGGTTTCCTTTTGAACCAAGACTAAAATAAAGAGTCTCATCTATCAAGTTCTTCCTTTTTCCCAATCGTTCTGCCCTCTTTGAATTGCGATCACTGTGTCTGCATGGCAATAAACATGAGGATTTAGCTAAATGAATAATGTGGTTTAAACGAAATAGACATGTCTGAAAGGGTAGGTGTATGACACAAGCTGCCCTCATCCTGTAATTTTTTTGTGTGTTATGGCCAAGTAGCTAACTACTCTGGAAAGCGAAGGTTGGATATGTAGTAAGTATATACTTGGAGATCACTATCCATGACTCAAGCTCACCGACTTCCTTGTTGAAAACTACCGCCCGTTGAGCCATCAACACAAGTTATTGACCAAGAAAATGACATTTGGATGGCACAGAACATTAACTATTCTGGTAGGAGTTTCACAGTTTTTTTTTTCTCTTATAGGAATGTGACAAGAATCAGTTCCAGACAAGCCTTTTTACATCTGTTCATTTGCTTTTGAGCGTAAAAAAGGAACATTTGTCCATGTTTGAAATAAGTAGGAGTAGCATTACAAGAAAGTGGCAGCAGGTAGCAGAAGTGATTTATACAAAGTCAACTTGTGCACCCACCACAAGAAGGGTAACTACCAACTAACTACTCCCTCTGTAACTTTTTATAAGACGTTTTTCGAGTCCACTAGGAGCTAAAAGTCGTATGGTCGTCATCCTGCACAGGCTGCTGCTGCAGGTAGGACCTCTTGATGAACTCCAAGCAGTCAGCAATGGCCTGGTCGGCATGGAAGGAAGCCGAGCTCTCCCTCCCCCGCAGTGCCGCCGGCTGTCCCGCTGATCTCGGCGTGGACCGCCTCCTGATCCCTGGGCAGCACCTGAGCTCCTCCATGCACCGGACGACCAGGCCGGCGAGCCGGAACAGCCGCACCCGCAGCCGGAGCAGCGACCCCAGCCGGACGTGCCGCACCCGGCGCCCTCGCCGGCCCTGCCTCGCCTGATGGACCATCGGGAGCTGCACCTGGTATCTCTTTACTACTACTGGCCTGAACGGAGCTTGTGTTGTGTATGTAAAGTCTACCATGTAGTATGTGTTTGTGCGGCCTCTTATATAGGCGTGACGCCGGCGCACCGGTAAGCGCCGAGTGTTTGCCCGTCGTTTTCTCGTTCGCTTAAGGCTTATATATGGAAAATGGCGCCGGTCAGGTGATACAGTAAGTAAGACATTGTGTGACGCAAGGATGCGGCCAGAGCCGCTGTTTTTAATACATTATCGCCTGCATAAACTACTCGCCTGGAAAATTTCACTTGGCTCCATCCTCTTTCGGAGGAATGCTCTCGTCATGTCATGCTGTGCGCCCTCGATCCTGTCGTATACTAGGCTGCTGCTGCTGATGCGTTGTACTGGAATGCTTTCGGAGTAGATTGCACCGCTATCTGAATCGGAATGAAATCTGTGTGCCCTCCACGGTTTCGTTCATGCTTGTTAGTTAATTCAGCAAGATGGAGAGTAGTACAATAATAGCGTTAAGAGCACAACCACACACACGCGCATGCGCACAGGCACACAAATTATTCAAAATCTTGGGCTTGTGAGTTTTGACACGCCTGATCTGCCCCGCCCTGCATGCGCATCAAGACCCTTCAGGAAACAAGGCCCAAATGGCGACAATGATCGCTTCGGTTTCGTCGCCTTCTTCTGTACCCTGTGGCGGGCCTTACAGGACCTGAGAAAGTTTGCAGCAATGCAATAGAAACCCATGGACGAAAATCATGCTTTTTATAGGAGCAAAATACAGTCTGTTGCCAATGGCAGCTTGCATATTATTAGGAGAATCTGTGTGCAATTCACAGGAAATAATCAGGCTGTCTCGACATCGATTTGACCTCTCTGGATGTTCAGACAAAATAAAACTCTCTATGCAATTCACAGGCATCCAAACAGAACAAAATCAGTGTATAAGATCAACCCTCAACAATTCGTCACAAAACTGAAGATTTTATTCAATCCTCACATCAATGAGGATTATAATCAATCAAATTAGTGTACAGGGATCACAACAATGCTTGGTGCATCTATAAGCTTTAGAGTCTAAAGCTTATTTGGCATAGAGTCACAGATTCAAACAACAAATCATCAACAGTATGACTGTTAATTATCTAAGGCTGCTCAGCGGGAAGTTGCGCAGCGGGTTCTCCTTAAGCAGTTCAGTTTCCCTGCACAAAGAAAACAGGCAGGTCAAAAATTGAGAAAAGAAAACATAATATGTGGAAACGGAAGGTGCAACAGTAAACTGTTCTTACTTCTTAAGGTTTTTGCTTGTTGCTTGCCTAAGCTTCAGAACAGATGGTTTTGGACTCTTTGGCACTTGAGGCGGGGCTGGTTCCCTAATATGATCGAAAGGGGAATTTAGAAACACTTGACGTTTGTATAGTGATTCAAAAAGAAAAAGATAGCTTAAGCATGTCGTAGAACATACTCGGCACATTCTTCATCTACGAAGACCTCAATGGAACTGACACGAGCTGGCGGAACTGCTGGCCGTGCCTTTGGTGGAATCTGTTAAATGAAATGTCGTCGTCAGTTTATAACTGAACGGAAGAGGGCATGACAGTCTTTCTTCCATTATCTTAAATTAAATTTACTTAACGGATAGTAGTCCGTCCTTCAGAAAAGTATGGATTGGGCAGTTGCTTTATAATATAAAGCAGGGCGAAAGCCTTTTTCGGTAAAAAGTATCACTACCATGGATAGTAATCTGAATCTATTCTTTGAAGAGTTCTAGTGGCTCCACAAAAATACCTTGTGCGAAGTCCATCTGGCAGGCATCATGTTATTTTCTTTGTTTCGATCTGCTTGTGTTCCAAGGGTGTTCCACGCCCGGTCTTTGCACTTAGCTCTCTCAAGGCCCTGACTTGGCAATGGGTTCTCTTTGTAAATTGAAATCGGCGCATTAACATCGATTCTGCGAATGTTCCAATGCAGTCAGTGTTAGTCGAGAAACCCTCCAGGTTTGGCTAGATACCTTGTCTGATTACATGCTAATGTCACTACCTTTGCAGCGTTACCCTAGGCTTTGCCAACAGGCGGGAGTTCTCTGTATGCTGACCTCCTGCCACATCAAATTCAAGATTAGTTTACACCGAGCCAGTCACTTGAAGTTGACGCTGAAGACAGTAACACAACACGCTTACTGGTTTCACCACGGTTCAAGTCACTACCGAATCTGCGTATTGGCTGATCGTCACTTGCTGTATCATCCTGTTACAAGAGATGAATAAAACGATTCAGTGAAGAGTGGAGATCAGACAAAAATAATGGCTGCTATCATTCAAATAGGGCACCTCGTGTTCCTTCTTTTTGATTGATCTGCGGAGAAATGCCTCGTATGTAGTTTCCAACTTCTCCACAGGTTTTGCTTTCCTGATAGTTAAAAAGATGAACAGCTTGAGGATAAAATTTCACCAACTCACTCAAGTATACACACAATTGCATAATTATTAGTGAAAGAAAGGTGAAGTTAAGAACAAGACAATTCCTTCAGTGAACAAAAGGGGAGGCAAGTCAAGTACTCTCTAGGTATAGTCTGTAATGGTGCATACGATCTAGACCGAAAGAACAGTAAAATACAGGACTCCAAGAAATTTAGGATATATTGCTTGCAGACTGGAAACTAATAATAAATATTTATATCGACACTCTCAGACTATGAAATTAGCAATTGGTATTTTTAGATGAAATTAGCAATTGGTCTTAGTAAACTAATGCATCCTGCAAGACATATTTCTTACGGGTGCTTGAATCTACAAAGTAATCTCAAATCCAAGAACCTGCGAAACATTTAAGTGCCAGTGTTTCGTAAGAAGAATCTCACCTAGCTATTCCAAGATTAAAGATCTCGTCAGCTTTCTTAAGCTTGTTCTTCGACTCCATCAGCAATGCATAACGAATGTAGAAAACAGCATGACCCTCACCAATCTGGTTGGATTCCAGGAACCTGAATATCACCTCAGCGTCCGGACAGTTCCCAGCCTGCAAACCAAACTGCAGGTCAAATATACACGCTTGGAATTATAAATAGATCAAGCCGAATTCAGTCAGCAACTCACATATTCTAACCACACTTTGAGGTACCGGAGATCGTCCTTGTACCGCTCATCGTGCCAAAAGGCACGCACACACTGCTCGTAGATCACGACCAGCCCCGAGAACTCCCCACCGGCCGGGAACGACTCCTGAACCCATTTGATGCAGCTGCACACAGGCAGAGCGGAGTAGAGGAGCTATGAGCACCGGGCTTGTAGAAATCGATGCAAGGAGCAACCTTTACCACCCTTGAGACCATGCGCTGAAAGGGGAGGATGGATCAAGTAGAACTTACTCTACCCACGGCTGGAGCGGATCTTCCCCTTGGTACTCTTCGATTGCTTCGATCATCCTCCTGGATCAGTCAATTCATCAAACACAGTACAAGCAAGAATCAGACACTTGTCCAAGAAAGCCGGACCAGAAAGTAAAAAGAAAAAAAACTAAATCCAAGAACCACGAAAGCCCGTGCTGAGAAAGAGCCGTACCTGCGTTCGGCGAGGAGGGCGGCACGCTGGGCGGGGTCGGCGTGCGCCTTGAGGGCTTGGTTGAGGAGGCCGACGTTCCGCCCGCGTTTCAGCGGCCGCACGTTCTCCTTGAAGGTCTCCCACTCGCCGCACATGGCCACCGGCGCCATATCGGGCCCTCCCCCCAGCAGCGCCAGAGTCTCCGCGTCGAGCGCCGCTAGGTCTCCCGCCGCCGCCGCCGCCATGTGTGCCGCTCCTAAGCCTACCGTTGGGCGAGGATAGGATTCAAACTCGACGATTAGACCGTTGCTTTGAGGAGCGGACGCTGCTTAGGGTTGGGTTATATACAATGTCTGGGCTCTTGTCGGTTTTGGGCTTGAAAATGTACGGGCCCAGATCTACGGCCGACCTGATGTATGATATGTTCTTCTTCATGCAGCCAAAAACACCTTTTTTTTGCGGGGGATGCAGCCAAAAACACTATTGTACACAACAATTGTGCCAACAAAAATTGTATGAGTTAATATTTTTTAACAGAGGCTGATAAATATTCATTTTAATTATTTTCTGGCGAATGTTGAAAATCTGTATCACTAGAGCAAACATATTTTTTAAGAGGGGATCCGAATGGTAAAAAAAGCTCAAAGTGTTGGCAATCAATTACCGAAAAAGGCTTTCGCCCCGCTTTATATATAAAGCAAACCGCCAGAGCACAATATCCAACATAAGTTCAACCCACACACACACGAAAGTAGCACAAGACAACAATAAAGGGTTCAGCTGAGGGCACAGCTCAACAAGCCCTAAAAAACACACACGCCCAGACCCAGCATAGGGAGGGGCAGCCAAAACAGGCTAATCAGGCTCGGGAGGAGGTGGCGGAAGCGGGGGGGCCAGACGAAGCGCTATCGAGCGAAGATTGACGATGATGGTGTTGATGGCGTCTCGGTCGGAGGGGCGGCTAAGCGGCCGCCAGAGCTGCACAAAACCACATATTTCAAAGACAGCGTCAGTGGACCGGCGAAGGGGAACACGCTGAATCACAAGCTTATTGCGGACCGTCCAGAGAGTCCACACTAGCGCCCCAATGGTCAGCCACCTAATGTGGCGGCCCAACGGGGGGACGGACTGGATCTCCGCGAAGAGGTCGGGGACGTTGGTATGGCACCAATGACTGCCAACGGCCTCGCGGAAGCAACTCCAAAGGAATTGGGCCGTGCCACACACAAAGAAGATGTGGTTCGAGTCCTCCATCGTATCGCATAAGGGGCACATCCCATCCCCAGGGCCATTACGTTTGAGCACCTCCACCCCAGAAGGTACCCGGCCTCTAATCCATTGTCACAAGAATATCCTGATCTTGAGTGGCAGTTTGATGGCCCAGACAGCCGTGAGAGCATCTGGGGCCGTCGACGGGGCGATGGCCTGGTATAAAGACTTTGAGGAGAAGCGGCCCGAGGGCTCCAGGCGCCAAGATATGCGGTCCGAAGGACTGTCAACGTCGGGAGGGTGGAGGGCGATGCACTCGAGCATGTCCTCCCAGGCAGCAACATCTGGGGGACCGAAGGGGCGGCGAAATGCGAGGCGCCCTAGATCCGAAAGGGCGACCTCGACAGAAACTCTAGGCTCCACCGCGATGGAGAAGAGGTCCGGGAATCGGGCAGCAAAGGGTGCGTCACCCGCCCATCTGTCGAACCAGAATAACGAAGCTGAACCGGACCCAATCGAGATGGAAGAGCCAATGCGCAGGACCGGGAGCAACTGGATGACGGACTGCCAGAACTGGGATCCTCCGGAGCGTTGGCAAAAGGCCAGCGGCTGTCCCCGAAGGTATTTGTTCCTAATGATGTCAAGCCAAAGACCACCGTTGCCATTGGCGATCCTCCACAGCCATCTGGTCAGTAGCGCGATGTTCATGCGTTTGGACGACATGATCCCCAGACCCCCCCTGGTCACGAGGTTTGCATATATCGGGCCAACTGACCATATGGTATTTCTGCTTATCACCCTCGCCAGCCCAGTAGAATCAAGACTGGTACTTGGCAATCTCGTGGTGCAGGGTCTCGTGTAGACTATAGAAGCTCATCAGAAACAAGAGGAGGCTGGACAGCGAGGAGTTGATGAGCACGGTCCTGGCTACCTTGGACAGCCATCTGCCCTGCCAGGGCTCGATCCGGTGTTGAAGCTTAGTCACCGTGTGTCACACCCTGATTTTCATGTCACATTGCTTAAGCTAATTTTCATGTTAAAAATGTGGATTTGCAAAAACTTTTGAGTGTTTTTGACTTTGCTTGATTTGACTTTTGTCTGCTGTTGCTAGTGCTCTAAAAATCAAATAAATTCTCCAACTATTATTCTTCATCTCCTTGACCCAAAACCTTTTCCCAATGATCATGCCATGTGTATAGACCAGTATAGAATTTTCTTATAAAAATATTTTGGCCAAATGGTATTTTCTAAAATTAGTTTTACAAAAACCCCTGAATTGAGGTTTGCACTGCAAGTACCTTATTTAGGGTGTGAAAAATCTTTCAAAAAGTTTATTTGAATCCTATTAGGTATAGGACTCCCAGAAACCACAAAAGTATAATTTTAAAAGTTATTTTTATATTTTATTTAAAAGCTTTTTCTTAAGGCCAGAAATGGTCTTTAATAGGGAAAAATTATTTAATCATTTCAAAAATATGCCAAAATTCAGGGAGACTCATAGGACATATATTGTCTATATATAAGAGTTTCAGCACATGGTCATGTTCAAAATGTTGGGCAAATCCTTCCAAAACCCTTTCTGGATATTTCAAGCTTTTGAAATATTTACAAAGGAAATATTCTCCAAAAATTCCAGGGAAATTCTATCATGTCAAATGTGACATATTTGATGATCTTGCAAAGCCTCATGCCTTGAAGATCAAGGAAACATCCTCAAACCCCTTCATAACCATTCTGTCCATATTTGAAGTTTGAGCAACTTTACATTGCCAAACTTGTCCCAATGCTCTCAAATTTAGTGCACATGCTAGAATGGCCTAATAAGGCATCTAGACCAAATGGCACAAGATTTGGAATAAAGCAACGTGATCAGATCACCCCAAAACCACTTCTGTTCAAATTCAAATTTGAACAACTTTACATTGTCAACTTTTTATCTGGAGCCTCAAACTTTGTGGGCATGTTCATAACCCCAAATGATGATGCTACACCAAGTGGTGCATCAAGGGGAGATGATTTGCTTAACTCAAACATGGTGAAACCATTTCTGTTGATTTCTAGGGTTCACCAAAGTTACATTGGCCACTTTGCCCAAATGAGTTCAAATTTGGTGTAGGGGCCTAATTATAGGTGACATTTGATCCTGTTAAGTCCCATGTCAAGTGGATGTCATTTGCTTGACCAAACACTGATCAAACACCTTCTGGCTTTCTACTAAAACCTTCATCTTGATCACTTTTACTTTTCTCCATGGCCTCAACTTTTTACCACATGTTCATTTAGTTACTGGCTACCCCCAGTAACTTCCCCAGCACCCCAGCTCCATGATTGAGGGGGTAAAACCCCAATTCACTCTCCTGGACAGCAGTAAACTCCCTCTCTTTCACCTCTCTCCTTATTCCAGTGGCCTCCAAGAGCATCCAAGGCCACATGCCATTTCTTTACTCCACTTCTGACCTTCTAGACAACCTTTGGCTTGTTGGACACGACCAGAGCGGCGAGGTCACGACCATGTCAGCCAAAAGCGTGCTCTGGAGCGCGCTACAGTGCGCTCCCGCACTGTATCCGCCCCCAATCGGCTGCTTCCGACAGCATCGGGCCTCCCCCTCGTGTCCCTCGAGGCGGCCTCGACATCCGCAACCTGCCAGGCGGTCGGCCCCCTCCTCTCTCCTCCGCCCTCACCCCTGCTTGCACGCGCGCCGTGGCCGCCCGAGCGCTCCAGTGAGCAAGCTCACACGCGCGGCCCTCTGACGCCTCCCCGCCCCTTCTCTTCCTTCCTCTCGACTTGGACCACGCCCACGCACACCGCAGACACCCCGGAACCTACCCCCGTGGCCTCCCGAGCCATTGCCGCAGCCACGCGTGCGCCGCGTCCACGGTGAGCTGCGGGATGTCTATATGAGACTGCCCCAGGCCCTCCTCTCCGTCCCATTTGCTCCCTATCCTTCCCAAACACCCTCTGGACCCATCCCTCACTCTTCCCGTGCCCTGCAGCCGCCTCCCTGGCCGGAGCAGAGCCGCCGGCCGCCGCTCAAATTCAGGCGACCCCGAGCCCCTCTCTCCCCCTTGGCCACCCTGGTGCCGTCACACGACCTCCAGGGAGCTCCCCACATCCGTCTATCCTCCCCGAGGTGGACGTGCGCTCGAAGCCCAAAGTGGCCGGAGCCCTCCTCCGCCACGGTTGCCCCCTTGCTCGATCTGGTCCTCCCCGGCGGGCGTGTCACCCACGACCGGATGCGCCTCTCCGCGCTGGTCGTTCCGGTGACCGGAGCGTCGCCGGAGACGGCCTGAGTCGACGGGGCCACGCCGGCGAGCGCTCGGCCGCGCCTCCTCTGCCTCGCCTCTGTTCGCGCGGGAGGAAGAAGACGACCTGCCGTTGGGGGCCCGCGCGTCAGCGACCTGGAGGCTGGGCCCTCCGTTTAAGTGGAGGCGGATCTGGCCCCGACCGCTTCCCCTGCGCGGAAGCGCCTTTCCGGGCGGGTGCCTTCGACGTGGCCAGGCTCCTGTGCACGCGGCCGAGCTGATGGGCCGGCCCAGTCACGGTGCAGCTATTCTTCCCCCTGCGCGCAAGGGTAAAGCCCCTTTTTCCTTTTCCTTTTCTCTATCCAGTCAACTCCAAAAATCTTCCAAATATTCAAATGAACTCCAAATTGCATGATTCAAATTTCCTATGGCTCCATAAATCATGCTCTATCACATGGTGCAACATGCACATTATTCCAGAAACTTTCCCTACACAAATATTTATTAAATGCCTTTAATTCATTTCTGTGATGAACTTTAGAAAATCACAGAGAGCTCAATCTTGATCCAAATGCAGTGATTTAAGTTCCTAGATGCTTGTCATGTCCAAACTTCATTTTGGAACATTTTTAATAATAGTTTATGTACCACACCAAATATTGAGCCATTTCTTCATATTTATCAGCTTTGCAAAATCCTAGGAAATTCATTTCAAATCCAAATCCATTGAAACCAACTCCTAGATGCTTCTAAAATCATGACTTGTTGATGGGTGCCTTTGCTCATCATTCAAGAAAATATTTCTGTATACTTCTTTCAAATCCATAAACCCCTTGATTCCATCATATTGGAATGTTCCAAACTACCTATTGATCCAACATCTATGAAACCACCTTGGTCATTTCTAATATGACCAGAGGTATCCTAGAAAAGTTCAACTCCTATTTTTAGAGCACTTTTATTTTTTGCTTTGATTGTGTTGCTTATTATGATTGTTTCCATCGTTAGTTGACGTAATAAACGGAGTATTCGGAGATGGACCAGAAGATTTGAAGACTCGGAAGAATATGGAAAGCAGCCCTTTGACCATGTTCGAGAAACCTTTTTATGCATGTCTCATAGCACCTTTATATTCAATGCATCGGAATCATGTTGAGGTGGAAACCACTTTGGTTGCTACCCCTGTTACTTTACTGTTGAAACTTGCATCAAACATGACCCTACCTTCCTATGAGGGTTATGTGGGTGGGAGTAGATAGATGTATGCTATAGTAGTTGGCTACGCAAAGTGGGTCGGGGTTATGCATTGAGTGAAACAAGTGTGGTCTGACATACTTGCAAATGACCCAGTGGGTGCCACTAATGCCCCTGGGAGTTGATGAGGAGCTAGGGCACTACTTGGTGAAGAATTAGTGTGCCGAGGCTTGACGGAAGTGTTGTTTACAGAGATGGATTAGATTTATGTGTGACTACCGTCCCAACCAAACATGCGCAGCCACTCTACCCTTATATGGGAAAGGGCATTATTGATTACCTAGGTCGATACTAGCATGGTGCCCGCATTACTAGTGACGGGGGTGACATGAGGTCACTCTCGGGACGGGGTCGCGCTTGGATAGGCGGCCATGACTGTCTTTACAGGGCACCGGACACACCGTTGGTACCCCGTGCTTGTGATATGTGATGAATACGGAGCGAGTCTCCACAAACCTTGAGATGTGAAATGTTTGGCACGGGGCTGCTACCAATCGAGTGGACTCTATGTTAGTGTCGTCTAGGGAAAGATAGTGATCGGGTGCTTACCCCGGGTACCTGAGGTACCGCGGGTCGTGGATGACACGGAAGTTCCCCGGATCTTGTGGGTAAAGTGTGCAACCTCTGCAGAGTGTCAAACTATTCGAATAGCCGTGTCCGCGGTCAAGGACAGTTGGGTGGTGCTACTTAGACTACGTCCATAAGTTTCTGGGAAACAACACGATTCAGAGATATTGTTGATGTGATTGTGAGAAAGTCTCAATGAGCTTGAACATGAGTTGATTGCAACTCTTTCTCGATATTGATGTCTATGACCTCCTGATACTTGTTACAGACACATGCATATCCATGTTATATGTTGATCATACTTGCATATGAAAAACTAGCTTTCCGCAAAACTACCAATTTAGTAGTAGAGCCTTGCATAAATTATTCTGTTATCACACTTGGGTTGCTTGCGAGTACATTCAATGTACTCATTGGCTTGCCACTGGTTATTTTATTGGCCAGGCATGAGAGAACAGGTTATGATGAAGATTTCTTGGCGACGAGCATGCGAGCTAGGACACTTCCCATTCAGAATGCCTGTAGGGTTAAGGCAGATGGCATGGGTCCCAGTTGTCTTTGAGGATTTCCGCTGCGATGATATACTCAAGACTTGACCATTATGGTCCTACTTGTGTAACATGGTATGTAAGGATGTAAGACTCTTGTTATTCAGCTTCTGTGTGTTCAGTGAGCATTGATCTCTGGGATCACTGTACACGTGCATTCGGTGATCACGACTTATGAGTCGGGGTCCCCACAGAGCTGGTATCAGAGCCATCCTGACTGTAGGAAGCCTTAGTTAGCATGGTCGTTAGTTAGGGTAAAACTATTTCCAAAACTATTAGTAGATTTCAAAACTATCTATACTTCTCTTCCCTTCTCAGTTTTTCGAAAACTAGGCTATACTTGATCTCTTCCCCTTCAAAATCTTGGTCGCTAGAACCCTTATGCCCCAGACCACCGGATTTTCTCACCACTTTTGCACGCAAGATTGGTGACACCACGACAAGATGATATCGACAGAAACTACACCCTCGATGAGTGTGGACATGAAGACCCAGAAGATGGGGGACACCCTTGACTAGAGCCCCCAAGATGGTGCAACTTTGGCCTATAAATGACCAGGGTATAGGTTATGCAAAATCATGATATGCATCGCTAATAGAGTAATCCTGTCACTACCGTTGTTGTATCGGCAACCACCGGTGGATGAGAACCTTGCCATTTGGACCGCCTCACTATAGTGGGCAGGAAAACGGTTCTCTTCGTCCCCCGCTCTTGGTGTCGATGTTTTCATCAACGAAATCGACATGTTGGACCTCTATTATGCCTTGTTATTGTCATTACATATGGATTGCCTACCTGGTACCCTCGACGTCCCAGGAGGCACAAGGGATCGTCATGATTAAAGAGACAAGAGAAGACCAAGTCAACGCCAGCTACAAGGAGGCACCTTCACCACCTCACCTCATCAGGCGAGAAGATGTTGAAGATTCTACAGGCTCAACCTGGATCGTTCATCAAGCAACTACAAGGGGCATAGCAACTTCCGAGGAAGCTCAGAAGACTGCACGAGGCACAAGTCACGACACTGAGTCCGAGAACCCCTAGGGTAGGATGAGTCGTGTACCCCCTATGCGCAGTCGAGTCCATATGATGGTTCGAATAGAACCATGATTGTGTGTTGTTTGCTTTTATTTGTTTGTGTTTTGATATAAGTCGCACTTTTGCCCCAGGCAACAAGTGCATGGCTATATCACCTTCCTTGCCTTGTTTCTTTTGTTTCGGCCTTTTTGCACCTGTTGTTGCACCTGCACTATAGCACCCCCTTTAGGCATTTCCCTCCTCTACGCTGTTTCTTCCCTCTATTCTCTCTCTCCCCAATTGAAGACCCGCAAGACAAGATGCACCTAGGATTCTACCTCGACAGCCAACTGGCACCGAAGACTTCTGGTACACCCTCCATGATCTATTGCAACTCCGTAGAGTTATGTTTAACCCTCCAGACCAGTAACCCTCTTCCTAGACCCTTTGAGACTTCCCGAGACACTCCAGCACGAATCCTTAACCATGTGCCTAACCCATGGTAAAGCAAGAGAACCTGTTAAACCTTTGCAACCTTGCACAACACTGGGTTCGTAAAGGAGCTAGTGGACACGATGAGTGAGCACATTTTCATCCTAATATAGCACGAGGTCTGACGATGCCATAGATAGACCAGTTCGAGGATATTGGACAGATGACTTGGTGGCTTTATATTAGTGACTTCGAGGAATTATCTGAGACCTTGATGGATTGTGAGGTTTTCATATTGGTGGGATCACGACTATGGGGAAGTATGTAGAAGTGCCCGTTGGGCATGAGATTTGGATTTATGTAGGTGATTCTGGTTGGTATAATGCTGGATATGTCTGCATGGTTCGGAGTAAGATTGGATTCAGGCCTATGATCCTGATTATGATACCATGCTTCTCGGTGGACAATAACCTAGGAGATTGGATTATTTGTCGGAGTTGATTTAGGGATCTATTTAGTCGTGATCTTGGAGTTTACTTGACCCGGATGACGGGAATTTGATGGACTTACTATCGTGATGCATAGTCCTTCCAAGTATTTGGGGATTATAGGGACTTGAGATCTTGCGGAACACCGTAGACACCGGATTTGTAGGATTGTTGGATTATGTGGTGATTGATGGTAATTACCGGGCTATTGGAGTTGATCTATAGGAAGGAAACAAATCTTGGAGTGGCATATGACGTGTTTCCTTAGAATAGAGATGCATTATCGTGAGCCTTGCAAGATTAGGTTGAGTGCTTGGATTGTGGAGTTTAATTTAAGCTCAGCAGCATGTATGATCTACCTTTGGATTTTAGAGGAAGACATACATATAGATTTGGGGATCATAGACAAGTATAATTTTATGAGACCGTCTCTTGAGAATCATGAGGATATGAATGGCAATGAGTGGTGATTAAAGTTGGTCTATGCGAGAAGATGCTTTTCCCGTTTGGAGTACTAGATAGAGCTATTGGCATCTCAGAAACTATGCTTAAGGATAAGATGATATAAGTTCACTCACTCACTAGAATCCTTGAAACCCTTAAGCCCCACCGAGACCACCACCAGTACCCCAGCTTACCTTGCGTACCCCTTAGACCTCATGGAGTAATTGGACAAGTTGGGTAACATCATTAATTGATGGCCTACTTGTTTGCCCGAAGACAAAGAAGAGACTGACAGCTGGATAGAAGACATTTGAAGACCGCCCTGTCAAGAAAGGAAGATCTACACCAACCACTGTCATCAAGAAGAAAACTTCCGCGTTGAAGACCGGGCGTATCTGCAAACCACTCCTCTCTATGGGGCCGAGCTTTTCCGTGTCGAAGGAACGCTCACACCAAGTTATATCAAGACTTGAAGGCACGATTCTGGTGGCACCAGATGAAAAGAGAGCTTGCAACCTATGTTGCAAAGTGTGATGTGTGCCAAAGGGTCAAGCTGAATATCAGCGACCCGCTGGATTGCTTCAACCACTCAAGGCTCCTGAGTGGAAGTGGGATAAAGACGGAATGAACTTCGTCACTAGATTACCAAGGTCGAATAGAGGACATGACTCTATCTGGGTCATAGTCGATCATTTGACCAAGGTGGACCATTCCATTCCTGTCAAGACCACTTATGATGGCAACCGGCTGGCAGCTCTCTACATCGACCGAATCGTAAGTCTTCACGGCATTCCCAAGGAGATTGTGTCAGATCGAGGAGCCCAGTTCACCTCAAGGTTCTGGAAGAAGTTCCAAGAAGCCTTGGGAACCAAGTATCTTTCAGCACGGCTTTCCACCCACAGACCGGAGGTCAGACAGAACGAGTCAATCAGATTCTCGAAGTCACGACTCCGAGCCTGTGTCTTGACATATGGAGCCAAGTGGGAGGATTGTCTCCCTTTTTGCCGAATTCTCCTATAACAACAGTTACCAGTCGAGCCTTCAGATGGCACCATTTGAGGTGTTGTACGGACGCAGATGTCGCACACCCCTCAACTGGTCAGAGACTGGAGAAGGGCTAGTCCTTGGACCGGATATTCTCCGCGCAGCGGAAGAGCAAGTCCAACTAGTCAGAGAATGTTTGAAGGCAGCCAAGTCAAGGCAAAAGAGCTATGCTGACACTCACCGTCGGAACATGAGTTTCCATATCGGGGACCACGTGTACCTGCGGGTAACTCCTCTGAAGGGAAACAAGCGTTTCCACGTCAAGGGGAAGCTCGCACCAAGGTTCATTGGACCCCTTGAGATCACTGCAAGTCATGTGGTAGACGGCTCCCCAGCTAGATCTACCACCTGAGATACCCTCCGTGCACCAAATCTTCCACGAGCCCCCGCTCTGGAAGTGCTTCTTACCTCCTAGCTAGCCCGATGCCCGCAAGGACATCGATCACCGAGCCTTTGACAGCTAACCCAACCTAACCTATGCAAGAGACCCCTCAGCAACCTCCATCAAGAAAGGCATCAAGCAAGAAGCCATACCATCAAGCACTTCAGGATTCCAAGGAGCACCGCTCGGAAGCAGAACCAACAAGGAGAAGTGAAGACTACCCCGTATCCAAGACTCTGCCTTTCTTTCCACGCCTAGTCTGGGAATCTCGGGGACGAGATTCTTGTAAGGGGGGTAGGTCTGTCACACCCTGATTTTCATGTCACATTGCTTAAGCTAATTTTCATGTTAAAAATGTGGATTTGCAAAAACTTTTGAGTGTTTTTGACTTTGCTTGATTTGACTTTTGTCTGCTGTTGCTAGTGCTCTAAAAATCAAATAAATTCTCCAACTCTTATTCTTCATCTCCTTGACCCAAAACCTTTTCCCAATGATCATGCCATGTGTATAGACCAGTATAGAATTTTCTTATAAAAATATTTTGGCCAAATGGTATTTTCTAAAATTAGTTTTACAAAAACCCTTGAATTGAGATTTGCACTGCAAGTACCTTATTTAGGGTGTGAAAAATCTTTCAAAAAGTTTATTTGAATCCTATTAGGTATAGGACTCCCAGAAACCACAAAAGTATAATTTTAAAAGTTATTTTTATATTTTATTTAAAAGCTTTTTCTTAAGGCCAGAAATGGTCTTTAATAGGGAAAAATTATTTAATCATTTCAAAAATATTTGCCAAAATTCAGGGAGACTCATAGGACATATATGGTCTATATATAAGAGTTTCAGCACATGGTCATGTTCAAAATGTTGGGCAAATCCTTCCAAAACCCTTTCTGGATATTTCAAGCTTTTGAAATATTTACAAAGGAAATATTCTCCAAAAATTCCAGGGAAATTCTATCATGTCAAATGTGACATATTTGATGATCTTGCAGAGCCTCATGCCTTGAAGATCAAGGAAACATCCTCAAACCCCTTCATAACCATTCTGTCCATATTTGAAGTTTGAGCAACTTTACATTGCCAAACTTGTCCCAATGCTCTCAAATTTGGTGCACATGCTAGAATGGCCTAATAAGGCATCTAGACCAAATGGCACAAGATTTGGAATAAAGCAACATGATCAGATCACCCAAAACCACTTCTGTTCAAATTCAAATTTGAACAACTTTACATTGTCAACTTTTTATCTGGAGCCTCAAACTTTGTGGGCATGTTCATAACCCCAAATGATGATGCTACACCAAGTGGTGCATCAAGGGGAGATGATTTTCTTAACTCAAACATGGTGAAACCATTTCTGTTGATTTCTAGGGTTCACCAAAGTTACATTGGCCACTTTGCCCAAATGAGTTCAAATTTGGTGTAGGGGCCTAATTATAGGTGACATTTGATCCTGTTAAGTCCCATGTCAAGTGGATGTCATTTGCTTGACCAAACACTGATCAAACACCTTCTGGCTTTCTACTAAAACCTTCATCTTGATCACTTTTACTTTTCTCCATGGCCTCAACTTTTTACCACATGTTCATTTAGTTACTGGCTACCCCCAGTAACTTCCCCAGCACCCCAGCTCCATGATTGAGGGGGTAAAACCCCAATTCACTCTCCTGGACAGCAGTAAACTCCCTCTCTTTCACCTCTCTCCTTATTCCAGTGGCCTCCAAGAGCATCCAAGGCCACAGGCCATTTCTTTACTCCACTTCTGACCTTCTAGACAACCTTTGGCTTGTTGGACACGACCAGAGTGGCGAGGTCACGACCATGTCAGCCAAAAGCGTGCTCTGGAGCGCGCTACAGTGCGCTCCCGCACTGTAGCCACCCCCAATCAGCTGCTTCCGACATCATCGGGCCTCCCCCTCATGTCCCTCAAGGCGGCCTCGACGTCCGCAACCTGCCAGGCGGTCGGCCCCCTCCTCTCTCCTCCTCGCTCACCCCTGCTCGCACGCGCGTCGTGGCCGCCCGAGCGCTCCAGTGAGCAAGCTCACACGCGCGGCCCTCTGACGCCTCCCTGCCCCTTCTCTTCCTTCCTCTCGACTTGGACCACGCCCACGCACACCGCAGACACCCCGGAACCTACCCCCGTGGCCTCCCGAGCCATTGCCGCAGCCACGCGTGCGCCGCGTCCACAGTGAGCTGCGGGATGTCTATATGAGACTGCCCCAGGCCCTCCTCTCCGTCCCATTTGCTCCCTCTCCTTCCCAAACACCCTTTGGACCCATCCCTCACTCTTCCCGTGCCCTGCAGCCGCCTCCCTGGCCGGAGCAGAGCCGCCGGCCGCCGCTCAAATTCAGGCGACCCCGAGCCCCTCTCTCCCCCTTGGCCACCCTGGTGCCGTCACACGACCTCCAAGGAGCTCCCCACCTCCGTCTATCCTCCCCGAGGTGGCCGTGCGCTCGAAGCCCAAAGTGGCCGGAGCCCTCCTCCGCCACGGTTGCCCCCTTGCTCGATCTGGTCCTCCCCGGCGGGCGTGTCACCCACGGCCGGATGCGCCTCTCCGCGTTGGTCGTTTCGGTGGCCGGAGCGTCGCCGGAGATGACCTGAGTCGACGGGGCCACGCCGGCGAGCGCTCGTTCGCGCCTCCTCTGCCTCGCCTCTGTTCGCGCGGGAGGAAGAAGACGGCCTGCCGTTGGGGGCCCGCGCGTCAGCGACCTGGAGGCTGGGCCCTCCGTTTAAGTGGAGGCGGATCTGGCCCCGACCGCTTCCCCTGCGCGGAAGCGCCTTTCCAGGCGGGCGCCTTCGACGTGGCCAGGCTCCTGTGCACGCGGCCGAGCTGATGGGCCGGCCCAGTCACGGTGCAGCTATTCTTCGCCCTGCGCGCAAGGGTAAAGCCCCTTTTTCCTTTTCCTTTTCTCTATCCAGTCAACTCCAAAAATCTTCCAAATATTCAAATGAACTCCAAATTGCATGATTCAAATTTCCTATGGCTCCATAAATCATGCTCTATCACATGGTGCAACATGCACATTATTCCAGAAACTTTCCCTACACAAATATTTATCAAATGCCTTTAATTCATTTCTGTGATGAACTTTAGAAAATCACAGAGAGCTCAATCTTGATCCAAATGTAGTGATTCAAGTTCCTAGATGCGTGTCATGTCCAAACTTAGTTTTGGAACATTTTTAATAATAGTTTCTGTACCACACCAAATATTGAGCCATTTCTTCATATTTATCAGCTTTGCAAATTCCTAGGAAATTCATTTCAAATCCAAATCCATTGAAACCAACTCCTAGATGCTTCTTAAATCATGACTTGTTGATGGGTGCCTTTGCTCATCATTCAAGAAAATATTTCTGTATACTTCTTTCAAATCCATAAACCCCTTGATTCCATCATATTGGAATGTTCCAAACTACCTATTGATCCAACATCTATGAAACCACCTTGGTCATTTCTAATATGACCAGAGGTATCCTAGAAAAGTCCAACTCCTATTTTTAGAGCACTTTTATTTTTGCTTTGATTGTGTTGCTTATTATGATTGTTTCCATCGTTAGTTGACGTAATAAACGGAGTATTCGGAGATGGACCAGAAGATTTGAAGACTCGGAAGAATAAGGCAAGCAGCCCTTTGACCATGTTCGAGAAACCTTTTTATGCATGTCTCATAGCACCTTTATATTCAATGCATCGGAATCATGTTGAGGTGGAAACCACTTTGGTTGCTACCCCTGTTACTTTACTGTTGAAACTTGCATCAAACATGACCCTACCTTCCTATGAGGGTTATGTGGGTGGGAGTAGATAGATGTATGCTATAGTAGTTGGCTACGCAAAGTGGGTCGGGGTTATGCATTGAGTGAAACAAGTGTGGTCTGACATACTTGCAAATGACCCAGTGGGTGCCACTAATGCCCCTGGGAGTTGATGAGGAGCTAGGGCACTACTTGGTGAAGAATTAGTGTGCCGAGGCTTGACGGAAGTGTTGTTTACAGAGATGGATTAGATTTATGTGTGACTACCGTCCCAACCAAACATGCGCAACCACTCTACCCTTATATGGGAAAGGGCATTATTGATTACCTAGGTCGATACTAGCATGGTGCCCGCATTACTAGTGACGGGGGTGACATGAGGTCACTCTCGGGACGGGGTCGCGCTTGGATAGGCGGCCATGACTGTCTTTACAGGGCACCGGACACACCGTTGGTACCCCGTGCTTGTGATATGTGATGAATACGGAGCGAGTCTCCACAAACCTTGAGATGTGAAATGTTTGGCACGGGGCTGCTACCAATCGAGTGGACTCTATGTTAGTGTCGTCTAGGGAAAGATAGTGATCGGGTGCTTACCCTGGGTACCTGAGGTACCGCGGGTCGTGGATGACACGGAAGTTCCCCGGATCTTGTGGGTAAAGTGTGCAACCTCTGCAGAGTGTCAAACTATTCGAATAGCCGTGTCCGCGGTCAAGGACAGTTGGGTGGTGCTACTTAGACTACGTCCATAAGTTTCTGGGAAACAACACGATTCAGAGATATTGTTGATGTGATTGTGAGAAAGTCTCAATGAGCTTGAACATGAGTTGATTGCAACTCTTTCTCGATATTGATGTCTGTGACCTCCTGATACTTGTTACAGACACATGCATATCCATGTTATATGTTGATCATACTTGCATATGAAAAACTAGCTTTCCGCAAAACTACCAATTTAGTAGTAGAGCCTTGCATAAATTATTCTGTTATCACACTTGGGTTGCTTGCGAGTACATTCAATGTACTCATTGGCTTGCCACTGGTTATTTTATTGGCCAGGCATGAGAGAACAGGTTATGATGAAGATTTCTTGGCGACGAGCATGCGAGCTAGGACGCTTCCCAGTCAGAATGCCTGTAGGGTTAAGGCAGATGGCATGGGTCCCAGTTGTCTTTGAGGATTTCCGCTGCGATGATATACTCAAGACTTGACCATTATGGTCCTACTTGTGTAACATGGTATGTAAGGATGTAAGACTCTTGTTATTCAGCTTCTGTGTGTTCAGTGAGCATTGATCTCTGGGATCACTGTACACGTGCATTCGGTGATCACGACTTATGAGTCGGGGTCCCCACAGAGCTGGTATCAGAGCCATCCTGACTGTAGGAAGCCTTAGTTAGCATGGTCGTTAGTTAGGGTAAAACTATTTCCAAAACTATTAGTAGATTTCAAAACTATCTATACTTCTCTTCCCTTCTCAGTTTTTCGAAAACTAGGCTATACTTGATCTCTTCCCCTTCAAAACCTTGGTCGCTAGAACCCTTATGCCCCAGACCACCGGATTTTCTGTAATCCTCGTGGAGTGCACCTCGCCCAACACTTACCCACCACTTTTGCACGCAAGATTGGTGACACCACGACAAGATGATATCGACAGAAACTACACCCTCGATGAGTGTGGACATGAAGACCCAGAAGATGGGGGACACCCTTGACTAGAGCCCCCAAGATGGTGCAACTTTGGCCTATAAATGACCAGGGTATAGGTTATGCAAAATCATGATATGCATCGCTAATAGAGTAATCCTGTCACTACCGTTGTTGTATCGGCAACCACCGGTGGATGAGAACCTTGCCATTTGGTCCGCCTCACTATAGTGAGTAGGAAAACGGTTCTCTTCATTCCCCGCTCTTGGTGTCGATGTTTTCATCAACGAAATCGACATGTTGGACCTCTATTATGCCTTGTTATTGTCATTACATATGGATTGCCTACCTGGTACCCTCGACGTCCCAGGAGGCACAAGGGATCGTCATGATTAAAGAGACAAGAGAAGACCAAGTCAACGCCAGCTACAAGGAGGCACCTTCACCACCTCACCTCATCAGGCGAGAAGATGTTGAAGATTCTACAGGCTCAACCTGGATCGTTCATCAAGCAACTACAAGGGTCATAGCAACTTCCGAGGAAGCTCAGAAGACTGCACGAGGCACAAGTCACGACACTGAGTCCGAGAACCCCTAGGGTAGGATGAGTCGTGTACCCCCTATGCGCAGTCGAGTCCATATGATGGTTCGAATAGAACCATGATTGTGTGTTGTTTGCTTTTATTCGTTTGTTTGATATAAGTCGCACTTTTGCCCCAGGCAACAAGTGCATGGCTATATCACCTTACTTGCCTTGTTTCTTTTGTTTCGGCCTTTTTGCACCTGTTTGTTGCACCTGCACTATAGCACCCCCTTTAGGCATTTCCCTCCTCTACGCTGCTTCTTCCCTCTATTCTCTCTCTCCCCAATTGAAGACCCGTAAGACAAGATGCACCAAGGATTCTACCTCGACAGCCAACTGGCACCGAAGACTTCTGGTACACCCTCCATGATCTATTGCAACTCCGTAGAGTTATGTTTAACCCTCCAGACCAGTAACCCTCTTCCTAGACCCTTTGAGACTTCCCGAGACACTCCAGCACGAATCCTTAACCATGTGCCTAACCCATGGTAAAGCAAGAGAACCTGTTAAACCTTTGCAACCTTGCACAACACTGGGTTCGTAAAGGAGCTAGTGGACACGATGAGTGAGCACATTTTCATCCTAATATAGCACGAGGTCTGACGATGCCATAGATAGACCAGTTCGAGGATATTGGACAGATGACTTGGTGGCTTTATATCAGTGACTTCAAGGAATTATCTGAGACCTTGATGGATTGTGAGGTTTTCATATTGGTGGGATCACGACTATGGGGAAGTATGTAGAAGTGCCCGTTGGGCATGAGATTTGGATTTATGTAGGTGATTCTGGTTGGTATAATGCTGGATATGTCTGCATGGTTCGAAGTAAGATTGGATTCAGGCCTATGATCCTGATTATGATACCATGCTTCTCGGTGGACAATAACCTAGGAGATTGGATTATTTGTCGGAGTTGATTTAGGGATCTATTTAGTCGTGATCTTGGAGTTTACTTGACCCGGATGACGGGAATTTGATGGACTTACTATCGTGATGCATAGTCCTTCCAAGTATTTGGGGATTATAGGGACTTGAGATCTTGCGGAACACCGTAGACACCGGATTTGTAGGATTGTTGGATTATGTGGTGATTGATGGTAATTACCGGGCTATTGGAGTTGATCTATAGGAAGGAAACAAATCTTGGAGTGGCATATGACGTGTTTCCTTAGAATAGAGATGCATTATCGTGAGCCTTGCAAGATTAGGTTGAGTGCTTGGATTGTGGAGTTTAATTTAAGCTCAGCAGCATGTATGATCTACCTTTGGATTTTAGAGGAAGACATACATATAGATTTGGGGATCATAGACAAGTATAATTTTATGAGACCGTCTCTTGAGAATCATGAGGATATGAATGGCAATGAGTGGTGATTAAAGTTGGTCTATGCGAGAAGATGCTTTTCCCGTTTGGAGTACTAGATAGAGCTATTGGCATCTCAGAAACTATGCTTAAGGATAAGATGATATAAGTTCACTCACTCACTAGAATCCTTGAAACCCTTAAGCCCCACCGAGACCACCACCAGTACCCCAGCTTACCTTGCGTACCCCTTAGACCTCATGGAGTAATTGGACAAGTTGGGTAACATCATTAATTGATGGCCTACTTGTTTGCCCGAAGACAAAGAAGAGACAGACAGCTGGATAGAAGACATTTGAAGACCGCCCTGTCAAGAAAGGAAGATCTACACCAACCACTGTCATCAAGAAGAAAACTTCCGCGTTGAAGACCGGGCATATCTGCAAACCACTCCTCTCTATGGGGTCGAGCTTTTCCGTGTCGAAGGAACGCTCACACCAAGTTGTATCAAGACTTGAAGGCACGATTCTGGTGGCACCAGATGAAAAGAGAGATTGCAACCTATGTTGCAAAGTGTGATGTGTGCCAAAGGGTCAAGCTGAATATCAGCGACCCGCTGGATTGCTTCAACCACTCAAGGCTCCTGAGTGGAAGTGGGATAAAGACGGAATGAACTTCGTCACTAGATTACCAAGGTCGAATAGAGGACATGACTCTATCTGGGTCATAGTCGATCATTTGACCAAGGTGGACCATGTTGAACAAGAAGGGGAAGAAGGGGTCACCCTGCCTAACCCCACAGAGCGTGGGGAAGTAGGGGCCCGCCTCCCCATTGATGTTAACTGCGGTCCGACCAGAAGAGACCATCTGCATAACCCGGGTGACCCACCGGTCATCAAAGCCTTTGCGGAGAAGAACCTCCCGCAAGAAGGCCCAGGAGACGGTGTCGTAAGCCTTGTGGAAGTCGATCTTCAAGAAGACCGCACGCTGGCGCCTAGTGCGCACCTCGTGCAGGACCTCATGGAAGACCAGAACGCCATCCAAAATATATCGGCCGTGGATGAAGGCCGATTGATTAGGATTGGTGATACGGTCGGCAAGAAGGGTCACCCTATTGGCGTACCCCTTTGCCAGAATACGGAAGATCACGTTGATCACCGTGATAGGTCGGAACTGGCGGATGTCGGAGGCCCCCGCCACCTTGGGGATGAGGGTGATGAGCCCATAGTTAAGGCGGGAGAGGTCGATGGCTCCCACATAGAACTCCTCGAACAGGGCCATCACCTCCGGCTTAATCACATCCCAGAAGGTCTGGAAGAACTTCACGGAGAGGCCATCCGGGCCAGGAGCGGAGGTAGGGTTCATCCCCTTGATGGCCGCCCACACCTCATCCACAGAGAAGGGGGCCGTAAGAGCCACGTTCTCATCGTCTGAGACGCGCTGGTGAGATGCCCAGAAGGCCGGTGCTAGGGACAGCGCTCCCCGTGGGGAGGGAGCAAAAAGGGCTTTATAAAAGCCATCGACGTGAGCGCGAATCTCGGCAGGACGCTGGAGGAGGGTCTCCCCATCCCAGAGGAGGGGGAGGTAGTTGCGACGACGACGGCTGTTAGTGTCACACCCTGCATTTTGTAACATGTTATTTGTATCCTTGAAGCATGAAAATTTGGACCAGCAAAATTTTTTAGCATCATTTGGCTTTTATTTGGAATTGAGTTTTCTTCATTTGCTTTTTCATGTGCTCATTAAAGTCAACTATGACCTCTTGTAGATTTCATCTCCATACCCAAAACTTCTGCCCAATGATCATGCCAAGTGTTATATAACAGTATAGTATTTTCTTACAAAATTAATTTGGCCAAAAAGTATTTTATAAATTTAGTTTTCCAAAAACCCCTGAATTGAGATTTGCACTGCAAGTACTTGATTTAGGGTGAGAAAATTATTTCAAAAGGTTTATTTGAGACCTAGTAGTCATAGGACTCCCAGAAACCACAAAGGTATAATTTTAAAAGTTATTTTCCTATTTTATTTAAAAGCTTTTTCTTAAGGCCAGAAATGGTCTTTAATAGGGAAAAATTATTTAACTATTTCAAAAATATTTGCCAAAATTCAGAGAGACTCAGAGGACATATATTGTCCATATATAAGAGTTTCAACACTTGGTCATGTTCAAAATAATGGGCTAAACCCTCTAAAACCCTTTCTGGATATTTCAAGCTTTTGAAATATTTACAAAGGAAATTTTCTCCAAAAATTCCAGGGAAATTCTATCATGTCATATATGACATATTTGATGATCTTGCCAAGTCCCATGCCTTGGGAAGCAAGAAAACATCTTCAAACCCCTTCATAACCATTCTGTCCATATTTGAAGTTTGAGCAACTTTACATTGCCAAACTTGTCCAAATGCTCTCAAACTTGGTGCACATGCTAGAATGACATAATAAGGCATCTAGACCAAATGGCACAAGAATTTGAATATAGCAACTTGATCAGATCACCTCAAAACCCCTTCTGTTCAAATGCAAATTTGAACAACTTTACATTACCAACTTTTTATCTGGAGCTTCAAACTTTGTGGGCATGATCAATACCCCAAATAATGATGCTACACCAAGTGGTGCATCAAGGGGAGATGATTAGCTTGACTCAATCAAGATGAAACTGTTTCTGTTGATTTCTAGGGTTCACCAAAGTTACACTGGCTAGTTTCTTCAAATGAGCCCAAATTTGGTGAAGCACCCTATTTTCTCATGTCTTTCAACCCTGTTAAGTGCCATGTCAAGTGGAGGTCATTTACTTGACCAAACACTGATCAAACACCTTCTGCAGATTTACTAAAACCTCCAACTTGATCACTTTTACTTTTCTCCATGGCCTCAACTTCTTACCACATGATAATTGAGTTACTAGCTACCTCCAGTAACTTCCCCAGCACCCCAGCTCCATGATTGAGGGGTGAAAGCCCTGTTTTACCTTGCTGTACAGCAAGTTTTCACCAAGTCCTCAGCATCCTCACTCTCTCTCAGCATCTCCAGGGCATCCAAGGCCTCAGGCCATTTCTTTACACTTTCCTCAACGTGCTAGACACTGTTGGACACGCTGGTTTGGACCAAAACGACGAGAGCACGATGATGCCAGCAATACGCACGCTCTGGAGCGCGCAACAGTGCACCCCGTATGGTGGCTCCGGCCAATCGCTGACCCCGACAGCCTCGGGCCTCCCCCTCGCGCCAGTCGAGGCCCCTCGACGTCCGCGACCTCCCCGGCGCTGTCCCCCCTCCTCCTGCGCCCTCCAGTGGCCGTCGTCGCACGCGCGCTGGCCGCCCGCGGCGGCCACTCGTCTGCCTCGCACGCGCACACGCTCCTGACGCTCCCCCGCTTCTCTTTCTCCCTCAGCTGGACGTGGAGATCGTCCAGGAACTCCACGGACCCATTCCCTTGGCCCCCCGTGCGCTGTAGCCTCGAGCCGGAGCTCGCCGGCGCACTGGACCACGGGCCTCCGTCGAGCTCCTATAAATAGCCCCCCCGAGCCTTTCCAGCAGCACCACAAGCCTTACTCCACTCCACTGAGTCCCCCAGCATCATCCACTCCTCCCCAGGTCGTCCCAGTGCTCGGGATCGACCGGAGCTCCGCCGCGTCGGGCCGTCGGTGATCCCGCAGTACGGGCCTTCCCCGCTCTTCTTCTTGCCCGATCTAGAACCACCGAGCCACACTGACCCTTTCCCCCTTGTTTCCCCTCGCTGTGGCAGTCGGAAACGACCAGAACCACGACCCTCCGACGAGCTTCCGCCGTCCCACCTCGCCGCCGGTGAACCAGACCTCCCCGCCGTGCCGCACCACCACCTCTGCATCCGCGACACGACGCTGATTCCATCCCTGCCCTCCGTTGCCGTCGCCGTGGCCGGGAACCTCGCCGGTGAGCTGACCGTCGCCGCGGCCGTGGGGTTAGAGATGACAGGCGGGCCCCGCCTGTCATCCCCTCACCTCTCTCCCCCTCCTCTGTGCCACTGACCCACGGGCCCCGCCCGTCAGGTTTAAAAACCTGACATGCGCGCGCAGGCTCCCGTGCGGTTGGGCTGGACCGCCTGGGCCGTGCACTGTGGCCTCCTCTGGCCCAGTGCACATGACCCTTTTTCTTTTTTCTTTTTCTTTAATGTTTTAAACATTTCTACAGAAAATAATAAAGGTCCAAATTAAATAATTCCAACTCCTAAAATCTTGTAATATTCCAACCTATTTAATGGTACCACTTTCATTCAAATCCATGAAACTTTTCTGTTCTGTTCAAATTTGGGCAGTAATACTCATGTTCAAAAATCAATAGATTCTATTCTGTAACTCCAAAACTCCAACTAAGATTTTTCCCCACCTTAGAAATTCCTCTAGTAGTTTACAAAAATGAGTTGACATTTTTCTGAGCACTTTGATTTTTCTGTTTTGTTTGTATTCTTATTTTCCCGTGGTTATTATGCGACGTATAGATCCCGTATTTGACGAAGTTGCTGAGGAAGAAGAAGGAGAAGGACTTGAAGACTTTGAAGACCAAGCCAATCCAGGCAAGCAGCCCTTTGACCATGATACACTTGTTCCTCGGAACCCGTTTGTTTCCGATGCATGATGTTAGGGTTACAATGGTAACCTAGATGAGCCACCACATGATGCATGCTTTATTGATGATCTCACTATGTGCTAGATGACATGCAAATAGTTGGTCACGATGCTTATATGATGCATGTGTGATTTGAACCATCGTAGTTGAAATCTTTGCATGAACCCATCGGGTGGCCCTAATGCCCGAGGGTGATGATGTGTTAGGTCATCACTTGAGAAAGAAGTGATGTGCCGGTAATATCATGTGGATGGTGGAATGATGGATTAGATTTATGTGTGACTACCGTCCCAACCAAACATGTGCAACCACACTACCCCTTATGGGACGGGGCTTTATTGATTACTTAGGTCGATACTAGCATGGTGCCCGCATTACTAGTGACGGGAAGACTTGAGGTCTTTCCCGGGACGGGGTCGGGCTTGGATAGACGACCATGACTGTTCTCACAGGGCACCGGACACACCGTTGGTCCCTTCGGGTATGCGTGACATTGAAATTAGGGCAAGTCCCGTGATCTATTGTTTGTACCCGAGGGCCGTGTACCAACGAGTGGACTCTATGTTAGTGTCGTCTAAGGAAAGGTAATGACCGGGTACTTACCCCGGGTACTTGAGGTACCGCGGGTCGTGGATGACACGGAAGTTCCCCGGATCTTGTGGGTAAAGTGTACAACCTCTGCAGAGTGTAAAACTATTCGAATAGCCGTGTCCACGGTCATGGACAGTTGGGTGGTGCTACTTAAACTATGTCCAGAATTTTACTTCATCGGTGTTGGAATGTGTGTGATAAGTCAAGGATGGTGACTTGACTCGATGAGTTGAATCATATTCATGTTGATATCGGTAACCTGTCTTCGAGGTTACGCGAGGTTATTGATGCATAAACTTGATGGTAGAATATTTGTTCTAGCCTTGTTAGATTGATCATTATTATTCAATTGCACTGTTACTGTACCGCATCGTGGGTTGCTTGCGAGTACATTCAAAGTACTCATTGGCTTGCCACTGGTTATTTAATTGGCCAGGCATGGAAGAACAGTAATATGAGGAAGAGTTCTTTGAAGACGAACATGCGAACTAGGACGCTATCCCAGTCAGAATGCCTGTAGGGTTAAGGCAGATGGCATGGGTTCTACCCGTTATCGAAGACTTCCGCTATTTGAGTTATTTGCTATTCGGCTCGTGAGGCTCTATCTATGTAAGACTTGGCCATAATGGCCTTAATTCGTGTAAGACTATTTGTATGGATGTAAGACTCTTGTTATTTCAGCTTCTGTGTGTTCAGTGAGCATTGATCTCTGGGATCACTGTACACGTGCATTCGGTGATCTCGACTTCTAAGTCGGGGTCCCCACAGAGCTGGTATCAGAGCCATCCTGACTATAGAAAGCCTTAGTTAGCATGGGCGTTAGTTAGATGAGACCCCCCTTTTTAAAAACCTTCTGAACCTCTCTTCTTTTCTAAACCTGAGATTTCGTCAGCTTATTAACCCCTCCTATTCCACCTTTGTAGATGGCAACACTACCACTCGCTGTCGAGGCTGCTGCACTCAAGGCATTAACCCATCTCCGCGAGCTTCTTCCGGAGATGGCAGCCAAGATGACAACTCGCTTCCTACCTTACCGGAAGGAAGGTGACGAAGAAAGCAGCGCACTAGCCCCTCCACTGAAGGAAGGACTCTCGCTTCGGTTCCAGACCTACTTCAGTCTATGTGCCGACAGCCTGGCACAAGACTTGGCCTCGGAATCAATGAAGCTTCGAGAAGAACTTCACAAGACCAAGGAACTTCTTCGTCGAGCTCAAGAGAAGGCAAACAGGATCAAGAAGGAAGGAGCACCTTCTGGACAGTCCGCTATCGCATATCGAGGCGGAAGGCCCTCCGAGGATGTATCTTCCAAGGGTGAAGAACCACCTCGGCGACGCCGGATGACAGCAAGGGAATATCGCAAGCTTTTCCCTGCACCACCGACAAAGCACCGTCGTATCCAACTCCTCCACTCCCCCACACCCTCAAGCGACAAGGGAGCCCAGACAGATGAAGACAAGGAGGAAGACCCAGAAGAGCCAGAATACGCGACCGAGCATTCCGCCGCTTAGGCATTATTCGCTACTCGGATATGCCAGTTGTAACCTCTACGGTAGGATAGGTCGTGTAACCCTTATGCGCAGTCGAGTCATTGTATGGTTCATATGAAACCATCTAGTGTTTGCTTTTGTTGTGTCTGGATGTAAGTCGTAATCTTCCTTCGGGAAGGTGTAAACGACTACATCACCCATTTGGATTTTAATGAATGTGATTTGGCCTCCCGGCCCTTGCATGATTTGATCTAGTGTCACACCCACCCCCTTACTAGGCACCCATCTATCTTGCTTTCCCTTTTCCGAGTCATGAGACCTTTTACCGCTCCAACAGGATGCCTGTTGTAACTCGTACTGGTACCTCTACCAAGCAGCCCGAAGCCGGAGCATCCTCTCAGCCAGAGGCAGGCAACGACCAAACCAACGACCAAGCTCCACCACCACCTCCTCCAAGCATGGACATGGCTCAGCTTCTCCAAGCTTTCCGAGAGGAACGCCAAGCCAACACTGCAGCTCTCCAGCTGATTGCTCAAGCTGTCACCAACAACCGCCAGCCGGCGGGGAATGGCAATGGACGTTCCATGTTGGCAGAGTTCAAGAAGCATGCACCGCCAACCTTCATCGAGACCGCTGAACCCCTGGATGCAGACGACTGTGTCCGTTCCATTGAGGATATACTGGAACTAGTCGGATGCACCGAAGACCGCGAGAAGGTGGCTTATGCAGCCCACTGCCTCGGGGGGACTGCTAGAGCTTGGTGGGATGGATTCAAGGTCATGCATGCTGAACAAGACATCACTTGGGTTAACTTCAAGGCAGAATTCCGCAAGGCCCACATTCCTTCCGGAATCATGGCTATCAAAAAGCGTGAGTTCCGAGCCCTGAAGCAAGGAAGTGGCACTGTCAAGGAGTACATGCAAAAGTTCAGTGTTCTGTCAAGGTATGCCCCTGAAGATGTCAGCATTGATGCTGCCAAAAGGGAGCGCTTCATGGAAGGCCTCAATCAGACTCTGCAATACTCGCTTGTCGTGTGCGACTACCCATCTTTCCCTGACCTGGTGAACAAGGCACTTATGCTTGAAGACAAGCGACGTGCTTTGGAAGACACTCGCAAGCGCAAGTTGGTCAGTAAGGGAAGTTCCAGCAACCAGAAGCCTCGTCCGTGGCAGTCAGCCCCGGCCAAGCCAACCTATCAGCAGCCAAGAGCTCCTACACCTCGTGCCAATCCTCGGCCTCAGCAGTATGCCAACCCCAGGCCAGCTTTCAACCCCAATACCAGTGGTGGCAACAAGATCAATCCAAACCAAGTCACTTGCTTTGGATGTGGTCAGCCCGGACACATCTCAAGGGTGTGCCCCAAAAAGAAGCCTGATGCCCCGCGCCCCAATGCGCCAGGGACAAGGCCGTGGAATGCCACCAAGGAACCCAGCTCCTCGCAATCCACCGAACTATGGGAAGGGGCGTGTGAATCACGTCACTGCTAAAGAAGCCTAGGAAGACCCGGACGTCGTGCTGGGTACGTTCCTTGTCAACTCAGCACCTGCAACTGTCTTGTTTGATTCTGGAGCAACGCATTCATTTGTCACTCAAAGATTTGCATTAAAAAGTGGCATGACCCCTACACCCCTGAATAACCCTATGGTGGTACAAACCCCCGGAGCCGAGATGAGAGCCAAGATAGGCTGTAAAGGAGTCGGTATTACCATTAACGGTGTAGACTTCCTAGCAGACCTTATCGTCCTGAGATCGCAAGGCTTGGATGTGATCTTAGGGATGGATTGGCTCAGTAAGCACCAAGGCTTGTTAGACAGTGCCAATCGGACAGTCACTGTGACCAATGACCAGGGAGTCGAAGTCAAGTTTGCCCCCAACTCCTCTTCCGCTCAAGCCGCTAAAGTCAACTGTCTGTCTGAAGTTGGGCTAGATCGAGTACCGGTGGTATGTGAGTATCCTGATGTCTTTCTGGATGAACTACCGGGAATGCCCCCTGACCGTGACATTGAGTTCATCATCGAGCTCGTGCCCGGAGCAGGACCCATTTATAAGAAGCCTTATAGAATGGGGACGGAAGAATTAGCCGAGTTGAAGAAGCAGCTGGAAGAGCAGCTAAGGAAGGGATTTATTCGCCCAAGTGCCTCCCCTTGGGGATCTCCTGTTCTGTTTGTGGCCAAGAGGGACGGTACCATCCGCTTATGCATTGACTATCATTCCCTCAATGAAGTTACAATCAAGAACAAGTACCTACTTCCCAAGATCGAAGATCTGTTTGATCAACTCAGCGGAGCCAAGGTATTCTCCAAGATCGACCTCAGATCAGGGTACTACCAGCTGAAGATCAGACCCCAAGATATTCCGAAGACGGCATTCGTAACCAGATATGGCCTGTACGAGTGCACGGTCATGTCTTTTGGGTTAACCAATGCCCCAGCTTACTTCATGTATCTCATGAATAAAGTCTTCAGGGAATATTTGAACAAGTTTGTTGTTGTCTTCATTGATGACATTCTTGTGTTCTCGAAGTCGGAGGAAGAGCACGAGCAGCACCTGAGGATGGTCCTAGACAAGCTTCGTGAGCACCAACTATATGCCAAATTCAGCAAGTGTGAGTTCTGGCTGCATAAAGTTGGATTCTTAGGTCATGTCTTGACCGAGGAAGGATTATCTGTTGATCCTGCGAAGATCGAAGCTGTGACCCAATGGCAATCTCCAACGACCGTCAAGGAAGTTAGAAGCTTCCTCGGACTAGCGGGCTATTACCGCAAGTTCGTGGAAGGATTCTCTAGCATTGCACGACCAATGACTCAGCTCCTCAAGAAGGACAAGAAGTTCGAGTGGACGCCAAAATGCGAAGAGAGCTTCCAAGAGCTCAAGAAAAGATTGACCACCGCCCCAATTCTGGCAACACCTGATATTCACAAGGAGTTCGTGATATATTGCGATGCCTCTCGAACCGGATTGGGAAGCGTTCTGATGCAAGAAGGCCGCGTCATAGCATACCTCTCCAGGCAGCTACGACCCCATGAGGAGAACTACGCTACTCACGATCTTGAGCTAGCGGCAGTAGTTCATGCCTTGAAGACCTGGCGGCATTACCTCCTAGGGAAACGGTGTGAGATCTACACAGACCATAAAAGTCTGAAGTACATTTTCACCCAAAAGGAATTGAACATGAGGCAGCGGAGATGGTTGGAACTCATCAAGGATTATGACCTCAGTGTTCAGTATCACCCTGGGAAGGCTAACGTGGTGGCCGATGCCTTAAGCAGGAAGGCTTGCTCTTTGAATGCCGTTATTCAAGAAAGGCAGCTAGCCTTGTTTAAGGAGATCGAACAATTCAGTTTGGAATTGGTCACCCCTGGATTTCTGGATCATTTGGAAGTCAGACCGACCCTGATGGACGACGTCAAGAAGGCACAAGATGGACACGCAAGCATCGAAGGCATCAAGAAGAAGATGAAGCTGGGCAAGGCCCCAGGATTCTCCGAAGACGAGCACGGGATTGTTTGGTACAAAGGTCGCCTCTGCGTACCAAACGACACCGAGCTGAAGACGCTGATTCTGCAAGAAGCCCACGACACTCCGTATTCCATCCACCCCGGAGGAACCAAGATGTACCAAGACTTGAAGGCACGATTCTGGTGGCACGGTATGAAGAGAGAGATTGCAACCTATGTTGCAAAGTGTGATGTGTGCCAAAGGGTCAAGGCTGAGTATCAGCGACCTGCTGGATTGCTTCAACCACTCAAGGTTCCTGAGTGGAAGTGGGATAAAGTCGGAATGGACTTCATCACTGGATTACCAAGGTCGAATAGAGGACATGACTCTATCTGGGTCATAGTCGATCATTTGACCAAGGTGGCCCACTTCATTCCTGTCAAGACCACTTATGATGGCAACCGGCTGGCAGCTCTCTATATCAACCGAATCGTAAGTCTTCACGGTGTTCCCAAGGAGATTGTGTCAGATCGAGGAACCCAGTTCACCTCAAGGTTCTGGAAGAAGTTCCAAGAAGCCCTGGGAACCAAGGTGTCCTTCAGCACAACTTTCCACCCACAGACCGGAGGTCAAACGGAGCGAGTCAATCAGATTCTCGAAGACATGCTCCGAGCCTGTGTCTTGGCGTATGGAGCCAAGTGGGAATACTGTCTCCCTTTTGCCGAGTTCTCCTATAACAACAGTTACCAGTCAAGCCTTCAGATGGCACCATTTGAGGTGTTGTACGGACGCAGATGTCGCACACCCCTCAACTGGTCAGAGACTGGAGAAGGACTAGTCTTTGGACCGGATAATCTCCGCGCAGCAGAAGAGCAAGTCCAACTAGTCAGAGAGCGACTAAAGGCAGCCAAGTCAAGGCAGAAGAGTTATGCTGACACTCGACGCCGAGACATGAGTTTCCGTGTCGGAGACCATGTGTACCTGCGGGTAACTCCTCTGAAGGGAACTAAGCGTTTCCACGTCAAGGGGAAGCTCGCACCAAGGTTCATTGGACCCTTTGAGATCACTGCACGACGAGGAGAAGTGGCTTATCAGTTGGAACTACCACCTGAGCTATCCGATGTGCACAATGTATTCCATGTGTCACAACTCCGGAAAAGTCTCCAAGTTCCAGACAAGCCCAATCTCTATAAGGATGTGGATCACCAAGCCATTGATCTGCAGCCTGATTTGACCTACCGCGAGAAGCCCATTCGCATTCTGGACGAAGCAGAACGACGTACGCGAAGCCGTACCATCAAGTACTTCAAGGTCCAGTGGAGCAACCACACCGAAGCAGAAGCAACCTGGGAACGAGAAGACTATCTTAGATCCGAGTTTCCCGATCTCTTTTAAGCCCAAGTTTAGGAATCTCGGGGGCGAGATTCTTGTAAGGGGCCCTGCATTTTGTAACATGTTATTTGTATCCTTGAAGCATGAAAATTTGGACCAGCAAAATTTTTTAGCATCATTTGGCTTTTATTTGGAATTGAGTTTTCTTCATTTGCTTTTTCATGTGCTCATTAAAGTCAACTATGACCTCTTGTAGATTTCATCTCCATACCCAAAACTTCTGCCCAATGATCATGCCAAGTGTTATATAACAGTATAGTATTTTCTTACAAAATTAATTTGGCCAAAAAGTATTTTATAAATTTAGTTTTCCAAAAACCCCTGAATTGAGATTTGCACTGCAAGTACTTGATTTAGGGTGAGAAAATTATTTCAAAAGGTTTATTTGAGACCTAGTAGTCATAGGACTCCCAGAAACCACAAAGGTATAATTTTAAAAGTTATTTTCCTATTTTATTTAAAAGCTTTTTCTTAAGGCCAGAAATGGTCTTTAATAGGGAAAAATTATTTAACTATTTCAAAAATATTTGCCAAAATTCAGAGAGACTCAGAGGACATATATTGTCCATATATAAGAGTTTCAACACTTGGTCATGTTCAAAATAATGGGCTAAACCCTCTAAAACCCTTTCTGGATATTTCAAGCTTTTGAAATATTTACAAAGGAAATTTTCTCCAAAAATTCCAGGGAAATTCTATCATGTCATATATGACATATTTGATGATCTTGCCAAGTCCCATGCCTTGGGAAGCAAGAAAACATCTTCAAACCCCTTCATAACCATTCTATCCATATTTGAAGTTTGAGCAACTTTACATTGCCAAACTTGTCCAAATGCTCTCAAACTTGGTGCACATGCTAGAATGACCTAATAAGGCATCTAGACCAAATGGCACAAGAATTTGAATAGAGCAACTTGATCAGATCACATCAAAACCCCTTCTGTTCAAATGCAAATTTGAACAACTTTACATTACCAACTTTTTATCCGGAGCTTCAAACTTTGTGGGCATGATCAATACCCCAAATAATGATGCTACACCAAGTGGTGCATCAAGGGGAGATGATTAGCTTGACTCAATCAAGATGAAACTGTTTCTGTTGATTTCTAGGGTTCACCAAAGTTACATTGGCTAGTTTCTTCAAATGAGCCCAAATTTGGTGAAGCACCCTATTTTCTCATGTCTTTCAACCCTGTTAAGTGCCATGTCAAGTGGAGGTCATTTACTTGACCAAACACTGATCAAACACCTTCTGCAGATTTACTAAAACCTCCAACTTGATCACTTTTACTTTTCTCCATGGCCTCAACTTCTTACCACATGATAATTGAGTTACTAGCTACCTCCAGTAACTTCCCCAGCACCCCAGCTCCATGATTGAGGGGTGAAAGCCCTGTTTTACCTTGCTGTACAGCAAGTTTTCACCAAGTCCTCAGCATCCTCACTCTTTCTCAGCATCTCCAGGGCATCCAAGGCCTCAGGCCATTTCTTTACACTTTCCTCAACGTGCTAGATACTGTTGGACACGCTGGTTTGGACCAAAACGGCGAGAGCACGATGATGCCAGCAATACGCACGCTCTGGAGCGCGCAACAGTGCACCCCGCACGGTGGCTCCGGCCAATCGCTGACCCCGACAGCCTCGGGCCTCCCCCTCGCGCCAGTCGAGGCCCCTCGACGTCCGCGACCTCCCCGGCGCTACCCCCCTCCTCCTGCGCCCTCCAGTGGCCGTCGTCGCACGCGCGCTGGCCGCCCGCGGCGGCCACTCCTCTGCTTCGCACGCGCACACGCTCCTGACGCTCCCCCGCTTCTCTTTCTCCCTCAGCTGGACGTGGAGATCGTCCAGGAACTCCACGGACCCATTCCCTTGGCCCCCCCGTGCGCTGTAGCCTCGAGCCGGAGCTCGCCGGCGCACTGGACCACGGGCCTCCGTCGAGCTCCTATAAATAGCCCCCCCTCGAGCCTCTCCAGCAGCACCACAAGCCTTACTCCACTCCACTGAGTCCCCCAGCATCATCCACTCCTCCCCAGGTCGTCCCAGTGCTCGGGATCGACCGGAGCTCCGCCGCGTCGGGCCGCCGGTGATCCCGCAGTACGGGCCTTCCCCGCTCTTCTTCTTGCCCGATCTAGAACCACCGAGCCACACTGACCCTTTCCCCCTTGTTTCCCCTCACTGTGGCAGTCGGAAACGACCAGAACCACGACCCTCCGACGAGCTTCCGCCGTCCCACCTCGCCGCCGGTGAACCAGACCTCCCCGCCGTGCCGCACCACCACCCCTGCATCCGCGACACGACGCTGATTCCATCCCTGCCCTCCGTTGCCGTCGCCGTGGCCGGGAACCTCGCCGGTGAGCTCGCCGTCGCCGCGGCCGTGGGGTTAGAGATGACAGGCGGGCCCCGCCTGTCACCCCCTCACCTCTCTCCCCCTCCTTTGTGCCACTGACCCACGGGCCCCGCCCGTCAGGTTTAAAAACCTGACGTGCGTGCGCAGGCTCCCGTGCGGTTGGGCTGGACCGCCTGGGCCGTGCACTGTGGCCTCCTCTGGCCCAGTGCACAGGACCCTTTTTCTTTTTTCTTTTTTCTGTAAATGTTTTAAACATTTCTACAGAAAAGAATAAAGGTCCAAATTAAATAATTCCAACTCCTAAAATCTTGTAATATTCCAACCTATTTAATGGTACCACTTTCATTCAAATCCATGAAACTTTTCTGTTCCGTTCAAATTTAAATTCAAATTTGGGCAGTAATACTCCTGTTCAAAAATCAATAGATTCTATTCTGTAACTCCAAAACTCCAACTAAGATTTTTCCCCACCTTAGATATTCCTCTAGTATTTTACAAAAATGAGTTGACATTTTTCTGAGCACTTTGATTTTTCTGTTTTGTTTGTATTCTTATTTTCCCGTGGTTATTATGCGACGTATAGATCCCGTATTTGACGAAGTTGCTGAGGAAGAAGAAGGAGAAGGACTTGAAGACTTTGAAGACCAAGCCAATCCAGGCAAGCAGCCCTTTGACCATGATACACTTGTTCCTCGGAACCCGTTTGTTTCCGATGCATGATGTTAGGGTTACAATGGTAACCTAGATGAGCCACCACATGATGCATGCTTTATTGATGATCTCACTATGTGCTAGATGACATGCAAATAGTTGGTCACGATGCTTATATGATGCATGTGTGATTTGAACCCTCGTAGTTGAAATCTTTGCATGAACCCATCGGGTGCCCCTAATGCCCGAGGGTGATGATGTGTTAGGTCATCACTTGAGAAAGAAGTGATGTGCCGGTAATATCATGTGCATGGTGGAATGATGGATTAGATTTATGTGTGACTACCGTCCCAACCAAACATGTGCAACCACACTACCCCTTATGGGACGGGGCTTTATTGATTACTTAGGTCGATACTAGCATGGTGCCCGCATTACTAGTGACGGGAAGACTTGAGGTCTTTCCCGGGACGGGGTCGGGCTTGGATAGACGACCATGACTGTTCTCACAGGGCACCGGACACACCGTTGGTCCCTTCGGGTATGCGTGACATTGAAATTAGGGCAAGTCCCGTGATCTATTGTTTGTACCCGAGGGCCGTGTACCAACGAGTGGACTCTATGTTAGTGTCGTCTAAGGAAAGGTAATGACCGGGTACTTACCCCGGGTACTTGAGGTACCGCAGGTCGTGGATGACACGGAAGTTCCCCGGATCTTGTGGGTAAAGTGTACAACCTCTGCAGAGTGTAAAACTATTCGAATAGCCGTGTCCACGGTCATGGACAGTTGGGTGGTGCTACTTAAACTATGTCCAGAATTTTACTTCATCGGTGTTGGAATGTGTGTGATAAGTCAAGGATGGTGACTTGACTCGATGAGTTGAATCATATTCATGTTGATATCGGTAACCTGTCTTCGAGGTTACGCGAGGTTATTGATGCATAAACTTGATGGTAGAATATTTGTTCTAGCCTTGTTAGATTGATCATTATTATTCAATTGCACTATTACTGTACCGCATCGTGGGTTGCTTGCGAGTACATTCAAAGTACTCATTGGCTTGCCACTGGTTATTTAATTGGCCAGGCATGGAAGAACAGGAATATGAGGAAGAGTTCTTTGAAGACGAACATGCGAACTAGGACGCTATCCCAGTCAGAATGCCTATAGGGTTAAGGCAGATGGCATGGGTTCTACCCGTTATCGAAGACTTCCGCTATTTGAGTTATTTGCTATTCAGCCCGTGAGGCTCTATCTATGTAAGACTTGGCCATAATGGCCTTAATTCGTGTAAGACTATTTGTATGGATGTAAGACTCTTGTTATTTCAGCTTCTGTGTGTTCAGTGAGCATTGATCTCTGGGATCACTGTACACGTGCATTCGGTGATCTCAACTTCTAAGTCGGGGTCCCCACAGTTAGCCAGGGCCTGGAAGTATGCCGTATTGGCATCTCCCTGCAAGACCCAACGTTGTGTGCCGCGCTGGCGCCAGAAAGCCTCCTCATCGGTGTAGATCACCGTCAACTGGTCCTCAAGATCATAGCGCAGGAGCCACTCATCCGGGGATAGACCGATGGAGTCAGCCCGAAAGTCTAAGGCCTGGATGGATTCAAGGGTATCCCTTTTTCGCTCACGGAAATTGCGGCCCAAGTTGGCACCCCAGCCTTTCATAAACTGACGGGCAAGCTTAGCACAGAACTGCCAGGAGTCAACGGCGGAGGCTGAGCGGTGAGGGGAGTCACGTGTCGCTACCCAGCGAGCACGGACAGCATCAACGAATCCGGCCTGGTTAAGCCAAAAAGACTCGAACCGGAAATGAGGAGGAGGAGGCGGTCTATCATTCTCCGAAGAGAGTAGGAGGGGGACGTGATCTGAGCCAACGCGGGTAATGGCGCGGAGAGAGGCCAAGGGGCATTTGAGCTCCCATTCTGGGGCCACAAAAACCCGGTCAAGAACTGACATTGTCGGGTTAGCCTGGCGGTTGGTCCATGTGAACCTGGCGCCAACCCTATCCAGCTCACGAAGGCCAAGGTCCGCAATGCAGTCATTGAAGAGTTGCATACGCGGAAAGTTAACCCGGTCATTGCTCTTGTCTTCAGCGCAGCGGATGAGATTAAAATCGCCGCCCACCACTACCGGAAGTGAGGCGGCGGAGACCTTCCTGCGGAGCTCAGCAAGGAAGGTCTCGGACCGACGGTGATCGGCCGGGCCATAGACAACAACAATCTCCCACTTGAAGTTGATGGCCCGCTCATACACCTCCATACTAACATAGAACTCACCCCGGTCCATACTACCTATCTCAAAGGTGGCATCCTTCACCCCTAGAAGGATGCCACCCGAGTGCCCTGTTGTCCCACTAGAAGGGAGCCAGTGCCAAGCAAAGAGGTGAGGGCTCAGGTGTTCCAGCTCTTGGAGGGAGAAGTCTGTACGCATGGTCTCCTGGACAGCACAATATCGATTCGCTCATCGCGCATATACTCGATGAGTTGACGGCGTTGGCCATCCTGGCAGAAACCGCGGAGGTTCCAAAAGAGGACCCGCATCAAGCAACCATGGAGGGGCTGCTTGACCCCAGGACAAGGGAGGCACTCTGGGCGCGAAGTGCGGCAGTGTGGGACCGGGTCCGGCCACGAATTTCCGCCCCAGCTGCATCTGCGGCAGGGGGCGGGAGGAGGACGGATCCGGAGCTGGAGTCCGGAGGAGGCAGGAGCGAGATTCCGCAAGTTTACCATCAAGGATCTCCCGAGCCCGAATAGCCTCAATCTGCTCTAAGGGGGGACCCACTTCCCCCCTGAAAACAATCGCAGAATCGGTCGCAACCTTAGCCAGCTGTCCAAGTGGAACCGATTCGAGAGCAGAAAACGAGCATGTAGATGAGGATGCAGGGATCACTGGAGTACCTGTCTCGAGGTTCCGGACCGCAGCCCGGAGCTCCGCCCGCTCGGGGATGGACGACGCAGGGCGGTCCAGTGGACGAGCGTCGTCGAGTCTGCAGCTGCGCCTGGAGGCGGACACCGGGGTCGACGCCGATCGGACCCGCCTGGAGTACGCGGCAGTTCGAGGGGGGTCGGGGTGGGCGGCCACCGGAGTAGACACCTCCTCAGCCCCCACCGAGGACCTGGCCAGGGGTGAAGCAGGGGCCGGGTCGGGCAGTAGGGGGCTGAGCCGCGTGGAAGCGGGCATCGGAATCAGGAGGCGGCCCAAGCCCGGGGATGGCACGTCCGGGACCAGAGTCGAGATCGGGGCGGCGACGACCTCCGGGCCGGGTCGGGCAGCGCGGAGCTCAGTTGCACGGGACCCGGCACCGGAGTCAGGAGGCGCCCCTGGTCCGGGGATGGCACGTCCGGGACCAGGGGGGAGAGCGGCGTGACGGCCGCAAGGATGCCCGGAGATGGGGCGGAGGTGGCAGGGGTGCTCGTAATGGGCAGAGCCACCCCAACCGGGTCCGCAGCCATCATCGCAGGAGAGGGGTCCGCCACCGGAGCAGGCTCAGAGGACGGGGGGGCGAAGCAGACTGCAGCAGAGGGCCCAAAGAGTGAGGGCGAGGCCGGGGAGCGGGGTGACGCAGCGGGGGCCACGAGCATGCTAGCCCCGGACGCGTCACTGCCACCCGGAGAGGAGAGACCGGCGGGCGGCGAGAGAGCGGCCATCGTGTGGGTGACACCCCCTCCAGACGAGCCCCGAGGCTGGCGGGGAGCGGGAGGCTCGTGGGAGGGAGAGCGGCTGCGGTCGGAGGAGTCATCCTCATCAACAGACCGGTGGCGCCTACGGCGACTGGAGTGGTCCTCCCGACCAGCACCACCATCGCCTCCCCTCCCATCGTGACCACCGTCCAAGAACCGGGGGCGGCCGACGTGGTTGGGAGGCTCTGGCCGAATCTTGAGGTGGTAGCCCTGGTCGTTGAAGAAGACACGAACAGTGGCCCGAAGCTTGCTGGAGTCGAGGCACTTTGTCTTGACCCGGACCTCCTCCTCTTTGCAGAGGGAAAGCTCATCGACCACCACCACCTTGCCGAGGATCGCGACATGTTGCGGATGACGCGCTCGGACCGGGCAATGTCGGGGAGGCCCGCGATCAGAATCCAAGCCGTGTCGAGGACCGCGATCGCCTGCGGGTCCAACATCGGCTAAGAGATGTCGACCACCAGCTTGTTGAGGGCTAGGGTGATCTCATCAGGCCGGGTGCAGAAGCCGTGGCTGGCGGTGTCGGGGAAGACCACGGTGAACTGGGTGCCAGTGATCGGGGTGACCTGCCAGTCCCACTGGCAGCGGCAGAGGTGGTTGAGCTCCGCCTCAATCATCTCCGGGGAAGCCACTCCATCACCCAGCACCGTCACAACGGCTGAGAGGGAGGGCTCCGGAGGCGGGACATCGGGGATCTCCATGTGGAAGAAGGCGAGACCCTCGATGCCATGCCCGTACACCATCAGCTCCTCGGACACGGACCGATCCGGGCAAAGGACGGCGGGGTGGCCGGGGTCCTTGCATAAGTAGCAGAGCGGAGGGTTGGGGCAGGCCACCTGAAAATGCCCCGGGAGGCCACAGTTGAAGCACGGAGGGGCCTCATCCGAGGCCGCAGTCGTCCCTAGCAGAGCGGAGGGTTGGGGCAGGCCACCTGAAAATGCCCCGGGAGGCCACAGTTGAAGCACGGAGGGGCCTCATCCGAGGCCGCAGTCGTCCCCTCCGGCATCGAGGGGCCGGGGGCGGAGTGGCGGAGGGGGGCCTTGCGCTTCTTCTTCTTGGCCCCTTGACGGCCACGGCCGTTGTTAGGGCCCTTCGCCGGAGGGAGCTGTGGCTGAGAGCGGGGTGGGACGTAGCGCCGAGTGGGAGAGGCCTCGGAAGAGGGACGAGGACGCGCGGCCGAGACCGACCTCCCACGGCACCTGTCGGGGGACGGGGAGCGACGAGCGACCCTGTCGTCGCGGGCAGGGGACCGGCGGCTGTCCCGGGCCGGGGAGCGGCGGTCCGACCTGACCGGAGAGCGACCACGACCCGGAGAGCGGTGGCCGTCCCGAGGCGGGGACCGACGGTCCGCATTGGGAGCGGGCAAGCGACGGTCGGACCGTGAGGCAGTAGCAGGCTGCTGGAGCTGGCGTCGCAGGTCCACCTTGCGGCGCGCCCCCTCCGGGGAGGGACGAGCAGCCGACCGGTTGTCCCGGTCATCGTACCTCCGCTTCGGGCGCGGGCCTGCGTCCTCGCGCTCGCGCGTCATGGCGCTGGCCGTGGCAGCCGCAGGGGCGGCCGGACGGGGCGGCCGGGGGGCGGGGGGAGGGCAGCCTGGTGCCGGGGGAGGCGGGCCAGAGGGGAGGCCGGAGGAGAGACCGGCGGGAGGAGGAACATGCGGGGATGGCGGCGGGGACGAGAGGAGATCGTCGAGCACACGAGCAGGAGGCGGCGCGATGGGGAACCCTATCGGCAGCCATACCCACCCGCGGTGGGCTTGCCGATCCGACTGGGCTGACTGGGCCTCGGCCCGAGGCGCACGGTCCACGACAGGGAGGCGGGGGGAGGCCAGGGAGACTGGGTCCGCGGACCGCGGGGCTGGAACAGCGGTCGGCTGGGCCAGGGTCAGCTGGGCCGCAGCGGACTGGGCCACAGGAACCCGAGAGCCCACGGTGCCCACAGCCGCAGCCCAGGATACGCCATCCCGAACGCGCGCCGACAGGGGCAGCGGCGCCGGCGCCGGCCGACCGGCTGCCGT
>LR738714.1:132446259-132469710 GCA_902687465.1 Secale cereale
ACGATCAGCGGGAGGAGGACGGCGGCACCACGAACGGGCGGAAGGCCGAGCGTCGAGACATCGGAGCAGGCAGGGGCAATGGAGAGCGGCGAGCGCCGGGCATCCAGCGGCGAGGCGACACAGGGAACCGCCGACACGGGCATGTGGACCCACGACCGGCCGGCCGAGCTACGTTCAGCCCGTCCCATGACACCCCAGTCACGGGGCCGGCGACGGCGGCTCAAGCGGGCCAAGGTCGGGCCTTTGAGGCCGAGCGGGGAACCCCGGTGGGCGGTCGGCGACGGGCGCGGCCGCGCCGGTGGAGTGGCTCTCCCACCCCTGGGAGAGGCACCGGAGCCGGCGGCGACGGCCGGGTCGCAGGCGACGCGGGCGAGGGAGGCGGCCAACAACCGGCGAGCAGGATCCCCATCCGCAGCCACCGGGTCTTCGTCCGCGAGGTCGCCCCAGCACGCCGGCAGCGACTCATCGGGGGCCAGAGGGGAGGGGGAAGAGGCCGGGGTCGGAGGCGGGGGGCAGGTGCTGGCGGGAGCCACGGCTGGGGCGGCGGCGGCCGGTGGCGATGGGGCGGAGGGCGAGTCGCCCTCGGGGTCGCCAGAGGCGGGCGCTAATTCAAAATCCATCTCCAATGTCAGTTGGCAATCAATTGATCAAAGACGGGACTAGAAACACACAATTGATATCAATCAAATATATATTGACGATGGATCAATTATTTTCCACACTAGTCAATGTGTACGTGCAATGCACGTTAATTTGGAAGTATATTAAGTGCATGCAGATATTAAGTAATATATTATTTGCGTGTTATTATGTGATTAGCACTATATTTGGCATGAAATTAACTGCACGCTAAACGTGTTGAGCGCTCGACATTGAATCAATCTAGATCGTTGGATTGATATGATTTGATGATCGAGATTAATTGGATCTGCCCCTTTGGATCTTTTTATATTGGCATATATGTATGTTACATAGTGAGGACATGCTTGCGTGTTGAGAAAAATAGCTTTGTGGGGCTACCTATTTTGATATAGAAGATTTAGTGTTTATCTCCCAGCCAGAGGTGAAGTAATTCACTAGTTTAGGGGGATATGCAGGACTTCACTTGATGGAGTCAAATCCAACAAATCTCATGGGTCCCGAGCATTTATTGGTACAACGAGATGCTATACACATATATCATTGCATATGTAGTGTAGATCATTGCTTGCGAGTACTTTGGACGAGTACTCACGGTTGCTTTGCTCCACATTTTCCCTTTTTATCCCTTCTTCTTGGATGACACAAGCAGATGGTGGAGTCCAGGAGCCAGAGGATCCCGAGGATGTTTCTACGTGGAGTTCAGATTCGAGGAGTAGTTAGAGGTCCCAGGCAGGAGGCCTTGCCTTTTCGATCGTTGCTACATTTTTGCTAGCCTTCTTAAGGCAAACTTGTTTAACTTATGTCTGTACTCAGATATTATTGCTTCCGCTGACTCTTGTGTTTCCGAGCTTATGTATTCGAGCCCTCGAGGCCCCTGGCTTGTAATATAAAGCTTGTATTATTTTAATTTATGTCTAGAGTTGTGTTGTGATATCTTCGAGTGAGTCCCTGATCTTGGTCGTACACATTTGCGTGCATGATTAGTGTACAGACAAATCGGGGGCGTCACAGGTGTCGCCCTCAAGGTTGTAGTACTCGTAGTAGTGCTTGCGCCAGAGCTCGCGTTGGTACTCCACCGTCGATTCCTCGACGGAAAAACTCTTCTCTAGCTCGACCTCGGCCACGCGCAACTCCTCCTTCCGGCGCTACTCGATCTCCGCCACCTCCTGCATCTCGAGCTCCTGCTCAGCGATCTCGTAAGGAAGCGGGTGCTCCATGGCCACCGCCGCCTTTTCGGACATGGGTTGCATGCTGGATTCCGAGGTGGCCTGAAATATCTTGGCGTGTGCATCCTTGATCTTGGCGTGGATGGCCTCGACCTGGGTCAGGGCGACATCGGCGGCACGAACGATAGCTCAAGCGCTCTCGAAATTTGCAGCCGTCATCGCAGTAGCAGCTGCTGCAATCGTCTCGGCTGTTGCAGCTACCCTATCAGCTGTCGCAGACGCCCTCTTGGCGGATGCGGCCGTGCTCAATGCAGATGCGACGGCACTCTCGGTGTAGGTGGTCGCGTTCTCGGCGAAGGCGGTGACGCTCGGGGAGGACGCGACCATCGTACGGGCCTTCACGAAGCGTTCCCACGGGGTCATCTTTGCAAGAAGGGGGGGTGCGGGAATGGGGATCGGGATTCGGGGATTCAGGGGTTGCCGGCACTAGAGCAGACGATCCGGCGAAGCTTAAGGAGGAAACTTAAATAGACCTAGAAATTTTCATCGCAAACGGTTGCTACAAAAAACTGTGTGTGATGTTGTGGATATTTTTTATTAGCTGTGAATGACGAATTTGGAGTAAAGTGGCAACATATGGTGTTTTAAATGTACGAGAAAATTTGTAGTACTAATACAACTGTCATGTCAAATATTTTAAAATTCCAGTGGTCATTTGACCTTTTAAGACATTTAAGTGATTTTCTAGCCATTTAATGATCGTAATTCTAATTTGAACTACATGTACATGCAATAGCTAACCATAACGGTTTGAAAAGTCATCTTTTGTGTACTTGTGTGCGATTTAATTCCATGTGCACTAAACTGGAAGGAATTTTCGAACATATTGGTCTAACGACTATGACACAATAATTAAGCATGGAGTGCCATGTCATTTAAATTCCAAAAAATTTAAAAAAAGACCAGAAACACATGAAACCTTGCTAGATATAATGTCATGCCACCAAGATGATGTGGTAAAAAAATTGGCATGTTTGACGAAAGTTTGGACACACACCCCTCACAAACCGAAGCAACTCACTAGAAGGCTTGTGGTTCCGAGAGGGAACAATGCATGTTTGATGACGAACGAGGGATAGCTTCCTCTTACGGCCTTCAATTTTTTTCTACGTTTAACGTGCACTAATACAATTGTCATGTAAAAATTTGGGTGGGCCCCCCTGACTCGTCCCCGACGCCAAAAATTCTTATAAATTGGGAAAACCCCGGAAATAAACCTAGATCGGGAGTTCCGCCACCGCAAGCCTCTATAGACACGAAAAACCAATTGGGAGCTCGTTCGGGCACCCTGCCGGAGGGGGAAACCATCACCGATGGCCGTCTTCATCATCCCGGCGGTCTCCATCACGAGGAGGGAGTAGTTTACCCTTTGGGTTGAGGGTATGTGCCAGTAGCTATGTATTGATCTCTCTCTCTCTCTCTCTCTCTCTCTCTCTCTTTCGTGTTCTTGATTTGTCACGATCTTGATGTACCGTGAGCTTTGCTATTATAGTTGGATCTTATAATGTTTCTCCCCCTCTACCTTCTTGTAATGTATTGAGTTTTCCCTTTGAAGTTATCTTATCAGATTGAGTCTTTAAGGATTTGAGAACACTTGATGTATGTCTTGCATGTGTTTATCTATGGTGACAATGGGATATGCGCGTGATCCACTTGATGTATGTTTTGGTGATCAACTTGCGGGTTCAGTGACCTCGTGAACTTTGGGGCACTCTTTGCATAGCGGTTGGCACACATTTTCGTCTTGACTCTCTGGTAGAAACTTTGGGGCACTCTTTGAAGTTCTTTGTGTTGGTTTGAATAGATAAATCTAAGATTGTGTGATGCATATCGTATAATCAAACCACATATACTTGTGGTGACATTGGAGTATCTAGGTGACATTAGGGTTTTGGTTGATGTGTGTCTTAAGGTGTTATTTTAGTACGAACTCTAGGGCTGTTTGTGACACTTATAGGAATAACCCAATAGATTGATCAGAAAGAATAACTTTGAGGTGGTTTCATACCCTACAATAATCTCTTAATTTTTTCTCCGCTATTAGTGACTTTGGAATGACTCTTTGTTGCATGTTGAGGGATCGTTATATGATCCAATTATGTTATCATTGTTGACAGAACTTGCACTAGTGAAAGTATGAACCCTAGGCCTTGTTTCTAAGCATTGCAATACCATTTGTGCTCACTTTTATCATTAGTTGCCTTGCTGCTTTTATATTTTTAGATTACAAAAACATATATCTACCATCCATGCATATTACACTTTTATCACCATCTCTTCGCCGAACTAGTGCAACTATACAATTTACCAGTGTATTGGGTGTGTTGGGGTCACAAGAGACTCTTTGTTATTTGGTTGCAGGGTTGTTTGAGAGAGACCATCTTCATCCTATGCCTCCCACGAATTGATAAACCTTAGGCCATCCACTTGAGGGAAAATTGCTACTGTCCTCTAAAACTCTGCGCTTGGAGGCCCAACACGAGTCTACAAGAAGAAGGTTGTGTAGTAGACATCAAGCTATTTTCTGGCGCCGTTGCCGGGGAGGTGAGTTCTTGAAGGTATATCCTTAGATCTTGCAATTGAATCTTTTAGTTTCTTGTTTTATCACTAGTTTAGTCTATAAAAAAACTACAAAAATGGAATTGAGGTTACCTCATATGCTTCATATTTTTAATGTCTTTCGTGAAAATGATGGAAAAGAAATTGTGCTCAATTGATGGAAGAAGAAGGCAAAGTGTTTGGCACTAAATTTTTGAATGATGAGCATGAGTGCAATGTTGTTAGTATGAATTATCTGAATATCCATGGTGCTAATGATATGCAAAGTCACAAGCTTGGGGATGCTATGTTTGATGAAGATGATATTTTTAGTCCCCCAAGTTTTGATGAGAAAATTTATTATGATGAAAGCATGCCTCCTATTTATGATGGTTATTGTGATGACACCTATGCTATAAAGAATACTAGTAACCATGAAACTTGTCATCATGATTTTAATCAAGTGTCCCATGATAGTTATTTTGTTGAATTTGCTCCTCCCACAACTATGAATGAGAAGAATTTTGCTTATGTGAAGAGTAATAAAAATTCTATGATTATGCATCATGAAAAGAGTGCTTTATGTGATAGCTGTATTGTTGAATTCATTCATGCTGCTACCGAAAATTATTATGAGAGAGGAACATATGCGTTTAAGTATTGCAATAATATCAAGTTTCCTCTCTACGTGTTAAAAGTTTTGAAGTCATGCTTGTTTTGCCGTCCTATGATAGTTGATTCTTATTCCCATAAGTTGTTTGCTCACGAAATCCCTATGCATAGGAAGTGGGTTAGACTTAAATGTGCTTGAAATGTGATTCATGATGCTCCCTTTTATATTTAAATTCCTATCTTTACGTGAGCATCGTTGAAATCATCATGCGTAGCTAAAAAGGTGTTAAAGAAAAGCGCTTCGTGGGAGACAACCCAATACTTTTACCTACTGTTTTTGTGTGTTCACATGATTAAGCTATTGTATTAATCATGTTTTATAGCTTTTGTTTTAATAAAGTGCCAAGTAAAGCCTTTGGGATAGTGTGGTTGATAGTTGATTTGATTCTGTGCAAAACAAAAAGTTTTGCGTCCAATGCAGAAAATTCAATAAATCACTGGAACATGATAATTATCTGTAATTTTTACACATGATTTATATACAAATTTCCTATGTTGTCCTAATTTTTCAGAATTTTTAGAGTTCCATAAGTTTGCGAAGTTTTCATATTGCTACAGACATTTTTTTTGACATATTCTATTTTCTATGTGTTGTTTGCTTATTTTGATGAATCTATGGCTAGTATCGGGAGGTATGAACCACGTAAAAGTTGGAATACAGTAGGTATTACACCAATATAAAATAAGAATAATATCACAACAGTACCTTGAGTGGTTATTTGTTTTGTTTTACTAACGGAGCTCACGAGATTTCAGTTGAGTTTTGTGTTGTGAAGTTTTAACATGTTGGGTAAGGATTTGATGGACTATGGAATAAGGAGTGGCAAGAGCCTAAGCTTGGGGATGCCCAAGGCACCCCAAGGTAACATTCAAGGATGGCCAAGAGCCTAAGATTGGGGATGCCGCCGGAAGGCATCCCCTCTTTCATCTTCATCCATCAGTAACTTTACTTGAGGCTATATTTTTATTCACTACATAATATGTGTTTTGCTTGGAGCATCATTTTCTTTGTTTTTATTTGATTTCTGTTATTTAGAATAGCGTTTTACATATTTTATTTCAATAAAAAAGACACGTATAGCCTTTACCATGCTTATTTTGCAAGTATACATGTTGCCGTTTGAAAACAGAAAGTTTTCGATAATTGTCTGAATTCTTCTGGATAGTAATAACGTGATAAATACTTGAAATTTTTACAAAGTTAGCATGAATATGTTATCTGTAACGTGTAATTTTTTAGAATTTTTTGATCTGGGGAAGTATGAGAACAATTCCACTCTTTACAGACTGTCCTGTTCAGACAGATTGTTGTTATGTTTGCATTGTTTGCATGTTTAATGATTCTATTTGATGACAGGAGTATTAAATATACATAGGCATTTAGTATGCAATGTTAAATAATAATTTTAGTGATTTTCTACAATAGAGAACGATAAGATTTTGGTTGATTTATACTAACTTATCTCACGAGTTCTTGTTGAGTTTTGTGTGGATGAAGTTTTTTAGATTTAGGGAAACCGCAACATAAGAGGAATTAAGGAGACACAAGAGCTCAAGCTTGGGGATGCCCAAGGCATCCCTAATTAATATTTCAAGAAGTCTCAAGCAACTAAGCTTGGAGATGCCCCGGTTGGCATCCCACCTTTCTTCTTCAACAAGTCTCAAGCAACTAATTATTCTGTTTTGCTTGCTGTTTGAATAAAGTACTTCAGATATGAAATTCTTAAATGAGAGAGGGTCTTCTCATAGCTAGTTAATTATTTGACTACTCACTGATCTTCACTTATATCTTTTTGGAGTAGTATATCAGTTGCTCTAGTGCTTCACTTATATCTTTTTAGAGCATGGCAGTGGTTATATTTTGAAGAAACTGATAAACTCTCATGCTTCACTTATATTATTTTCAGAGTCTTTAAAAACAACATGGTAATTTGCTTGGGTTATGAATTTAGTCCTAATATGATAGACATCCAAAGGAGATATAATAAAAACGTCCATATAAAAAGTGTGATTGTTTTGAGATATGAGGATGGTAATATTAGAATCATGCTAGTAGTAAATTCCATTGTTGAGGAAATAATTGTGTTAAGGTTCGTGATTCCCGTAGCATGCACATATGGTCTTGTAACTATGTAACCAAATTGAAGCGCTTGTGTCTTGATTGTTTACCTTTGTGTGAAGGTTGGGGGCACGCGATGGTTAACTCCTACCAACCTCCCCCAGGAGCATGCATAGTAGTACTTTGCTTTGAGGGCTAATAAATCTTTTTGCAATAAATATGTGAGTTCTTTATGACTAATGTTGAGTCCATGGATTATACGCACTCTCACCCTTCCACCTTGCTAGCCACTCTAGTGCCACACAACTTTCCCCGGTGCATCAAACCACCTTATACCCTTCCTCAAAACAGCCACCATACCTACCTACTATGGCATTTCCATAGCCATTCCGAGATATATTGCCATGTAACTCCACCGGTCCATTCATTATGACACACATCATCATTGTCATATTGCTTTGCATGATCATGTAGTTGACATAGTATTTGTGGCAAGGCCTCCTTTCATTTATATACATGCCACTCTTGATCATTGCACATCCCGGTACACCCCCGGAGGCATTCATATAGAGTCATATCTTTGTTTTAGTATCGAGTTGTAAGTAAATAAAAGTGTGATGATCATCAATATTAGAACATTGTCCCATGTGAGGTTATTGAAAATAAAAGAGGCCAATGAAGCCCAAATAAATAAAAGAGGCCAAAGAAGCCCACCAAAAAAAGAGCCCAAAGAGCCCAAAAAAATGAGAGAAAAAGAGAGAAGGGGTAATGTTACTATCTTTTTCCACACTTGTGCTTCAGAGTGGCACCATGTTCTTCAGGATAGAGAGTCTCCTATGTTGTCACTTTCATATACTATTGGGAATTTTCGTTATAGAACTTGGCTTGCATATCCCAACGATGGGCTTCCTCAAATGCCCTAGGTCTTCATGAGCAAGCAAGTTGATGCTCACCCACTAGTTTTCTTTTGAGCCTTCATACACTTATAGCTCTAGTGCATCCGTTACATGGCAATCCCTACTCACTCACATTGATATCGATTAATGGACATCTCCATAGTCCATTGATTTTCCTAGTTGATGTGAGACTTTCTCCCCACTTTTGTCTATTACCACCTTTTATTCCACCCATAGTGCTATATCCATGGCTCACGCTCATGTATTGCGTGTAAAGTTTAAAAGGCTGAAGCACATTAAAAAGTATGAACCAATTGCTTGGCTCACACCGGGGTGGGCATGATGCGTTGAAAAGAGGGAGCATAATAAGACTATGTGATTTAGTGGGGATAACTTTCTTTAGCCATGTTATTTTTGAAGCTTAATGATTTATTGTCTAGTATGCTTGAAATATTATTGTTCTCATGTCAATTTAAACTTTTGCTTGAAACATACAGATCTGAATATTCATGCCACAATAAAGAGATTGCATTGATAAATATGTTAGGTAGCATTCCACATCAAAAATTCTATTTTTATCATTTACCTACTCGAGGATGAGCAGGAATTAAGCTTGGGGATGCTTCATACGTCTCCAACGTATATATAATTTTTGACCGTTCCATGCTATTATAGTATCTGTTTTGGATGTTTTATATGCATTAACATGCTATTTTATATGATTTTTGGGACTAACCTATTAACCTAGAGCCCAGTGCAAGTTTTTGTTTTTTCCTGGTTTTTGAGTTTCGCAGAAAAGGAATATCAAACGGAGTCCAATTGACTTGAAAATTTACAGAGATTTTTTATGGACCAAAAGAAGCCCACGGAGTGCCGGAGATGGACCATAAGAGCCATGAGGCCGGGCGCACCCCCTACCTTGTCGTCGCCTCGTGGGTCCCCCTGACTTGTCCCCGACGTAAAAAAATCTTATAAATAGGGAATACCCCGAAAATAAACCTAGATCGGGAGTTCCGCCGCCGCAAGCCTCTGTAGCCATGAAAAACCAATCGGGGCCCTATTCCAGCACCCTGCCGGAGGGGAAAACATCACTAGTGGCCATCTTCATCATCCCGGCGAGTTCACGTGATCCACTTGATGTATGTTTTGGTGATCAACTTGCGGGTCCAGTGACCTCCTGAACTTATGCATAGGGGTTGGTGAAGAAAATATGCCCTAGAGGCAATAACAAAGTTGTTATTTATATTTCCTTATATCATGATAAATGTTTATTATTCATGCTAGAATTGTATTAACCAGAAACATAGTACATGTGTGAATATATAGACAAACAAAGTGTCACTAGTATGCCTCTACTTGACTAGCTCGTTGAGTCAAAGATGGTTATGTTTCCTAGCCATAGACATGAGTTGTCCTTTGATTAACGGGATCACATCATTGGTGAATGATGTGATTGAGTTGACCCATTCCATTAGCTTAGCACTTGATCGTTTAGTTTTACTGCTATTGCTTTCTTCTTGACTTATACATGTTCCTATGACTATGAGATTATGCAACTCCTGAATATCGGAGGAATACCTTGTGTGCTATCAAACATCACAACGTAACTAGGTGATTATAAAGATACTCTACAGGTGTCTCCGAAGGTGTTTGTGGTGTTGGCATAGATCGAGAATCGGATTTGTCACTCCGAGTGTCGGAGTGGTATCTCTAGGCCCTCTCGGTAATGCACATCACTATAAGCCTTGCAAGCGAATGGCTAATGAGTTAGTCACGAGATGATGCATTACAGAACTAGTAAAGAGACTTGCCGGTAACGAGATTGAACTAGGTATTGAGATACCGACGATCGAATCTCGGGCAAGTAACATACCGATGACAAAGGGAACAACGTATATTGTTATGCGGTTTGACCGATAAAGATCTTCGTAGAATATGTAGGAACCAATATGAGCATCCGGGTTCCGCTGTTGGTTATTGACCGAAGATGAGTCTCGGTCATGTCTACATAGTTCTCGAACCCGTAGGGTCCGCACGCTTAACGTTCGGTGACGATCGGTATTATGAGTTTATGAGTTTTGATGTACCGAAGGTAGTTCGGAGTCCCGGATATGATCACGAACATGACGAGGAGTCTCAAAATGGTCGAGACATATAGATTGATATATTGGAAGCCTATATTTGGACAACGGAATAGTTCCGGGTGAAATCGGGATTTTACCGGAGTACCGGGAGGTTACCGGAAACCCCCGGTAAGTATATGGGCCTTATTGGGCCATAATGGAGAGATAGAGAGGAGACCAGGGCAGGCCGCATGCCCCATCTCCCTCTAGTCTGAATTGGACTAGGAGGGGAGGGGCGGTGCCCCCCTTTCCTTCCTCCCTCTCTCCCCTTCCTTCTCTCCTAGTCCAACTAGGGAAGGGGGGGAATCCTACTCCCGGTGGGAGTAGGACTCCTCCTAGGGCGCGCCATAGAGGGCCGGCCCCTCCCCGTCCCCCACTCCTTTATATATGGGAAGGGGGCACCCCATAGACACACAAGTTGATCATTGATCCCTTAGCCGTGTGCGGTGCCCCCCTCCACCATAATCCACCTCGGTCATATCGTAGCGGTGCTTAGGCGAAGCCCTGCGTCGGTAACTTCATCATCACCGCGGAGCTCCAGACTTCTACTCCAATTCTTTTGGATAGGAAGAGCGATGGCGACTCCCACCTCTCCACCGCCACCCTAACCCTATCCACCACCACCACCGGCGATCTCCACATCTCTCCGTGGATTTTGTCATCTGATCGGCTCATCATCTCCGGCGCCTCTTCCTCTCTCTTTTGGTTATCATCTTCCTTATGGCGGTCCATGCAGCAATCTCCCTGGGATTGGATTTCTCCCCGGGGATGAAGTTGGCGTCTGAGATCCAACGCGTCTTCTAGAGATCGGTGCATCGCACGTCGGACACAGGCCATTTTACTATGGTGGTCTCCTTTGCACGGCATACATTCCGGCTGGATGAGGAGAACGTGGGGTTCGCTTTAGAGGCGGCCATCAGAGGATATTGTTCACGTCTCAAGGTATCGCTCCTCCACCATGGCGTTTTCTCATTCAACGTTTCTTGCAAGGATGTGGGTTTTTTCATTCTGCACCAGAGGAGTTTTGTTTGTGATCAGTTCAAGTATTTCTTCCACCTTTGGGGTCATGGTGACCCAGATTGGAAGAAATAATTTCGTCTTTGGCAATCTGAATGCCAAGAGGAATGGGTTTTAGTTAGTCCCTCTAAGAGAAGAGCTAGCCTTGGTTTACAGGCCATGCAACATGCTCTGGCCAAATCTTCTCTCCGTGCAGGCATGGCCAAATCTATGCCTAGCAAACGTGCTACGTTTGCCACATTCATGCAATATCCCGCACGTAAGGGCTATAGCTACGGCCCATCCTCCGATGAGGTGGCCACGGTCCGCGAAGCTGGTTATCATGTCTCGTCCCATGAGGATGTGAATGTGAATGTTTCTTCTCCGGTGACGACCTCACCGCCGGCCAAGCTTATTATTCAGTTTGGAAAAGTTCCTCCTTCCCCGGAGGGTTTATCTCCTACTCGTTTAAACCCAGGATCTTCGGGTAGTCGTTTGATTTTTTCCTTGGAAGGTTTGGATTCTCCACCTAAGTTGGGCTCGTGGGGCCAGCCCATTGGATTTTCTGATGATGAGAGTAGCAGCCCTTCGCCCCTGGCTTCCAAAACTCCATCTCCTCAGGATATTATCAATGATCTGCAAAGTTTTGACGAGATGATTGAAGATATGGCTGCAAAGTATTGGGATTGTCAGAACTGTTTGGCTATGCGCCACACGTCAAAGACATGCACGAATCAGGTCCGCTACTGTAATTGTTTTCGTTCGGGACACGTTAAAAAAAAATTGCACAGGCAAGCCGCCTGACTTGTCCGTATGCGTGCCTAAAATCCCATCGCCGGGTTTCGGGAAGCGGGACCGAAAAGAGGACCTTTCCTCCCCCGTCTCTCCAGTTTCCCGAGGCCAAACGACTCCGGAGAAAACCCCATCCTCAGCTCCTCCGCCGCAACCACCACCGCCTCCGCAACCACCACCGCCTTCCCGCCCTGCCTCGCATTGCCAAGCTTCCTCCAGCTCTGGTCCGGCTACTCCATCGCAGCCTCCAATGGCGATGTATGCGATTGACCCGCATCGCTTCATCCCTGCGGGTTTTGACATTGAAGATGGTGGAGCGGACCGCCTGCCCCGCACCTTCTACACGCCGGTCGTCCCACCACCCCGAGCGCATGAGCAGTATATGGTGGCCATTGTGGAGCCTGTCCCACCTCAAGAGTTGGTGGGTGTTCGTCGTCAACAGGTTCTGGATTTCTTAGTTCAAGTGATGCATGTTCCGGTTATCTCTGCTCAGACTTTGTTTCAAGGTGTGGGTCTGTTTGAGATGGAAGATCCAGTTGTTCGGGGCTCTTTTACTCTGCACCCACCGTTTTTGTTAGGGGTTGATGATGAAGGCAATGAGTTTTTTGTCCGTTTTATCCCACACAATCAGGGTGAGGGCTTCCGTGCCATTCATGGCCAACAGATGGGGTGGCTGATGTTCATTGGGATCCCTCTGGACTATAGAAACACTCAATGCATTACCGATATGGTTGGTACTTTTGGACAGTTCCGTTACTGGAATAGCACTGACTGGCGTAAGGTTCGATCTTTGGTCCGTGCCTCCTTCCCTGATAATGCACTAGTCCCTCGATCGGTGACCTTTAGGGAGTTTGCCAATTGGGGTGAGGTCATGGTGTCATGGTCTGCTGGATGCTATATTTTATCAGGTGAATTTGCTGGTGCCATGATCCCAGCGGATGAAGATCCTATGACTTTGAATGGGAATCCCCACCCGATGCCTGGAGCTGAGGTGCCGCAGCCATTCTGGGCAATGCCGCCATACCCTGCTCTTGGCTGGAATGCAGTCCCTCCGGGCCAAAATCAAGGTCAGAATGTCATGGCAGGGTGGGCTGATAATGTGCATCACGATGCAGGATGGGGCCCATGAGAAGAACAGGTGCAGCCTATGCAACAGGCAGACGAAGTTCCACCAGCCCAGGACCAGAATTCCATGATTCTGAATCCTTCCATGGATTCCTCTGATGATGAGAATATGGTTGAAGTCCAGCAGCCTCTACCGATAGTGCAATTGGACCCGATTCATCTTGGTATGGTCAAGGTTTTTTACGGGTCAGTTCTTCTGCCAACTATTATCTGGGAGCGATCTTTCAAGTCCTTGTTGCCTGTATTTGCCACCAGAGATATTCAAGCATGCCTGCTAGGGTTTTCTGCGTCAATGAGGCAAATTTCCTTTGGCTCTGAGGATCTGCAGAACAAATTTTTGCTATGGAATACCAAGCAATTCCCTACCGAACCTGGAAATAAATCCTCGGTGGTTATTGAAGAGCTGCCCTCTGATGATCAGTCATGCTTCACTTCCCAGGCTCCTATTACTCCTTCGCAAGACTCAGCAGGACTTTCAGTTCACGTCTGCCACTCCAACCCCGTTAGGCAAGCGGCGACGTCAGTCTGTTCGCTCCAGGCGCTCTGTCACGCTTGTCGAGCCAGTTCTGGACTTCAGTAATAGAAGAATGACACGCAGTTCCGCAAAAAGGACGGGCATTAAGCCGGTTTCGGCTATCCAGTTGAAGCCTACACCCTTGCGTCGCCCGAAGGCAAAGAAGCTTCGCCTTGATGATGATCAAAGCCAGCTCCCTCTCCCACCCCCGATGCCTATACCTACATTGCAGGCAATTGGAGTGGCACTGTGTATTGACCCAGAGGAACTATCGGTCGAGAACCTTATGGCTTCTCCACGTGCCACTGAAGAAGACAATGGCCCACATGATGATTGACGTCTCATGAAGTTTGATAGAGAGTTGGGCACTTTTCTTTGTGTGTCCGTTTTATACTAGTACTATCTGTTTATGCGCATGTCTGAACCCTTTGGTTACCTCTGTTGGCACTTATGTTGTTATCTTGTCCATGCTGTTAAGCAGCTGGATTTATTACTACTTCGCAGCACTATTCTTCTATGGATAATTGTCACTATCGTAATTGGAATGTGCTCTGCTGGAACGTGCGAGGGCTGAATTCTGAGGCTTGGCAGCATGATTTACGTGCTAAAATTGAGGAGAGCAGTTGTTCTATTATTTGCCTGCAGGAAACTATATGTGAGAATTTTGATATCCGAAAGATTAGATCCTTTTGTCCTAGGAGGTTCGATCAATTCATGTTCTCACCTTCTGTTGGAGCCTCTGGTGGGATCCTGGTCGTCTGGAACTCATCGATTTTTCATGGCCAGCTCATTGACATTCAGATATTTAGTGTCGTGCTCTCCTTCCAATCCCTGCACAATTCAGAAAAATGGACCTTAGCCTCAGTATATGGGCCATGCGAGGGTCAGCCTAGGGACGATTTCATTAACTGGCTATACCATTTAGTTATCCCTCCAAATGAAAATTGGCTGCTGTTGGGGGACTTCAATTTCATCAGATCTTTGGACAACAGAAACCTCCCGGGTGGTGACATTAATGATATTTTCCTTTTCAATGAAATAATTGGTCACCTTGGTCTATTAGAGCTGCCATTGAAGGGCCGTAGCTACACATGGTCCAATATGCAGCAGCACCCCTTACTTGAGTAGCTTGATTGGTTCTTCACTACGGCAGATTGGATTTCGCATTATCCGAACACTGTGGTTAACCCACTAGGGAAAACTGCCTCGGATCATGTGCCGTGTGTGGTGTCCATTGACACTACCATTCCTGCGGAAAAGACATTCCGGTTTGAAAACTTCTGGATTGATATGCCGGGGTTCATGGATTGTGTAGCCAAGTCTTGGAATGCTCCAGTTTTTTCTGATCTATCTGCTTCTGCAGTCTTCACAAAGAAGTTTAAACGGCTGAGGTATGATTTGAGATCTTGGAGCAAAAAGTTATCATACATCAAAAAGCTTACTGTGAATTGCTCAAAGGTAATTCTACACTTCGACCAGCTGGAGGAAGTGAGACCCTTAACCAGGCCGGAATTCAACTTCAGGAAAATTGTGAAGCTCCACTATGAGCACCTGTTGAAAATCCACTATATTTACTGGAAACAAAGGTGCACCATTCGGTACATAAAAGTTGGTGAGGAAAATTCGAAATTCTTTCATGCAATGGCATCGGAGCGCATGAGAAGGAATTCAATCTCAAGTCTGAAGACTAACTCCATGGCTGATCTTGTGACTGATCACGATCAGATGGCGGGAATTCTTTGGGCCAGTCACAAGGGATCAATATGGGCTTTGATCTCAGCCGTTTAATTCAACCCATCCCAGGTCTGGAAGAGCTTTCTATACCATTTTCTGATGATGAAATAAAAGTAGTCTCGAAAGAATTGCCGGTGGATCGGGCACCTGGCCCGGATGGATTTAATGGGATGTTTGTTAAGCGCTGTTGGCATATAATTGAAAAGGACTTCCTGCGGTTGATTCGGGATTTTTATGAGGGGAAGCTTTCGTTGGAAAATATTAATGGTCTCACATTACACTCATACCCAAGATTGTTTCTCCTGTAGAACGTGACGACTTTCGGCCAATATCTCTCACCAACACTTGTCTTAAATTTTTAACTAAGTTGTTGGCCAACATGTTGCAGAAGGTTATCCTTAAGTGTATCCACAAAAATCAGTATGGATTCCTTAAGGGTAGGTCAATTCAAGATTGTCTGGCCTGGAGCTTTGAATATATTCACCAGTGTAAACAATCCAAGCGTCCTGTCATAATCCTTAAGTTGGATTTTGCTAAGGCCTTTGACACATTTGAGCATGAGGTTATTATTCAAATGCTACAACATAAGGGGTTTGATGCCAAATGGATTTCTTGGGTGAATCAACTGCTGTCCACGGGTTCTTCGTCTGTGTTGTTAAATGGCATCCCTGGAAAACGATTTAAGTGCAAGTGTGGCGTCAGACAGGGTGATCCCCTATCGCCTCTGTTGTTTGTCCTTGCAGCAGACTTGTTGCAGTCTGTGGTTAACCAAATGCTGGAGCATGGCACTCTCTCTTTGCCTATTCAAACCCATGACAGAAAGTTTCCCATCATTCAATATGCAGATGATACGATTCTGTTTCTTGCGGCAAAGGATAATGAGCTTGTTGCACTAAAGAACATGCTGCTGACCTTTCAACAATCCACAGGGTTGAAGGTCAACTTTGCCAAATCTTCCATGACCCCTTTGAATATGAGTGACGAGGAGGCTTCAAGGCTTGCTGCTATTCTTGGTTGCAAAATTGGACAGCTCCCATTTACTTATCTTGGTTTGCCATTGGTAACTACAAGGCCAAGAATCATTGATCTAATGCCCTTGGTTGACAGCCTTGAGCGGCGATTAACCGCAAGTTCATCCATGCTGAATCAAGGCTCTCGTCTGCAACTACTTACCTCTGTCCTCACTTCTATGCCAATATATTTTCTGTGCAGCCTCAGCATTCCGCCAGGGATCATCAAGCAGCTTGACAGAATCTTCAGCAATGTCTTTGGAGGGGCAACAGTGATGCTCCCAAACAGTCACTAGCTGCATGGGAGCTAGTTTGCAGGCCAAAAGACAAAGGGGGCTTAGGAGTTTTAAACCTGAACATCCAGAACAAAGGGTTACTTATCAAGCATCTTCACAAGTTCTATAACAAGGTTGACATTCCCTGGGTGAGCTTAATTTGGAGCAGTTAGTATGATCATGGTGTTCCACATGCAACAGCTGAAGCTAGATCTTTCTGGTGGAAGGATGTTTTGAAGCTACAGGAGGCCTACATTCCTATTACCTCGGTTCACATCAACATGGGTGACTCTGCTTTGTTCTGGACTAACTCTTGGCACATTGGGGGCTCTGCTCGACCAATATGTTGGAGATTGCCAAGGTTGGTCTCCTTTGTCAATAATGATAAGATCTCCGTGCAGGAATTCCTTCAATCCCAGGATCTATTCTCCATGTTTTATTTGCCAATTTCTCATGAAGCTACTGATGAGTTACACATTCTGGAAGGTTGGATCGTGCAGTTGGAAAGATACCCTCTTATACCTGATGTTTGGATATGGACTGGTAAATCAAAGGAATACACTGCCAAGAGCTTCTACATGGTCATGCACTCACATCTACCAACCATACATCCTTGCAAATGGTTGTGGCAGAGTCGGTGCACCATGAAGATCAAGGTTTTTGGGTGGCTGCTTTTCTTTGACAGATTAAACACCAAGGACATGTTGGTTAGAAGGCACTGGCGCTCTAACCAAGATGAAAATCTTTGTCTCATTTGTAGTGAGCTAGTGTATGAAGATAGAATGCACCTGTTTTTTAACTGCACCTTCAGCTGTAGAGTCTGGAATTACCTGGGCATTGATTGGTTGGGAGGCTCTGATATTCTACAATGTATCATGCATGCTAGGTCCAGCTTCAGACACCCTTTCTTCTTTGAGGTCATGCTAACTGCTGCTTGGAATATTTGGATTTTGAGAAATGGCAGAACCTTCAGAGCTGAGAGAGCCACTTTCAGTGCTTGGAAGTGTAAATTCATCCATGATATATCATTACTTGCTCATAGGGTGAAGGATTCTATAAAACCAAAACTTTTGGCATGGGTTAATTCTTTGTTTTAAAGGAGGTAGGGATGCTAAGCCATAGGTAGTCTTCCCCCCCATTTTTTCTTGTATAGTTTCTGTTACTGTTTGTACAGTTCCATTTATTTTAATAAAGGGCTGTGGGGCTTTGCCTCACAGTAAATATTCAAAAAAAAACTTCATCATCACCGTCATCACGTCGTCGTGCTGACAGAATTCTCCCTCGAAGCTCTACTGGATTGTGAGTTTGTGGGATATCACCGAGCTGAACATGTGCAGATCGCGGAGGTGCCGTACGTTCAGTACTAGGATCGGTCGATCGTGAAGACATACAACTACATCAACCGCGTTGTCATAACGCTTCCGCTTATGGTCTACGAGGGTACGTGGATGACACTCTCCCCTCTCGTTGCTTTGCATCACCATGATCTTGCGTGTGCGTAGGGAATTTTTTGAAATACTACGTTCCCCAGCAGAGGTATCAGGGCCAGGTTTATGCGTAGATGTTATATGCACGAGTAGAACAAAAGTGAGTTGTGGGCGATACTAGTCATATTGCTTACCAGCATGTCATACTTTGATTCGGCGGTATTGTTGGATGAAGCGGCCCGGACCGACATTACATGTATGCTTAGGCGAGACTGGTTCTACCGATGTGCTTCGCACACAGGTGGCTGGCGGGTGTCAGTTTCTCCAACTTTAGTTGAATCAAGTGTGGCTACGCCCGGTCCTTGTGAAGTTTAAAACATCACATACTTGATGAAATATCGATGTGGTTTTGATGTGTAGGTAGGAACGGTTCTTGCTAAGCCTGTAGCAGCCACGTAAAACTTGCAATAACAATGTAGAGGACGTCTAACTTGTTTTTGCAGGGCATGTTGTTATGTGATATGGTCAAGACATGATGCTAAATTTTATTGTATGAGATGATCATGTTTTGTAAAAGAGTTATCGGCAACTGGCAGGAGCCATATGGTTGTCGCTTTATTGTATGAAATGCAATCGCCATGTAATTGCTTTACTTTATCACTAAGCGGTAGCGACAGTCGTAGAAGCAATAGTTGGCGAGACGACAACGATGCTACGATGGAGATCAAGGTGTCGCGCTGGTGACGATCATGATCATGACGGTGCTTTGGAGATGAAGATCAAAGGCACAAGATGATGATGGCCATATCATATCACTTATATTGATTGCATGTGAGGTTTATCTTTTATGCATATTATTTTGCTTAGATTGACGGTAGCATCATAAGATGATCTCTCACTAAATTTCAAGGTATAAGTGTTCTCCCTGAGTATGCACCGTTGCGAAAGTTCGTCGTGCCAAGACACCACGTGATGATCGGGTGTGATAAGCTCTACGTTCACATACAATGGGTGCAAGCCAGTTTTGTACACGCAGAATACTCGGGTTAAACTTGACGAGCCTAGCGTATGCAGATATGGCCACGGAACACTCGAGACCGAAAGGTCGAGCGTGAATCATATAGTAGATATGATCAACATAAGATGTTCACCATTGAAAACTACTCCATCTCACGTGATGATCGGACATGGTTTGGTTGATATGGATCACGTGATCACTTAGATGATTAGAGGGATGTCTGTCTAAGTGGGAGTTCTTAAATAATTTGATTAATTGAACTTTATTTTATCAAGAACTTAGTACCTGATAGTATTTTACATGTCTATGTTGTTGTAGATAGATGGCCCGTGTTGTTGTTCCGTTGAATTTTAATGTGTTCCTAGAGAAAGCTAAGTTGAAAGATGATGGTAGCAACTACACGGACTGGGTCCGTAACTTGAGGATTATCCTCATTGCTGCATAGAAGAATTATGTCCTAGAAGCACCACTAGGTGACAAGCCTACTGCAGGAGAAACTCCGAACGTTATGAACGTCTGGCAAGCTCATTCTGATGACTACACGATAGTTCAGTGTGCCATGCTCTACGGTTAGAACCGAGGCTTCAACGATGTTTTGAACGTCATGGAGCATATGAGATGATCCAGGAGTTGAAGTTAATATTTCAAGCAAATGCCCGGATTGAGAAATATGAGATTTCCAATAAGTTCTAAAGCTGCAAGATGGAGGAGAACAGTTCTATCAGTGAACACTTGCTCAGAATGTCCGGGTATTATAATCATATGACTCAACTTGGATGCAAAGTTGACGAAGATAGTGTTATTGATAGAGTTCTTCAATCACTACCACCAAGCTATAAAGGCTTCGTGATGAACTATAACATGCAAGGGATGCATAAGACAATTCCCGAGATCTTCGCTATGCTCAAAGCTGCAGAGGTAGAAATCAAAAAGGAGCATCAAGTGTTGATGGTTAACAAGACCACTAGTTTCAAGAAAAAGGGCAAGCGAAAGAAAGGGAACTTCAAGAAGAATAGCAAGACAGTTGCTACTCCCGCAAAGAAACCCAAGTCTGGAGCCAAGCCTCAAAGTGAGTGCTTCTACTGCAAAGGGACTGGACACTGGAAGCGGAACTGCCCCAAGAATTTGGCGGATAAGAAGGATGGCAAAGTGAACAAAGGTATATATGATATACATGTTATTGATGTGCACCTTACTAATACTCGTAGTAGCACCTGTGTATTTGATACTGGTTCGGTTGCTAATATTTGTAACTCGAAACAGGGGCTACGGATTAAACGAAGATTAGCTAAGGACGAGGTGACGATGCACGTGAGAAATGGTTCCAAAGTCGATGTGATCCCCATCGACATGCTACCTCTACATCTACCTTCGGGATTAGTTTTAGACCTAAATATTTGTTATTTGGTGTCAGTGTTAAGCATGAACATTATATCTGGATCTTGTTTATTGTGAGACGGTTATTCATTTAAATCTGAGAATAATGGTTGTTCTATTTATATGAGTAATATATTTTATGGTCATGCAACATTGAAGAAGTGGTCTATTCTTGTTGGATCTCGATTGTAGTGATACACATATTCATAATATTGAAGCCAAAAGATGCAAGGTTAATAATGATAGTGCAACTTATTTGTGGCACTGCCGTTTAGGTCATATTGGTGTAAAGCGCATGAAAAACTCCATAGTGATGGACTTTCGGAATCACTTGATTATGAATCACTTGGTGCTTGCGAACCATGCCTCATGGACAAGATGACTAAAACTCCGTTCTCCGAAGCAATGGAGTGAGCAACTGATTTGTTGGAAATCATACATACTGATGTATGTGGACCGATGAGTGTTGAGGCTCGCGGCGGGTATCGTTATTTTCCGACCTTCACTGATGATTTGAGCAGATATGGGTATATCTACTTGATGAAACACAAGTCTGAAACATTTGAAAAGTTCAAAGAATTTCAGAGTGAAGTAGACAATCATCGTAACAAGAAAATAAAGTTTCTATGATCTGACCGTGGAGGCGAATATTTGAGTTACGAGTTTGGTCTTCATTTGAATCAATGTGGAATAGTTTCACAACTCACGCCACCCAGAACACCACAGCGTAATGGTGTGTCCGAACGTCGTAACTGTACTTTATTAGATATGGTGCGATCTATGATGTCTCTTACCGATTTAGCACTATCATTTTGGGGTTATGCTTTAGAGACAGCTGCATTCATGTTAAATAGGGCACCATCTAAATCCGTTGAGACGACGCCTTATGAACTGTGGTTTGGCAAGAAAACAAAGTTGTCGTTTCTTAAAGTTTGGGGATGTGATGCTTATGTGAAAAAGCTGCAACCTGATAAGCTCGAACCCAAGTCGGAGAAATGTGTCTTCATAGGATACCCAAAGGAGACTGTTGGGTACACCTTCTATTACAGATCCGAAGGCAAGATATTTGTTGCTAAGAATGGATCCTTTCTAGAGAAGGAGTTTCTCTCGAAAGAAGTGAGTGGGAGGAAAGTAGAACTTGATGAGGTAATTGTATCTTCTCCCGAATTGTATAGTAGTAAATCACAGAAACTAGTTCCAGTGATTCCTACACCAATTAGTGAGGAAGCTAATGATGATGATCATGAAACTTCGGATCAAGTTACTACTGAGCCTCGTAGGTCAACCATAGTACGTTCCGCACCAGACTGGTACGGCAACCCAGTTCTGGAAGTCATGTTACTAGACCATGTTGAACCTACGAAGTATGAGGAAGCGATGATGAGCCCAGATCCCGCAAAATGGCTTGAGGCCATGAAATCTGAGATGGGATCCATGTATGAGAACAAAGTGTGGACTTTGGTTGACTTGCCCGATGATCGGCAAGCCATTGAAAATAAATGAATCTTCAAGAGGAAGACCGACGCTGACGGTAATATTACTGTCTACAAAGCTCGACTTGTTGCGAAAGGTTTTTGACAAGTTCAAGGAGTTGACTACGATGAGACTTTCTCACCCTAGCGATCCTTAAGTATGTCGGAATCATGTTAGCAATTGACGCATTTTATGATTATGAAATTTGGCAAATGGATGTCAAAACACTAGTAGAAAAAGGGTCAAACGTGAAGCACATTAGTCCCGGTTTGTAACAGAACTGGCACTAATGTGACCATTAGTGCCGGTTCCAATGGCTAGGCGGGCAGAGATCATTAGTACCGGTTCGTGGGCAACCTCTAGTACCGGTTCATGCCACAAACCGGTACTAATGATGCCGTGTCAGGCTATTGTCAGGCTAGGCACCTTTAGTACCGGTTCATGGCATTAACCGGTACTAGAGTATCTTAGTAAGCTGATTTTTAGTCCCACCTCGCGAAGAGAGAGGCACTAGGAGCGGTTTATAAGCCTTGAGTGCACAGACAATGTGGGAGAGGCGCAATGTTCACCTGCACATTGCTTAGCTTTAAACCTTGAGGAATAGTGTAGACTGCACGGAGCTATGCGCAGTGCTTTGTACACTCTTCCGAAAGGCTTGAAGCTAATTAACGAGCATTGCGCCTTTTTTTGAATTTATTTGAACTCCAGACTTTTTGTGTGTTCAAAATGCACCATTCAAAGTGCACTACAAATTGAAGTCTGAAAAGGTTGAAACTTGGCATGGTATCATCATTTCACCCACATGGCATGTGCAAAAAAGTAGAGAGGGTCACGGCAAAAACTGGATGCACTTCATGTACAAAATGGACAATCTCTTTCGAGGTATGAGGGTTTAGGTCGAAAACTCATATGTTACAAAGGCATTGCATTTTTTTGAACTCCAGAGTTTTAGTGTGTTCAAAATGCACCATTCAAATCCACATCATCAATTATTAGCCCTTTCTGAATTCATTTGGTATTTTTCATTCATTTACTGATTTGTTTTGAGAGAGCTAAATGAACGTGAAATTGAAAAGCACTACAAATTGAAGTCTGAAAAGGTTGAAACTTGGCATGGTATCATCATTTCATCCACATGGCATGTGCAAAAAGGTAGAGAGGGTCACGACAAAAACTGGATGCACTTCGTGTACAAAATGGATAATCTCTTTCGAGGTATCAGGGTTTAGGACGAAAACTCATATGATACAAAGGCATTGCATTTTTTTGAACTCCAGAGTTTTTGTGTGTTCAAAATGCACCATTCAAATCCACATCATCAATTATTAGCCCTTTCTCAATTCATTTGGTATTTTTCATTCATTTACTGATTTGTTTTGAGAGAGCTAAATGACCGTGAAATTGAAAAGCACTACAAATTGAAGTCTGAAAAGGTTCAAACTTGGAATGGTATCATCATTTCACCCACATGGCATGTGCAAAAAAGTAGAGAGGGTCACGGCAAAAACTGGATGCACTTCGGGTACAAAATGGACAATCTCTTTCGAGGTATCA
>LR738714.1:132469832-132500292 GCA_902687465.1 Secale cereale
TAAATGACCGTGAAATTGAAAAGCACTACAAATTGAAGTCTGAAAAGGTTGAAACTTGGCGTGGTATCATCATTTCACCCACATGGCATATGCAAAAAAGTAGAGAGGGTCACGGCAAAAATTGGATGCACTTCGTGTACAAAATGGACAATCTCTTTCGAGGTATCAGGGTTTAGGACGAAAACTAATATGTTACAAAGGCATTGCATTTTTTTGAACTCCATAGGTTTAGTGTGTCCAAAATGCACCATTCAAATCCACATCATCAATTATTATCCCTTTCTGAATTCATTTGGTATTTTTCATTCATTTACTGATTTGTTTTGAGAGAGCTAAATGACCGTGAAATTGAAAAGCACTACAAATTGAAGTCTGAAAAGTTTGAAACTTGGCGTGGAATCATCATTTCACCCACATGGCATGTGCAAAAAAGTAGAGAGGGCCACGGCAAAAACTGGATGCACTTCGTGTACAAAATGGACAATCTCTTTCGAGGTATCAGGGTTTAGGACGAAAACTAATATGTTACAAAGGCATTGCATTTTTTTGAACTTTTTAGAACTCCAGACTTGTTGTGTGTTCAAAATGCACCATTCAAATCCACAGAATCAATTATCAACCCTTTCTGAATTCATTTGGTATTTTTCATTCATTTACTGATTTGTTTTTAGAGAGTTAAATGAGATATAAAATGTTTGTTAGCTAATTTTAGATATAGAAATGTTAGTTAGATATAAAATTTTAGATATAGAAATGTTAGATAGAAATTTTAGATATATTTGCGGCAATGTTAGATAGATAAATTTTAGATATAGAAATGTTAGTTAGATATAAGATGAAATACCATATAAAAAAATTGTTTGCGCGCTACCCAGTGGGCTTGCAAGGCCCTGGGCCTGTATTTGCAGGCCAATAAAGGCCCAGCAGACTCACAAGGCAGCGCGGCAAAGTTAGGCCCACAAGCCTGCAGTAGAGAGGAGCTCGAAGGAGCAGCCGCGGCGGAGTTTATAAACCAGTGCGGCTGCCCCTTGGCTAGCGAGGTGGGATTAAACTTGCCGCACCGCAGCTGCGCCAGCGCACCCCCTTTAGTACCGGGTCATGGCACCAACCGGTACTAAAGGGGTGTCTTTAGTACCGGTTGGAGCCACCAACCGATACTAAAGGGGGTGCGCTTCCCGCCGCTTGGCCTGGCCAAAATAGGCCTTTAGTACCGGTTGGTGGCTCCAACCGGTACTAATGGTGCCTTCTATATATACAACACTTCAAAAAAAAATCAGTTTCCCTCTGTTCTCTTGTTCTGTTTCTCGCTCTCCGTCGACGCCGTCGCCGCCCCCGTTGCGCGCTGCCCCCGTCCCCGTCGTCGTCGCCGTTCCCGTCGCCGTCGCCGCCCACATCGCCGTCACGCGCCGTCCCCATTCGCCGTCGCCGCCCCCGCCCCCGTCGCCTCGACCTCGCCGCTGCGTCGCCTCGACCTCGCCGTCGCCGTCCCCGTCGTCGCCGCCCCGTCCCTGTTGCCGTCGTCGCCATCCCCGTCGTCGCCCCGCCCGTCGCCGTCCCCGTCGCCGCCCCCCGTCGCCTCTCGCCTCACCGGTGAGCACACACGCACACACACACATACTTTTTTTATTTTTAGTTATAGAAATAGTTATAAAAAAGTTAGAATTGTTAGAAATTTTTCTATTTTTTAGTTATAGAAATAGTTATAAAAAAGTTAGAATTTTTTCTTTTTTTTAGTTCTAGAGATATTAGAAATGTTATACAAATGTTAGTTATATATATAGAAATGTTATAATTTTTTTTCTATTTTTTAGTTATAGAAATATTAGAAATGTTATAGAAATGTTAGTTATATAGCATTGTTAGAAATGTTAGAAATTTTAGTTATCAAAATCCAATCATTAAAAAAATGTTACTTTTTGCGGGCATATAGCTAGTATTTGTTCTCGACGATGCCCGGCCCGCATCCTCGCCGCCGACCCGTCCGCGACGACGTCCGGCTGACCCATGTCCGGGACTGGGCTCCGCCGGGCTGGCACTGGGAGGTGCTGCCTAGAGGGGCGCGCCGCTTGATGAGGAACCCGGCCCCGGGTCCCGTCGTCGACCCTGATCTTGTTTGGTGGCGTTCGCGTGGGCCAGTTTCGGTGTGGAGGGAGCCGGCCCTGCCGGAGGTGATATGTCGCCGTGTCAGGGAGGAGGACGAGCACGTCCATCGCTACATGGTTGCGTTAGAGGGCGGCAGGTTCTCCAATACCTGGCAGTTTCTTCAGGGATCTCACTTCAGCTATGATACTGTGAGGGTTCCTTCTCTTTGGGTGTCCACCGCCCACGCCGCAGGAACCGCGAGTGTCCAAGATTCTTCTGTAGTATTCGATCTTTATTAGCTACCTAGCCAGTGATGTATTCGATATTATATATTATTCGAGACGATGTATTCGAGATTATATATTATTCGAGATGATGTATTCGAGATTATATCTATTATTCGAGACGATGTATTCGAGATTATATCTATTATTCGAGACGATGTATTCGAGATTATATCTATTATACGAGACGATGTAATTTGAATAATAAATTGTTTTATATTTCTTTTGGATTAGTTAAATAAAAGCTATGGCGGACAATACCGGCAGAGAGGGAGAACAGACCCTGTTCGATATTGATACGCCATCCTCGCGGGCCAGATGATGATCAGAATGAAGAAGATTATGATGGCTCCGAATATCATATCACCCTCGCGGACCAGATCATTTCACAGAAGCAGATGTGCAGAAAGTCAAGGACGCTGCTCTTAGGAAGATGGCGGTTGCATTCAAGAATCACAAGAATCGTGATGGGACAAGTACGTCAAGGGAGGAAGGAAGACTCCAGTATTCGAGGGAACACTAGAGAAGCAAAGTGCTCATTGGGACGATTTCGTGAAATTCAAGGATTCAGAATTAGCTAAGGAACGGTCGAGAATAAACAAGAAGAATGCCGAAAAAAGGATAAGTTCCATAAGCTGGGGCCAGGTGGCTACGCGGTGGCAATGCCTAAGTGGGATAAGTTTGAGAAAGAGATGGAGAATGCATGTGTCACTGCGGTTACTAGGAGCTGGCCCCCGAGGTGCAGGACTTGGTTCTATGCGCATGGGGGGAGTTGGACCCGAAGACAGGCAAAGTTTCGACGAAGGCATGTCTGAAAGGAGTCGACGATAAGATACTTGTTGCAATAGAAGAGGCTCGATCGGGGGTGTTCCAGCCCAGCAGAGAGAACGACGAGCTTACGCGTGCCCTGGGAAATCCTGAACACCCGGGAAGAACATGAGGCAATGGCGCTATTCCGTGGTATGAGGGGTTTTCTGACTGGAACGCCGACTACAGAACCCGTGCGAGAAGGAAGATTGCGGAGGAGAAGCAAATGAAGATGGAGGAGGAGCAGAGGAAGCTGGACTATGAATGCCTTCAAGGCCTAGAATCAAAGCACGCGGACTTGGCAGTCAAATTCCAGCGGCAGCAGGAGCAGATCGACTCACTTAGCCAGCAAAGGGGGTCTCAGCAGCTGCAGCAGCTAGCGGATGATCCAGCATTGGATACCACCGCCCCATCCATGCTGAGAAGCAGCGTGGGTTCCGCCCCGGGCGACGCAATGCTGGATAGATACCCCGTGGATGACATCATGGACAACACTAACTGCGAGCTACACTTCAAAATGAAGAACATATCCATGAAGGTGGCGGACGCCGTTGCTTTTACAAATCCCCCCGAGGCAACCTTCCATTGCAACCCGATTCCAGCAGGCTATGCTCGTGTCTTGGTTAATGAGGTGGTGGACCAATATTCGGAGCTAGAGCTTGACATTCCTGGAGGTGACGAGGAGCACACACTCGGAGAGGCCAAACATCGTATCATCCTATGGAGAAAGGATTGCATCATCTTTCGAAGGCCACCGACACCGCGTCAGCCGACTCCTCGTCGAAGTCCGCCACCGAGTCAGCAGACTCCCGCTCCTGCAAGTCCACCAACGCGTCAGGCCACTCCTCCTCCTCCAAGTCCGGCAAAGCATCAGGCCACTCCTCCTCCAAGTCCGACACAGCGTCAGACGTCCACTCCTCCTCCAAGTCCGGCACAACTTCAGGCCACTCCTCCTCCAAGTCCGACATAGCTTCAGGCCACTCCTCCTCGTCCAACTCAGCCCCGTCAGCCGTCTCCGCCGCCTCAGCAATCGCAGAAGAGACACCCCGCAACTATGGTGCGTAGCGGTATGAGTTGAGGCAATACAAGAAGTACAGGCGGAGGCAAGCGATATAAATATGGTCCAAGCCTCACTGATCCTCCTCAGAGGGCTTACGACAGGACTGAGGAGCAAACCAAGGCCATAGTGCGGGCAGAAGTGGACGCCCATTTTGGACCGATACCGCCACCGCCGCCAAGGGAGAAAGTGCCTGAGGAAAAGATTGACCACTTCATTCATATGGCTCAACCACCAGCTCCCAAGCCTGTTGACACAGACTATGAGCGCCACATCAGGAAGTTAAATCAAGCACGTCTACAGAAGGAGGCGAGCTCGAGCTCGAGCAAACAACAAGCAGCTGTCAAAAAATGCGGGAAAACCGTTCCCCAGCTGGGAGAACAGGCGGCGTAATCGATCCCCTCGCTTGTTGTGCCAACAACACGTGAGAGTACGTGCGCCCAATATTATTGTGGGCAAACAGTTTACGTTCCCCGGGTGGGCAATGTGGTAATAACCGAGGAGCATATAACGCAGGCTGAAATTCTCAACATCACTGTTGGACAACTCCTCGAGATCGAGCCCATGCCTGTGCTTACAGAGGAGGAAATAAAACGGAAATATGTCCGGGGCGAACCTTTGGTCAAGCTAGACGAGGTCAAGAAGCTCCCAACGAGAATGTATGAATTGCATCAATGGTACATGGACATTACCAAGAGTTCCAATCGAGAGTCCCTCATGGTGGAAGTCAAGAAGTATCATTACTACCATGAGAAAGCTATGGCCGTTGAGTATAATGAACTGTTTCAGTTATACAATCAAGACGCACTCGACAAATCTATCATCAGTTGCTATTGTCTGTAAGTGATTTCTTTCTGTAATTTAAGTCTCAAGCTATCTGTAGTGATCCTTTTGATTAATCATTACCTGTAAATATCCTCACTATATTCTTTTCTGTGGTATTATGCAGGATGAAGATGTATGAAATGAAAAAAGGTGGACGCTATGGCATTGGGTTCATTGACCCAAACACCGTTAATGAATACACATGGAAAATAGATGAATATCATGAAAAGCATGTAGAGGACAGCATGCTAGAGTTCTTGAAGTGCCTCAAATACAATGAAGATATACTACTTCCTTACAACTTCTAGTGAGTCACACTGTCTTGTACTACAAATTCTCTGTTTTTTCCTACTGGCTAGCTACATGTTTTTGCTTACATATGTCTGCTTAATTAAGACATCCAAACGTGTGTGCATGCAGATTTCACTAGATCTTGTGTATCATTAAAGTTGACGCCGGAACAGTTGAAGTACTCGACTCACTACTTAAAAAACAAAGTGACTACACCATCTTGAAAGGGATAGTCAACAAGTAATTTCAATCATTATTAACTATATATCTCGGCCTATTTAGTTCGTCATTTCCTGATATGAACTATTTAATAACACATTTATTCATTTTCTTTGTTGGCGGGCAGGGCTTGGGCAAGGTTCATCAGCGTCACTCTAGGCGAATGGAAACAAAGACTGCAATGGTTTCGACCCAAGGTAAGTAATTAAGTAGTACTAGCTAGCTAGCTAGCTGCCATTATCTCTTTAATTATCATGCTTGATTAATTGTTATCTGATCAAATTCCATTCTCGTAAAGGCCCTAAAGCAGGTGCAGGGGACTGATCTGTGTGCATACTGCATTTGCGAGAACATTCGCATGATGGCGTCCGAAAGGAGCAGATCTCAAAGACAGGAATGGGTACGTTTGTCAGAACACTATTCACAATTTTTACACCATAATCGATATCTAGTCACACAACTAATAAACATGCATATTGATCTCCTTCTTAACAGTTCACAGAGGTGCGGGACAAGCTCCTAGAAACGGAGCGCGTACAAGCACTTCAAGAGGAAATAGCGGGATTTTTGCTCGACCAGGTCATAGATCCGAAGGGAGAATACCATTACCCGCTACCGCCCCCATGAACCACTTCCAATTGTCATCGTGCTCTGAAGGCACCAATTAGGCTAATGCCACTGGCTCCGAAGGCAACATGTAGGAGAAATTGTATATAGCTATACATGTGTGTATGTGTGAATTGGTGGTTTGTGAGACATTTGATGATATATAATATATATATGATTGGTTCTACTAGAAATTCTATATATATATATATATATATATATATATATATATATATATATATATATATATATATATATATATATATATATATATATATATATATATATATATATATATATATATATATATATATATATATATGCATAACGTGTACAATGTGTAGTATCGTAAAATACCAGCAAACAAAAAAGAATTAAATGGAAAACACAAAATTAAATGAAAAAGAAATCATAAAACCAAAAAAAACCAAACCTTGTAGTACCGGTTGGTTTTACCAACCGGTACTAAAGGGCTCCCGGCCCCCGGAGTTGGCTCGTGCCACGTGGTTGCCCTTTAGCACTGGTTCATGCTGAACCGGTACTAAAGGGGGGGGGGGGGCTTTAGTGCCCACACTTTAGTGCCGGTTATGGAACCGTCACTAAAGGGCCTTACGAACCGGTGCTATTGCCCGGTTCTGCACTAGTGAAACTGCATTCCTTAATGGATACCTCAAAGAGGAGTTGTATATGATGCAACCAGAAGGTTTTGTCGATCCTAAAGGTGCTAACAAAGTGTGCAAGCTCCAGCGATCCATCTATGGACTGGTGCAAGCATCTCGGAGTTGAAATATGCTCTTTGATGAGGTGATCAAAGCATATGGTTTTATACAGACTTTTGGAGAAGCCTGTATTTACAACAAAGTGAGTGGGAGCTCTGTAGCATTTCTGATATTATATGTGGATGACATATTATTGATTGGAAATGATATAGCATTTCTGGATAGCATAAAAGGATACTTGAATAAGAGTTTTTCAATGAAAGACCTCGGTGAAGCTGCTTACATATTAGGCATCAAGATCTATAGAGATAGATCAAGATGTTTAATTGGACTTTCACAAAGCACATACCTTGATAAAGTTTTGAAGAAGTTCAAAACGGATCAGTCAAAGAAAGGGTTATTGCCTGTGTTACAAGGTGTGAAGTTGAGTAAGACTCAATGCCCGACCACTGCAGAAGATAGAGAGAAAACGAAAGGTGTTCCCTATGCTTCAGCCATAGGCTCTATCATGTATGCAATGCTGTGTACCAGACCTGATGTGTGCCTTGCTAGTAGTTTAGCAGGGAGGTACCAAAGTAATCCAGGAGTGGGTCACTGGATAGCGGTCAAGAACATCCTGAAATACCTGAAAAGGACTAAGGATATGTTTCTCGTTTATGGAGGTGACAAAGAGCTCGTCATAAATGGTTACGTCAATGCAAGCTTTGACACTTATCCGGATGACTCCAAGTCACAAATCGGATACGTGTTTTTATTGAACGGTGGAGCTGTTAGTTGGTGCAGTTCCAAGCAAAGCGTCGTGGCGGGATCTACATGTGAAGCGGAGTACATAGCTGCTTTGGAAGCAGCAAATGAAGGAGTCTGGATGAAGGATTTCATATCCGATCTAGGTGTCATACCCAGTGCATCGGATCCAATGAAAATCTTTTGTGACAATACTGGTGCAATTGCCTTGGCAAAGGAATCCAGATTTCACAAGAGAACCAAGCACATCAAGAGACGCTTCAATTCCATCCGCGATCAAGTCAATGAGGGAGACATAGAGATTTGCAAGATATATATATGGATCTGAATGTTGCAGACCCGTTGACTAAGCCTCTCTCACGAGCAAAGCATGATCACCACCAAGACTCCATGGGTGTTAGAATCATTACTGTGTAATCTAGATTACTCACTCTAGTGCAAGTGGGAGACTGAAGGAAATATGCCCTAGAGGCAATAATAAATATGTTATTTATATTTCCTTATATCATGATAAATGTTTATTATTCATGCTAGAATTGTATTAATCGGAAACATAGTACATATGTGAATATATAGACAAACAAAGTGTCACTAGTATGCCTCTACTTGACTAGCTCGTTGAATCAAAGATGGTTATGTTTCCTAGCCATAGACATGATTTGTCATTTGATTAACGGGATCACATCATTGGTGAATGATGTGATTGACTTGGACCATTCCGTTAGCTTAGCACTTGATCGTTTAGTTTTACTGCTATTGCTTTCTTCATGACTTATACATGTTCCTATGACTATGAGATTATGCAACTCCCGAATACTGGAGGAACACCTTGTGTGCTATCAAACGTCACGACGTAACTAGGTGATTATAAAGATGCTCTACAGGTGTCTCCGAAGGTGTTTGTGGTGTTGGCACAGATCGAGAATGGGATTTGTCACTCCGAGTGTTGGAGGGGTATCTCTGGGTCCTCTCGGTAATACACATCACTATAAGCCTGGCAAGCAAATGACTAATGAGTTAGTCACGAGATGATGCATTACAGAACGAGTAAAGAGACTTGCCGGTAACGAGATTGAACTAGGTATTGAGATACCGACGATCGAATATCGGGCAAGTAACATACCGATGACAAAGGGAACAACGTATATTGTTATGCGGTTTGACCGATGAAGATCTTCGTAGAATATGTAGGAACCAATATGAGCATCCAGGTTCCGCTGTTGGTTATTGACTGGAAATGAGTCTCGGTCATGTCTACATAGTTCTCGAACCCGTAGGGTCCACACACTTAACATTCGATGATGATCCGTATTATGAGTTTATGAGTTTTGATGTACCGAAGGTAGTTCGGAGTCCTGGATATGATCACGGACATGACGAGGAGTCTCAAAATGGTTGAGACATAAAGATGGATATATTGGAAGCCTATATTTGGACATCGGAAGAGTTCCAGGTGAAATCGGGATTTAACCGGAGCACCAGGAGGTTACCGGAACCCCCCGGTAAGTATATGGGTCTTATTGGGCCATAATGGAGAGAGAGAGAGGAGACCAGGGCAGGCCGCGCGCCCCCTCTCCCTCTAGTCCAAATTGGACTAGGAGGGGAGGGGTGGCGCCCCCCTTTCCTTCCTCCCTCTCTCCCCTTCCTTCTCTCCTAGTCCAACTAGGGAAGGGGGGAAGCCTACTCCCGGTGGGAGTAGGACTCCTCCTAGGGCGCGCCATAGATGGTCGGCCCCTCCCCCTCCTCCACTCCTTTATATACGGGGAGGAGGCATCCCATAGACACGCAAGTTGATCATTGATCCCTTAGCCGTGTGTGGTGCCCCCCTCCACCATAATCCACCTCGGTCATATCGTAGCGGTGCTTAGGCGAAGCCCTGCGTCGGTAACTTCATCATCACCGTCATCACACCATCATGCTGACGGAACTCTCCCTCGAAGCTCTACTGGTTCGTGAGTTCGTGGTACGCCACCGAGCTGAACGTGTGCAGATTGCGGAGGTGCCGTACGTTCGGTACTAGGATCGGTCAGTCGTGAAGATGTATGACTACATCAACCGCGTTGTCATAAGACTTCCACTTATTGTCTAAAAGGGTACGTGGACGACACTCTCCCCTCTCGTTCACCATGATCTTGTGTGTGCGTAGGATTTTTTTTTGAATACTACGTTCCCCCATCAGTTGGCACACGTTTTGGTCTGGACTCTCTGGTAGAAACATTGGGACACTCTTTGAAGTTCTTTGTGTTGGTTTGAATAGATAAATCTAAGATTGTGTGATGCATATCGTATAATCAAACCCGCGGATACTTGTGGTGACATTGGAGTATCTAGGTGACATTAGGTTTTTGGTTGATGTGTGTCTTAAGGTGTTATTTTAGTATGAACTCTAGGGCTGTTTGTGACACTTATAGGAATAGCCCAATAGATTGATCAGAAAGAAAACTTTGAGGTGGTTTCGTACCCTACAATAATCTCTTCATCCATATTACACTTGTATCACCATCTCTTCGCCGAACTAGTGCACCTATACAATTTACCATTGTATTGGGTGTGTTGGGGACATAAGAGAATCTTTGTTATTTGGTTGTAGAGTTTTTTGAGAGAGGCCATCTTCACCTATGCCTCTCACAGATTGATAAACCTCAGGTCATCCACTTGAGGGAATATTGCTACCGTCCTACAAAACTCTGCGCTTGGAGGTGCAACACGAGTGTACAAGAAGAAGGTTATGTAGTAGACATCAAGGATCTCTTATAAAGAATTAAACGCAAACCTAATGATTGGGAACTATGCGAAGGTAAAGAGTCAGGTATTAAGCTTAAGTTTGATTGTGTTAAATCTTTTATGAATACCGATGTTTTTCAAAAGTTTAGCACTAAATATGGACTTGATTATGAGATAGTAGCGTCCTTTTGTGAATCTTTTGCTTCTCATGTTGATCTCTCTAAAGAGATATGGTTTAAGTATCACCCCCCTATTAAAGAAGAAATCAAAGAACCGCTAGTTACTAAGTAAGAAACTATCACTTACAATGTTGATCCAGTTGTTCCCACTACTTACATTGAGAAACTACCTTTCCCTGTTAAGATAAAGGATCATGCTAAGGTTTCAACTATGGCCCGTAGGAGTAATATTAAAGCACCTAGACCCCCTGAGCAAATCAAATTAGGACCTAGTGTTGCTATGGTTAAGGATCTCTTGGTCGATAATATTGATGGGCATGTTATTTACTTCGTTGGTGAAGCTGCTAGAATTGCCAAACCTGATGGGAAAGATAAACATAGACCTGTTGTTGGCATGCCTATTGTCTCAGTTAAAATAGGAGATCATTGCTATCATGGTCTATGTGGCATAGGTGCTAGCGTAAGTGCTATTCCTTTTACTTTGTACCAAGAAATTATGAATGACATAGCACCCGCCGAAAAAGAAGACATAGATGTTACTATTAAACTTGCCAATATAAATACCATCACAACACTTGGTATTGTTTGAGACGTTGAAGTCTTATCCTACTGATTTTCTAGTCCTTGGTTCCCCTCAAGATGCCTTTTGTCCCATAATTTTCAGTAGACCTTTCTTGAGCACCGTCAATGCTACTATAGATTGTACTAAACAAACTGTCGGTGTTAGCTTTTGTGATGAGTCCCATGAGTTCAATTTTTCCAAGTTTAGTAGAAAACCTCATAAAAAATAATTGCCTAGTAATGATGAAATAATTGGTCTTGCTTCTATTGATGTACCCCCTACTAATCCTTCAGAGCAATATTTTCTAGACCATGAAAATGATTTGCATATGCATGAGAGAAATGGAATAGATATAATCTTTTTTGAACAACAACCTATGCTTAAGCACAACTTACCTATAGAAACTCTAGGAGGTCCTCCTTCGCCTAAAGGTGATCCTGTGTTTGAATTAAAACAACTACCTAACACTTTGAAACAAGCTCCAGATCTCCGCCTGGATAGCAAGCTACTCGTCGACGTCAACGTCTATGTAGAACCCATCAGAAGGGGCAGGGTTCTCCTCTGCAACAGTTATTAAGCAAACATGAGTACAAAGGTACTCAGCAAGTCTTACAACAGAACCTATCATACATGGAACACTATCAACAAGGGTAGTGGAGTTCATAGCAGCAAGCCAGCTTTGACTCTTGGCTAACCTATACTGCAACTCTCAACAGATTGTAAGATAATACTACGTACACAAGTCCTCTACTCACCACAACAATACACCACCGTGGATCCTCTTCCGTAATCCTACGGAAGGGCCATCCACGGCACTCACACTTGTCTTGAGGATTTTAGTAGTATCTATCAACTTGTCTATGAACTGTAAGAGTAATCAAGTAGTCCGTACCGCAAACAATGGCTATTCGAATAGATTGGTGACCCTGCAGGGGTGTACTTCTTCACACACGCTTCCACCACTTATCGCCGTTTACTCGACATGTACTCGGCAACCTTCAAGCGGAAGCCCAGCGAGGGTGTCGGCCATGACCTGACTAACTACACAAGTTTCTCGTCCAGGTTTATCGCCTATTTGGGTTCCATCCGCGGGGAGATCCGGCCGGGGTGTCGCTCACGGCCCCAAACGATGTGTACAGGGTTCCCGAGTCACCAAACGGGCGCTCGGTACACCCGGCCACGTACCTGTCGCATCACAGCCCACCCCGAGGGTCAACGCTGTGCACGACCACCAGTAAACTACAAACACCAGAAACTAGTTGCAACTCCTGGACAGAGAACAAGGGCAGTTAATAAGACGAGAGGGCTTGGAGCGCCCAGAGCCCAATGCGTGGTAGTAGCTGTAACTTGAATCACACATACAGATCTCGGGTCCTATGGACGGTTCCAATGAAACAACCCACAACGTACTCCTACATGGCCTTTCATCGATACCTTTACCAAACATGTTCCACACTTCCCTCTCTTTACCGAGTATGATCTTTTCACCCTGATCCATCACCCAGATGAACCAGACCTGACACAACTCTAAGCATAGCAGGCAACATAAACAAATAGCATGGTGGATCACACATCACATGGATCAATCAACTCCTACACATGCTAGTGGGTTTCAACTATTTACTATGGCAATCACAGGTCATGCAAGGGAATAGGGTTCAACTACTGCAGCAAGTAGCAGTTCACAGGCTGTTGCCTTAATGCAGTAAAAGAGAGCAGGAGTGAGAAGATGGGTTTGTATCGGAATGATCAAAGGTTGCTTGCCTGACAGAGTGGTTGTTGGGTACTGCTCTTCTGTTGGATACACAGAAGTATCCTCGGGAGCAGGACCTAACACGGTGAACACCGGCGATACAATCAATAAGCAAACATATGCAACAATATGATGCATGCTCATGATATGGCAAGATGCATGTGTTTTGGGCTAATGCATCTATAAATAGAAGGGTTTGAGCCCATTTGAATCAAAGATTCAAATTGAAACCCAAACTATTATTTATTTAAGTGCCATTGGAAAGATTGGATTTTTCTGATCAATTTTCATATATAAATCTTTTCCGTCTGAGCTACTGTTGAATTTATATGATTTTTTGAAGTTTAAAGCATTTTCTGGAATTTCATGAATTGTTTTTAAATCAAATAATCCCAGAAAATCCTTTACTGCTTCAGCACATCATGCTGACGTCAGCAGGTCAACAGACCTGGTCTAGGTCAAACCTGACTGGTGGGTCCCGCATGTCAGTGTCACAGAGGCTAATCCCGGTCAAAACTGGAGTTGACTGGGTTTGACTATGCGGTGGGGCCCACTGTCAGTGGCTGTGGTGGTTAAACTAATCACCATTAGCTCCTAACTAACAGGCCACGTCAGCCCGCCGGAGTTTGGCCGGTGGCGACCATTTCGCACGGCGGTGACACGCCAGAATCTCTGTTCCGGCGACCATTTGTCGCGCGGATGGGTCCTATGTGCTCCTGGGGGTGCACCGCATCCAACGATGCCACTTGTTGGTAGAAAAGTCGCCGGAGTTGACGGCGACAAGCATGTCCGCAGCGGCGATTGCACGGGGTTGGCCGGAACGGCGTTGTGGTGCACGGGATGAGGAGTTAGGGGTGGCGTTTGCTTGCTGGCGAGTTACTGATCCTAGTGGCGTGCTCGGCTGTGAGGCACAGCGCCTGTGGCCACGGCGGCGAGTTGGCTGGCGGCGGTGGGCTTCGGTCAGCAAGGGGGCGGCGGCTACAAGGCGTAATTGAGCCCGAAGAAGGGGGGGTTCGAAGCGTGAGCTCACAGCGGTCGTAGAGGGCGTCGAAGCGGGCTTGGGGAAGGTCGGACGGCGACGTACGGGCGGAGGCGATCTCCGGTGCCGAAGGTCGGAGACGACGGCGAGGACGGCGCTACGGGGCTTCTGGCGTCGTGTGGGTCGGTGGGGAGCTTCAGGGCGATGCGGCGGAGCTGACGGGTGCGTCGGGGAGGCGAGGGGGTGGCTTAGGGCGCGGTGGCAGCGATCGACGGCGACGAGCCCGCTCGGTGGAGCTCGGTGGAGGGCAGAGAGGAGGGGGAAGACACGGGGGAGAGTGAGAGAGGCGCCACGGGGTGCGTGGCGACGCCTAGGGGCGTCCAGGGCGTCGGGGGAGTAGCCAGGCAGGCAGGAGGTGGCCGGCGCGTCGGCAGCGCTCACCACCGAGCTGCTTCATGCGCTGGCACGGGGTAGAAGATGGGCATGCCCCTGGTGGGCTGGGCCGTGCTGGGCCAGGCAGGTAAGTGGGCCTCAAGTGAGTCTCTGCTTCCCCTTTTTTTATTTATCTTCTTTTTCATTTCTTTTGCAACTTTGTTGAATTAATAAAAATGCTAGAACATTTTTATAGCTCATAAAACTAGTCATGCCCACTGTATATAATATGAACAGTATGGAACATTTTAGTTTATGATTATTTGGGCACATAAAATATTTTATAGCATTTAAATGCCCAAATGCAATTACAATAAGAATTAATCCAGAGACCTTTGGATGTCCTACAAAATTGTGCACCATTTTTGGCAGAGGTTTAAGACCAAAGCAAAGATGATGTACATTTTTAAGGGCATTTTGGGTACATTGGAAAAGATTTTATCAAACCCTAGTTGTCAGAAGAGGGGTGCTGGGGTTTCTATCATTCCCATTTCAAGTTTCCGTGGAAAGTAAACATGATGCACACCCTAGCTAGTCCTAATGCAAGCACTGACTAGGGATGTGACAACTCACCCCCACTCAAAAGAATCGCGTCCCAAGATTCGGGTTCCTCCGGAAAGAGGGTGGGGTACTCAAGTCGAAGACGATCCTCCCTTTCCCAAGTAGCTTCACTCTCGGAATGATGTGACCAATGAACCTTGAGACACTTGATATTGCGACGTCGAGTGGTATGCTCGGTTTGATCAAGAATACGAACGGGGTATTCTCGATATGTGAGATTGTCCTAGAGATCAAGCGTTTCGTGGTCCACTCCGCGGATAGGATCCGAGAAGCAACGCCTGAGTTGAGATACGTGGAAGACATCATGAACTCTAGAAAGGTGCGGAGGTAGTTCCAATTGGTAGGCAACTTCTCCCCGTTTGGCAAGAATGCGAAAAGGACCGATGTAACGAGGAGCCAATTTGCCTTTGATACCGAAGCGATGGGTTCCCTTAATAGGAGTAACCCGAAGATAAGCCTTATCGCCGACTTCAAAAGTCACAACCTTATGATGACTATCATATCGACTCTTCTGGCGAGATTGGGCTGTTTTCAATTTCTCACGGACGATGTGAACTTGCTCTTCGGCTTCCTGGATCATATCCGGACCAAAGAATTGTCTTTCCCTGGTTTCTGACCAGTTAAGAGGTGTTCGACACCTTCGTCCATATAGAACTTCCAAGGGAGCCTTGCCCAAGCTGGCTTGATAACTATTGTTATAAGCAAATTCGGCAAATGGAAGACACTTCTCCCAATCCATACCGAAAGAGATGACAGAGGCTCGAAGCATATCTTCCAGAATTTGATTGACTCGTTCCACTTGACCACTTGACTGAGGATGGAAGGCGGTGCTGAAAGAGAGATGAGTCCCCGTAGCATTCTGGAAACTTTCCCAAAATTGTAAAGTGACAAGACTTCCACGGTCAGAGTTAATCTCCAACGGCACACCATGAAGTGATACTATCCGAGAGATATACAAGTCTGCCAGCTGGTTAGCGGTTATACTCTCTCGAACAGGTAGGAAATGGGCTACTTTGGAGAGACGGTCGATAACAACGAAAATAGCATTATTCCCTTTTCTGGTCCTGGGAAACCCGGTAATGAAGTCCATACCGATCTTATCCCATTTCCATTCAGGAATAGCTAAAGGTTGAAGGGTGCCAGCAGGCCGTTGATGCTCTGCTTTAACTCGACGACAAACGTCGCAGTTAGCAATGAATTGAGCGGTTTCTCTCTTCATCCTAGTCCACCAGAACCTCTGGCGTAGGTCCTGATACATTTTGGTACTACCGGGATGAATCATGAGAGGAGATTCATGAGCCTCCTTAAGGATTAACTGCCGTAGATGTTGGTTCTTGGGAACCACTAAACGGTTCTCGAAGGAAACAACACCTCTGTTATCAATGGAGAAACAACCTGCAACTCCTTTGTGAATGTTTCTCTTAATTCGGGAAATCCCTGTATCTTGCTTCTGGGCAGCTATGATTTGATCCGTAAGGGTAGGTTTCGCCACCAAGCTGGAAATGAATCCTCGAGGAACAATGTGAAGGTTAAGCTTACGAAATTCCTCGTGGAGAAGTGGTTGCCCTTGTTGTAACATCAGGTTGTTACAATAAAACTTACGACTTAGTGCGTCAGCCATGACATTGGCCTTCCCAGGGGTGTAAGTGATTCCTAAGTCGTAATCTGTGAGCAACTCAAACCAACGTCTTTGCCTGAGATTTAGATCCGGTTGGGTGAAGATGTATTTTAGGCCTTGGTGATCAGTGAAGATTTCACAGCGATTACCAAGAAGGTAATGTCGCCACGTTTTGAGTGCGTGGACTACAGCTGCAAGCTCTAGATCATGTGTAGGATAGTTATCCTGATGTGGACGCAACTACCGAGATGCGTATGCGATCACTTGACGATCTTGCATGAGTATGCAATCCAGTCCTTGTCGCGAGGCGTCGCAGTAGATAATAAAGTCCTTGGAAAAATCTGGTGGTACCAGTACGGGTGCAAATGTCAGGCGTCTTTTCAGTTCCTGAAAGCTGGACTCGCACTATGGGGTCCATTCGAACTTTTTATCTTTCTTGAGGAGTTCATTTAGAGGTTTAGAAACCTTGGAGAAATTTTCGACGAAGCGCCGGCAATAGCTCGCTAAGCCAAGGAAACTCCTAACTTGCTTGACCGATTCAGGGGGAGTCCAATCAAGGACGGCTTGAAATCGCTCGGGATTGACGGCAATACCCTTACCAGAGATCACATGACCTAGATAGGTCACTTCCAGCAACCAGAATTCACATTTAGAGAATTTGGCATAAAGGCGGTGCTCTCGAAGTTTCGTCAATACCAGCCTTAGATGCTCGACATGATCTTTCTTGTTCTTGGAGTAGATGAGTATATCATCGAGGTATACCATGACGAATTTATCCAAATACTCCATGAATATAGAATTCATTAGCCGGAAGAAGGTGGCTGGGGCATTGGTTAACCCGAAGGACATGACGGTGTACTCGTATTGGCCATAACGAGTAACAAAAGCCGTCTTGGGAATGTCCCCGTTCTTGGTTTTGATTTGATGGTAACCCAACCTCAAATCCATTTTGGAAAAGACCGAGGATCCAGCGAGCTGATCATATAGGTAGTTGATCCTGGGGAGCGGATACTTGTTCTATATGGTGACCAGATTGACAGGTCGGTAATCTACAACCATCCGTTCCGTTCCATCCTTCTTCTTGACGAAGAGGACGGGACAAGCTCAAGGGGAAGAACTAGGACGGATGAAACCCTTTTTCAAGGACTCATCGAGTTGTTTCTTAAGCTTAGCTAATTCTGGGGGTGCCATCTTATAAGGTCTCCTAGAGATTGGGACAGTTCCTGGAATAAGATCTATCACGAACTCGACATCTCTGTCAGGTGGAACACCTGGCAGTTCTTCCGGAAAAACATCTGGAAAGTCACGGACTACCGGAATATCTTCGAGTTCTGGTAGAGGGCTGGCATTAAGAGAGTAGAGCTGACGCTCAGCCATTCGGGTCAAGACATTGACTGTCTTGCCGGATGGGTGTGTAAGTTGAACGGTCCTAGTGTAGCAATCAATCTTGGCGTAATGAGCTGTCATCCAGTCCATACCCAAAAGGATGTTTATGTCCGAGGACTTGAGAGCGATTAGTGATGCATGGAAAACAAGTCTATCAACAAAAATTTCATTTCCATGGCTTACTCTAGAGGTTTGCCATCTAGAGCCGGGAGTTTGAATTTCCATGGTGGTGGGCATGTCACAAAAAGTCATGTTGTGCATTCGGGCATAGCTCTCAGATATGAACGAATGAGATGCTCCAGTATAAAAAAGAACAGATGCCAGATGGCTGTTAACGAGAAGCACACCAAGGACGACGTTAGGATCCTCATAAGCTTCCTCAGCAGAGACATAGTTGACATGACCACGTGCAGTGGGGATTGGCTTGACATAGTTCACCTTGCCGGTTGGCTTACCACGGCCAACGGGCTTTCCTGGCTGGTTCTGAGGACACTCACGCATGTAGTGCCCCGGTTCTCCACACTTGAAGCATGTCACAGTGCCAGTGCGTGGAGCAAAGTTGGTAGGTGGTCCTCCATAAGTCTTGGCAGGTGCATACTGTCGAGTTGGGCGAGGCGCCTCGTAGGATGGCCTTGGTGTGTACTTGGGTGGCAGAGCAGTGTTAGGAACCCACACATGGCGCTTGTGAGAGCCAGAGCCAGATGAGGAACCAAAATCATGAGGATGCTTGCGTGTGGCTTCGAAATCAGTCTGGCCCGTCTCAGCACTGATAGCTTTGTTCACCAACTTCTGGAAGGAGGTGCACTCGTGCAGACGTAGATCTCGGCAAAGTTCGGGGCTGAGTCCCTTACGGAACCTCGCCTGCTTCTTGGCATCGGTGGATACTTCCTTAGGTGCATAGCGTGCCAAGTTGCCAAACTCGCGACTATAGCCATCCACGGTTAACCGGCCCTGGGTGAAATTGCAGAATTCCTCCCGCTTGCGATCCATGAGACCTTCCGGAATGTGATGTTCACGGAATGCCTCACCGAACTCAGCCCAAGTATGTCGGGACCCCGATCCTTAGCCACACAGGTCTAGCCTGTAACACATCATATCACTTTGCGGCCTCACGCACGGTATCCCCACGGGTGCCACCTTACCTGGCCCGGGACCGTTTGCGCATTTTGGCACATGTATATGATAGTGTTGCTGGCATCCGTATGACAGAGAACCCGGGCCGACATGACCAGTTATAAACCAAAAGTGGCACTAAATTACATAGACAGGCATACATGACCCAGCAACGAACGTGTCGGTCATCAACGTATGAACCCAAGTCGTAGCAAGCTACAAGGACTTAAAGGAACAACGCGTGACATTTCCCCTAAGGGACAGACACATGAACGAAGAAGGACACATGCCGGCCAGCCTATGTGTTCTGGAGCAGTAGCAAGCTACCAAGGCTCAGTGGAAGCACTAGGAGACATTTCCCTGTAAGATAGGCTACCAAAGGTAAACAACTAGGTGTCGGATCCCACACATAGCAATACACATTACACGTATGCATAACATGCAAGTATGTGTTGTACAACATGGCATCACAACATAACTCAACAACTCATATAGATAAAGGCCCAGAAGAGCCATCATAGCATTTATTACAATCAGAGGTGAGGTCACATGACCCAACATACAGAGCATACAGGCAACGGAAGCATAACATGTCTGAGTACAGACAACTACAAATGAAAAGGCTGAGAAGCCTGACTATCTACAAGACCCTTCCCAGGGCACAAGACCGTAGCCGAGGTAACAAGCTAAACGTCGAAGTCCACGTGGAACCACTAGTGAGACTGAAGTCTCTCTGCAAAAACATAAATTAAGCAAACGTGAGTACAAAGGTACTCACCAAGACTTACATCAGAACTAACTACATATGCAACAGTATCAACAAAGGGGTGGTGGAGTTTGACTGCAGCAAGCCAGCTTTGACTCGGTGGCTAACCTGAACTACAACTACAAGTAACTCTTTTGAGGTGGCGCACACGAGTCCACATATTCACCAAACAATACACCACTATGGATCCGCTCTCGTCTCCCTACGAGAAGGCCATCCATAGTACTCACACTTGTCTTGAGCATTTTAGAGTATCCACTTTCACTTGTCTATGTACCACGTAAGCATCTAAGAAGTCCATAATCGCGGACCCGGCTATTCGAATAGATCATGTTAACCCTGCAGGGGTGTACTTCTTCACACACGCTCTCGCCACTTACCGCCATGTACACGTTGTGTATCTCGGCAACCTTCAAGCGGAAGCCTGGCGAGGGTGTCGGCCACGACCTGACTAACCACACAAGTCTCTCGTCCAGGTTTATCGCCTATTCGGGTTCCATCCGTGGGGAGATCCGGCCGGGGTGTCGCTCACGGCCCCAAAAGATGTGCGCAGGGTTCCCAAGCAAACCTCGACGGATGGATCTATGCTTGGTACACCGTGCCACGGTGCCTAGTCTGACCCAAGCCCACCTGTACCGGGTGCCACTTGGTAGACTACTAGCATTACCTATAAACACCAGAAACTAGTTGCAACTCCTGGACAGAGATCGAGTTGATTAATAAGTCGAGAGGGGCACTTAAGCATTCCAATGCGTGGTAGTAGCTTTGTCATTGGACAACTTACACAGAACTCAGTTCTTAAGGACGGTTCCAGTTAGACAACACACCATGTACTCCTACATGGCCTCTCACCGCTACCTTTACCAAATCGTGTTCACACACTTAGCTCTCAACAGTAGGGCATGTTCACCACATTCCAATTCATCCCCGATGAATCAGACCTGACACAACTCTAAGCAATAGCAGGCATAACTATAAAGCATGAATGAGTAGGCACAACATGGCTCAAACAACTCCTACGCATACTAGTGGGTTTCAACTATTTACTGTGGCAATGACAGGTCATGCAGTGGAAAGGGGTTCAACTACCGCAGCAGTTAAAAGTTGAAGCGTTGTTGTCCTAATGCAGTAAAAGAGAGCAAGAGCGAGAGAGTGGGATTGTATCGGAATGCTCAATGGGGTTTGCTTGCCTGGCACTTCTGAAGATATCAATGAGTCTTCATCGGTGTCATCGAACTCATCGTCGGAACGTCGTCTACTGAGAGGGGACAAACACCGGCAACAGAGAAAGAACACAATCAATGCAATACGACAATATGATGCATGATCATGACATGGCAATATGCTGTTGATTGAGCTAATGCAGCTAGTAACCATATTAAATGAAGTTGGTTTGAACCAAAGGTTCAAATTCAAACTCCATATGTGATTATTCAAATGTCATTTAATTGATTTGACCTGATCAGCAGGTTTAACTTGTTCAAACATGCATGAAAATGCCATAAACAGATTGCTTGGATTTTTCTGATCAATTTTCATATATAATTTATTTTCATTGGAGTTATAGATTATTTTCTATGATTTTTAGAAGTTTTGGCTAATTTCTGAAATAAATATGTCATTTAAGATTTATTTTAATTCCAGAAACACTTTACTGCGTCAGCATGACCACATGCCGATGTCAGCAGGTCAACAGGGGCTGTTCGGGTCAAACCTGACCTGTGGGTCCCACTGGTCAGTGACCCAGTGTTGCCTAGGGTCACAGACAGGTGGGGTCGGGTCAACGGACACATCAGCATAGTCAAACTGACACGTGGGCCCACATCAATTGGATTTAGACTTAATCTATTTTAGTTAGCCGGTTAGTTAGGCGGTGGGACTCAGCTGTCATTGACCCCAGGGGGTAGTTAGTAGGGTGCTTAGGCCCTAATGGCCGGTCATGTCGGCGGTTAGCCGCCGGCGACCATAGCCGACGGCGGAGGTACTCCGGCCGGCCGATTCCGGCGGCCGTTCGAAGCGCGGCTAGGCTCTTTCGAAAGCCCGCAGAGAGGCGCGTCGCGTGGTGCTAGTGGCAGCTGCAGGGGAGGGCTGTAGCATCGCCGGCGTCCAGGTGGGCGGCGGCGGCGCTCGGGCACATGCGGGCAGCGGTGCTACGGGGCGCGGGCGAGCTAGGAAAAGGGATGGGCGGCCTCCTGGAAGCACGAGGAACTCATTCCCATGCTCAGCAACGACGGACACAGGCTGCAAGGTGGCACACGACAAGGCAGTCGGCGGCGGAGCTCGGCCATGGCGCGGCGCTAGCTAGAGGTCGAACAGATCAATGGGGTTAGGGGGAGGGGAAAGTGGGGCTCACGGCGATCATGATGGTGCTGACGGCGAGCCCGAAGAAGAACCGGAGCAGTCGGGGCGGCGAGGGGGATCTCCGGCAGCCGAGGAGGAAGGAGATGTTGGGGAGGGCGATTCGGGGCTTCCAGCATTGATTGGCTCGGTGTAGAAGGCGTAGGCGACGGAGGCGAAGCTCGTGGACGTGCTGGCGAGGCGAGACGGTGGCACTGGCCGCGGTGGCAGCGAGCACGGCGGCGATGGCGTTCGGTGGTTGCGAGAGAGAGAGCACCAGGGGAGAGGAGAAGGACGGGTGGGGGGGGGGTGAGGGAGAGAGCCAGAGAGGTGCGTGGCGTCACCTGGGCGCGTCGGTAAAGCGGCGGAAGCAGGAGGTGGCGGGGCGCGTGGTCGCGCGCGCGAGGCACACGCCCGGCGTCCTTCTGTCCAGAGGAAGGGGATTACTTGCGGTTGGGCTCTGTTGGGCTGACTGCTGCTGGGCCTCTCAGGTAAGGCCAGGTAGTCTTTCTCCTTTTCCTAAATTAGTTTCTGTTTTCTATTTTTTTTCTATTCTGTAATTTGTTTCTGATTTATTAAAAAAAAACTAAATCAATTTATTTTCTTTTGATAAATTTGTAGGGGCTAAAAGAATTATTCCAAAGCCCCTCACAATTTTCCAGAATTATTGGAGCAATTTAAAAATATATAGCATTTAATTGGCCCCAATTCAAATACTTATGATTTAATTCAAAGCCCAATAATTCCCTAAAAATGTTCAATATTTTTGGTTTGGATCAAAACCCTTGCCAAAATTATCACCCATTGATGAAGGCATTTTTGGGTTTATTGAAAAGGATTTTTATTTGAATCTATTTGAGTTCATTTAGTGCTAGGGTTTGATCAATCCCCAATTCCAGTTTAGCAAAATTTAAACATGATGCCATGATGATCAGGCAAGGGCCACATGGGTTGATCTAGGGATGTGACAACTCACCCCCACTAAAACAAGAATCTCGTCCCGAGATTCAAGCGTAGGGTAAGAAATCAGAGGGGACACTAACTAACACAATCTTCACGATCCAGTTTTCCTCCTCGAACTTGTTGAATCATTGCATCATGTAGATCTTGGCATCTTTGATTTCAAAGCTTCATCCAACACGACAACAAAATAACGTGAATTTTACAGGATTTGATCTTCTCGAAGATCGAGCAATTCAAGATCAACTCATGGATTGAGACGTCGAAACATCCCTTGAGCTGAGACACGGGACACACATCCAAAGGGATGGAGTGAAACAAACGATGAAGATTCACTTGACGGCAATAATTCCACACCTAAGGTGATGGTAACGATACCATAAGACGGGGCACCTTTAGAGAAGGTGACTCGTAGAATTATTCCCTTAAGTGGCAAAAAGAATTACTTTTGATATAGAGATCATTGAGATTCCCTATACCAGCCTAAGGCAAACACAATCGATTGTTTGCCGGAGTCCGAAAGAATGACATTCTCGGCCAGAATGGATGATGTGGACTACCTTGTTGAAGATAACACAAGGGATGATTTTGCTTATCATCGGATATGGATGGGACCCATGGCAAGTCCATTGCTGAAGATAATCCTAAACAGCAGTGATTGAGAACGGTAACCCATGGAGAATCGGCACATTGGCGGTGCAAGCTGGGAACAAAATGCAATGCTGGGAATGATTCTGGTAACTGGGAAGAATCCCAACAGTGGAGAGTAAATCTACTCTTGAGGGGTTATAGCATAACCAAGAGCACTGGGAGCAATCCCGGTTGGTGTCGAGGATAACACCTAGTGCTTGTGCGTGCTCTCAAGAACTTGAGCATTCCCATATTCATCAAGGTTTTACCAATATCCGTGTCAAGGATCCTGGCAACATCACATACTACCATGATGAATAATGATGGATGATGCAGACGCAAAGGAAGATAACACTTTCTCGGATTTCACCTTGGCGAGGCCAAGGGGACGAAATCTGGATGATCGACCGAGAGACATTTAGCACTCCGCTTCTAATGTTCTCCTTGATGTGCTAGCGCAACCCATTTATTAAAATGGTTTTGTACCTAGAACGTCAAGTGAAAGGTCGGACTTCAGGAGCACAAGAATCCATAAGGAACAACTAGGGAGTAAATCCTACGAAGTCCTTGTGGGGAGGTGGCCAACTTCTTCAATCAAGATACTACAACAATAGGTCTTCCGGCTGGGTGTGTTGGCCACGACATCCACTTTACCGGTTATGGAGAGACCAATATTATAGTTTTAGGAAAAAGGCTCCAACCATCATATCTGCCTGAGATTCAGTTCTGGTTGGTGTCAGGATATTCCAGACTCATCGAGTCTAGAAAGAAAAATGAAAGTTTACAACACAAATCGACGAGATGGCGTTGCGAGATTCTCGGGGAGTGAACTACGGTAGCAAGCTCCAAAACATGAGCTGGTTCTGCTACATACATGTGAACACATTGTCCAAGACAAACATGACCACGTAGTAGTCTTACAATGAAACACTACCAAGTTCAGGTTGGGGAACCATCATCGAGGATATCGAAGTCCTTCATTAAGCCCGGGTTAGCTCTTAAGAAGGAACTCCTTCTCCTTAAACAAATCAATCAGTGGCTTGGTGTGCTAGGCATACATATAGAGTGAAGGTTGCAAGTCTCCAAACCACAGAATACTTCGCACGTATGCATGACAGACTTGGGATGATTCCAGAGGAAGCAAAACTAACTTTCTCGAACTCACGGTGGCAACTTACATCAATTACACATGAATTAGGGAAGTCTCTTCTCTCATCCAGCATATACCTCATGAACGGGACACGAAGGCCATGCTTGAGAAGTTTCCAATACTAACTTAATGTTCATCAAAATCATGGAGAGGATAGGGATGTTGTCGATGGGCTCAACCATAATCCATCCAGATTTCCATGGAGATGGAATTCCATAATTATGTGAACAAGTGATAGTATTGGTCAGACCCAGAAGATATAATGGTGTATGCTCGAGGGATCCACCACGAGTAAGACAACATTATGAATATCATTGGTTCTGATTTGACTTAACGATAGCCCACTCTCAAGTCAAAGTTTTGATATGACAATAGGTCCAACAACTGATCACAGGGACCAATTGATGAAGATGTCATCTATCTTCAACACACGCAAATATATCCCTTGAAATGATCTAAGCTGGCAAGCTTTTATCTTCCAACTCTCCAAGTTATTGTTTAGCTTAACCAATTAGCTCAGGGGGTAACTGACACAGATTCTTGGGGAATGGCTGGTTTACAAGAACCAACTCGATCACGAACTCAACATAGCGGTCAGGTGACAACCTGATAATACTTCCGAGAAGATATTCGGAAAATCACGAACCACCGATATGTTGCTAAGTCCGAAAACAATCTTGCTTTTCAGGGCAAGACGATATGATCAAATGAGCGAGGACTTAACAAAATCCTAACTCATCAATCAAGGAGTGCACCAAGAAAGTGGACTAGGTAGCACGATCAATCTTAGGATGATGATTCGATAACCATCATGCTAAGAATGAGATTATCGTCCATTAACTACCAAGCAATGAAGTTGCTAGTAGTATTGATTTCACACATCACAATTCACTTGTCGGTATTCCGGTTATAACAACGCGGAGACCGAGGAATGAACGACGATGGTGAGAAGTATTACTGTATCAAGAGTTCATAGGATGATGTGCAATTCCCATGACATTCTTGACCTAAAGATGGTAATATTCCAAGATAGAACAGATTAGAAGCTGGATTAACATTCTCCATCTGCGAGGTACAATTTCTTTGACCCAATCCTGGATATGGATAAGGTACTGGAGTTTGTTTCCCTAGTCATTCCGGAATAGAATGGCTTGACGGACCACAAGAGTAAAAGGCATCGATGAACACAAGTGCACGACTACTCTTGACTATCAATTGATAGACGAGGATCGGAATATAACTAAAGGGGGACAACTCAAAGGAACATATAACTTTCTCAGTTGTGGATGCATAGATTAACATGTCGAACGAGTTCAACATATTTCTTCCGGATAACCCATGCAGAAAGTAGAATTGGCAGAGTCACAATATAAATGGAGTACTATTCAAGAGCACTCGGGTTGTGATCTTTTGGTTCAGAAGAACTTCTGCCATGATGGTTCATGGTATTTGGAAGAAGGATATACCACGGACCTCGAGGACTATCACAAGGTTACTAATATCCTAAAGGGACAAGCAAATACTACCAACATGAAGTAAGTAGGGTGAAGCTCGGGTTCAAGAACCCATGAATAGAATACCTACCAACTAAATAGCATCACGGGATGCTTTCGAGAATGATGGCCAAAATCATCACACTTGAATATAAAACCTTGCTGGATTACTGGGTGATCTTCTAAGATACTTAGGGTCATAATAATAACTCCAACATATGTGTCGAGGTAACAGAGTACCACAACTCACCGTCTAGTGTGGTTAATCTGGCCTAAAAGGACATTAAGAACAGGTAGGAATGATTTGCAAATGCATCCGATTGTTTAGAGACCTGGGATGACTCGGACAGCATAACGGCTGCAAATGCTCGAAAATACTTTTGAGATCCAAGCAAAAAGGGTAGCATATCCACTTACATCATAATGTCAAGGTTCTGAGACCAAGAGTTGAACAAACAGAGGTAGAAGAAACTGAACTGAGGGTTGAATCCACGATAACGTGATCCTGATAAATAGAATGAGAATCCTAGTTCTTAATCCCCGTAGAAAGAAGAAGGTGACTCAGATCAGAAGGTCATAAGGTAAAGGAGTAAAAAGAGCCTTACGTTCCCTTCCACAAACAATTCCCTTACATAACTAAAGAGTTTCTAGACACGACTTCGACCAGTTTGGCTTGCTAATCCTACAGGCAGTCAGGCTCTGATACCAAAGCTGTCGGGACCCCGATCCTAAGCCACACAGGTCTAGCCTGTAACACATCATATCACTTTGCGGCCTCACGCACGGTATCCCCACGGGTGCCACCTTACCTGGCCTGGGACCGTTTGCGCATTTTGGCACACGTATATGATAGTGTTGCTAGCATCCGTATGACAGAGAACCCGGGCCTACATGACCAGTTATAAACCAAAAGTGGCACTAAATTACAGAGACAGGCATACATGACACATCAACGAACGTGTCGGTCATCAACGTATGAACCCAAGTCGTAGCAGGCTACAAGGACTTAAAGGAACAACTCGTGACATTTCCCCTAAGGGACAGACACAGGAATGAAGAAGGACACATGCCGGCCAGCCTATGTGTTCCGGAGCAGTAGCAAGCTACCAAGGCTCAGTGGAAGCACTAGGAGACATTTCCCTGTAAGATAGGCTACCAAAGGTAAACAACTAGGTGTCGGATCCCACACATAGCAATACACATTACACGTACGCATAACATGCAAGTATGTGTTGTACAACATGGCATCACAACATAACTCAACAACTCATATAGATAAAGGCCCAGAAGAGCCATCATAGCATTTATTACAATTAGAGGTCACATGACCCAACATACTGAGCATACAGGCAACGGAAGCATAACATGTCTGAGTATAGACAACTACAAATGAAAAGGCTGAGAAGCCTGACTATCTACAAGACCCTTCCCAGGGCACAAGACCGTAGCTGAGGTAACAAGCTAAACGTCGAAGTCCACGCGGAACCACTAGTGAGACTGAAGTCTCTCTGCAAAAACATAAATTAAGCAAACGTGAGTACAAAGGTACTCAGCAAGACTTACATCAGAACTAACTACATATGCAACAGTATCAACAAAGGGGTGGTGGAGTTTGACTACAGCAAGCCAGTTTTGACTCGGTGGCTAACCTGAACTACAACTGCAAGTAACTCTTTTGAGGTGGCGCACACGAGTCCACATATTCACCAAACAATACACCACTATGGATCCGCTCTCGTCTCCCTACGAGAAGGCCATCCATAGTACTCACACTTGTCTTGAGCATTTTAGAGTATCCACTTTCACTTGTCTATGTACCACGTAAGCATCCAAGAAGTCCATAACCGCGGACCCGGCTATTCGAATAGATCATGTTTACCTTGCAGGGGTGTACTTCTTCACACACGCTCTCGCCACTTACCGCCATGTACACGTCGTGTATCTCGGCAACCTTCAAGCGGAAGCCTGGCGAGGGTGTCGGCCACGACCTGACTAACCACACAAGTCTCTCGTCCAGGTTTATCGCCTATTCGGGTTCCATCCGTGGGGAGATCCGGCCGGGGTGTCGCTCACGGCCCCAAAAGATGTGCGCAGGGTTCCCAAGCCCACCTCGACGGATGGATCTACGCTTGGTACACCGTGCCATGGTGCCTAGTCTGACCCAAGCCCACCTGTACCGGGTGCCACTTGGTAGACTACTAGCACTACCTATAAACACCAGAAACTAGTTGCAACTCCTGGACAGAGATCGAGTTGATTAATAAGTCGAGAGGGGCACTTAAGCATTCCAATGCGTGGTAGTAGCTTTGTCATTGGACAACTTACACAGAACTCAGTTCTTAAGGACGGTTCCAGTGAGACAACCCACCATGTACTCCTACATGGCCTCTCACCGCTACCTTTACCAAATCGTGTTCACACACTTAGCTCTCAACAGTAGGGCATGTTCACCACATTCCAATTCATCCATGATGAATCAGACCTGACACAACTCTAAGCAATAGCAGGCATAACCAGAAAGCATGAATGAGTAGGCACAACATGGCTCAAACAACTCCTACTCATACTAGTGGGTTTCAACTATTTACTATGGCAATGACAGGTCATGCAGTGGAAAGGGGTTCAACTACCGCAGCAGGTAACAGTTGAAGCGTTGTTGTCCTAATGCAGTAAAAGAGAGCAAGAGCGAGAGAGTGGGATTGTATCGGAATGCTCAATGGGGTTTGCTTGCCTGGCACTTCTGAAGATATCAATGAGTCTTCATCGGTGTCATCGAACTCATCGTTGGAACATCGTCTACTGAGAGGGGACAAACACCGGCAACAGAGAAAGAACACAATCAATGCAATGCGACAATATGATGCATGATCATGACATGGCAATATGCTGTTGATTGAGCTAATGCAGCTAGTAACCATATTAAATGAAGTTGGTTTGAACCAAAGGTTCAATTTCAAACTCCATATGTGATTATTCAAATGTCATTTAATTGATTTGACCTGATCAGCAGGTTTAACTTGTTCAAACATGCATGAAAATGCCATAAACAGATTCCTTGGATTTTTCTGATCAATTTTCATATATAATTTATTTTCATTGGAGTTATAGATTATTTTCTATGATTTTTAGAAGTTTTGGCTAATTTGTGAAATAAATATATCATTTAAGATTTATTTTAATTCCAGAAACACTTTACTGCGTCAGCATGACCACATGCCGACGTCAGCAGGTCAACAGGGGCTGTTCGGGTCAAACCTGACCCGTGGGTCCCACTGGTCAGTGACCTAGTGTTGCCTAGGGTCATAGAAAGGTGGGGTCGGGTCAACGGACACATCAGCATAGTCAAACTGACACGTGGGCCCATAGCAATTGGATTTAGACTTAATATATTTTAGTTAGCCGGTTAGTTAGGCGGTGGGACCCAGCTGTCATTGACCCCAGGGGGTAGTTAGTAGGGTGCTTAGGCCCTAATGGCCGGTCACGTCGGCGGTTAGCCGCCGGCGACCATAGCCGACGGCGGAGGTACTCTGGCCGGCCGATTCCGGCGGCCGTTCGAAGCGCGGCTAGGCTCTTTCGAAAGCCCGCAGAGAGGCGCATCGCGTGGTGCTAGTGGCAGCTGCAGGGGAGGGCTGTAGCGTCGCCGGCGTCCAGGTGGGCGGCGGTGGCGCTCGGGCACATGCGGGCAGCGGTGCTACGGGGCGCGGGCGAGCTAGGAAAAGGGATGGGCGGCCTCCTGGAAGCACGAGGAACTCGTTCCCATGCTCAGCAACGACGGACACAGGCTGCAAGGTGGCACACGACAAGGCAGGCGGCGGCGGAGCTCGGCCATGGCGGCGGCGCTAGCAAGAGGTCGAACAGATCAACGGGGTTAGGGGGAGGGGAAAGTGGGGCTCACGGCGATCATGATGGTGCTGACGGCGAGCCCGAAGAAGAACCGAAGCAGTCGGGGCGGCGAGGGGGATCTCCGGCAGCCGAGGAGGAAGGAGATGTTGGGGAGGGCGATTCGGGGCTTCCAGCATTGATTGGCTTGGTGTAGAAGGCGTAGGCTACGGAGGCGAAGCTCGTGGACGTGCTGGCGCGGCGAGATGGTGGCACTGGCCGCGGTGGCAGCGAGCGCGGCGGCGATGGCGTTCGGTGGTTGCGAGAGAGAGAGTACCAGGGGAGAGGAGAAGGACGGGGGGGG
>LR738714.1:132500401-132518056 GCA_902687465.1 Secale cereale
GGGGGGGGGGGGGGGGGGGGGAGGGAGAGAGCCAGAGAGGTGCGTGGCGTCGCCTGGGCGCGTCGGGAAAGCGGCGGAAGCAGGAGGTGGCGGGGTGCGTGGTCGCGCGCGCGAGGCACACGCCCGGCGTCCTTCTGTCCAGAGGAAGGGGATGACTGGCGGTTGGGCTCTGTTGGGCTGACTGCTGCTGGGCCTCTCAGGTAAGGCCAGGTAGTCCTTCTCCTTTTCCTAAATTAGTTTCTGTTTTCTATTTTTTTTTCTATTCTGTAATTTGTTTCTGATTTAGTAAAAAAAAACTAAATCAATTTATTTTCCTAAATTTGTCATATTTATTTTCTTCAAACAAAACGAATACTAACATAAATACCGTGCGTGCATAAAATTTGTCCCAAATATTTTTCAAATAAATATGACCAAAAACTAGACAGAAAACTAAAGAGGACAGAAAAAGAATCAACTGAAAATCATCTTTTGTTGAAAAGATATTCAAGTTTCTGTGTAGGGACTTGTCTGTAATCAAACAGAAAGTTTCCAGGGGCTAGAATATAAAAACAGAAAACGATTCGGTACGCAGTACGCCAGCCGAATAAGGAAAACATACTTTGCCCGAAGGCGCCTTCCAGGAAAACGTTTCGGAAGAGACTGAGAGGCTTACGAGGGGGTCCCACTCGTCAGGTTTAAAAATAGCAACAGAGTCGCGCCGGCGCCAGAAGGCTGCGGTGGTCGCCGGCGCCGATCCACGGCGAGGTAGAGGGAGGGAGTGGTACCTACGGGTTCCTGGTGTTCTTCCGCGTCGGTGGGTGGTGGAGTTGAGCGTCGGCGAGCCCCACGTCGACGGCGACCCTATCTCCGGCGGACGGCGGCTCGGGTGGTCGTGGGCCTCGTCGGAGAGAGTTGCTGGGGTCAAATTGGAGTGGGGGTTAGTCTCCTAGAGGTGTCAGGAGGCTACGAACGAGTCCAGGGCGGTGGAGTAGCTCTCACCAGAGAGAACATTGCTGGAACCCGAGGCGAATGAAGGTGGCCGGAGTTGAGGAAGAAGGGCCCCTCGAGGCTCTTCCAGTGGCTGGGCGGGGTCTAGTGAGGTGGTGGAGATGTGCGAGGTCGAGAGCGAGCTCGAAGGCGCTATTTATAGCCGGCCCGAGGCGGTTGCCGTGAACGGGATAAGTCCGGCGATCGATTACCACGGCGCTGTGGCTAGACGGTTGGTTTAGGAGCTTGAGCATCGACTAGGAGGTGCACTGATTCCATTTCGGTGCCTAACTCAGCAAGGTAGGGGCGGTTACGGCCTGTCCTCAACGGAACGGCCGTGCGACACGTCGGTGGCAGAGCGCGCCCTGTGCGTGCCAGGCCACGGCGACGGTGCTGCAGGCGTGCGCTGGCGATGGAGAAGGCCACGCGGAGCTCCCAGGTGGCTTGGGCGGTGCCAAACGGCGTTGTGCCATAGGGTGCCCCCTGTCGACCGCCACGGGTGGCTCTACCGCCGCGGAAGACGCCGGCGTGGGCGGGCCAGGGTGCCACCGACGCCAAGAACCAGCCAAGTGCGCGTGCGGCATTTTGGATAAGAGCGAGGTTCAGTGCAGCAACGATCCAAAGCGGCACTGGTGAGATTGACGAACGCTGACTGACAAAACTGACAAAGCTGCACTGTCGCCTGTTAACTTTAGTTAACTTTTCTGAAACTGACAGAAATAGTGCATGCCAGGTGTTTGACGAAATGATTTTGGCATGTGGAAAATCTTTCTGGAGCTGATATTTGTTGGAGTTGTCTCTTGATGCATCTAGAGGCTGCCTGAATTTTCATAGATTTTTAGGAAGTAGAAAAGTATGAATTTCACCAAAAATTGCAAATCTGGTCCAAACTTGGAGCAAGTGAAATTTGAAAATTTTGAACTGTGGACCAGTGAAACAAGATGGATCTAGGTTGTGGGTACTAAGGACTAGCCAGGGGTGTTGGTTTGGAATCGAAAATCAAAATGAACTTGGTGGTTCCTTTGTAAATCACCAAGGTTCATTTTAAAAGACAGAAATTGATTTTGGAATAAAATAAATAGAAGAAAAATCCCAATAAGGTTGAAACCTACTGGAATTGATGAGAGACTTGTTTCAAGGTGAAAAGAAGGTCTTGGAGAGAAAGACTCTCATTGGGTGCCATAGTAAGAGAAAATTTTGAGAGGGGGAAGACAACTCCATGGTTATTCATATGATGGTTAAACAAGAAGGGAAAAGAATCAAACAAACCTTTTTTAAGAACAACTTGTGTTTTGAGCTAACACAAGTGGAAAACCTTCAAGGCCAGAACCAAGCTTGAGAAGAACACACAAACTTTGGTCAGAAAAGTTTTTAGAAAGGGGTTCCAAGAGAAGATCAAATATCCCCCTTCCAAAAGACCAAAAGTTTGGAAGAAAAAAACAAATCCAAAAATTGGAGTGTTACAACACCTACCCCCTTAGGAAAAATCTCGTCCCCGAGATTTTAGCTGATCCTCAAATAGGTGTGGGTATTCTGTTCGAAGAAAATCTTCCCTTTCCCATGTTGCCTCATCCTGTGTGTGATTGCTCCACTGAACCTTGAGAAACTTAATTGTCTTCTGACGGGTCTTTCTTTCAGACTCTTCCAATATTTTTATTGGGCGTTCCCGGTAGGTGAGGTCTAGTTGCACATCAAGATTTTCATGCGACACATGCTTCTCCGAGTTGCTTACACATTTCCGTAGCTGCGAAACATGAAACACGTCATGGACGTCTGATAGTTCTTTGGGAAGGTCCAACTGGTAGGCCACTGTGCCTCTCCGAGCAATTATACGAAAGGGTCCGATAAATAGTGGTGCTAGCTTTCCTTTGACCTTGAACCGTTGTAGTCCCCTCATAGGATATACACGTAGGTACACGTTTTCACCTGGTTCAAAACTTACTTCCCGATGCTTTTGATCGTAGCAACTCTTCTGTCGGCTTTGGGCTGTCTTGAGTCGATCCCGTATTATTTTAACTTTTTCCTCAGCTTCTTTTAGCATGTATGGGCCGAAGATACAACTGTCCCCTGTTTCTGACCAGTTTAATGGGGTACGACATCTTCACCCGTACAAGGCTTCGAAAGGTGCCATTTTCATGCTGGCTTGGTAACTATTGTTGTATGTGAACTCGGTATACGGTAAGCTTACTTCCCAACTGGTCCCATAGGTGAGGACACATGCCCTCAGCATGTCTTCTAGTATTTGATTTACTCGTTCCGTTTGTTCTCCAGTCTGGGGGTGATAGGCTGTACTGAATACTAGTTGCGTTCTCAGGGCTTGCTGTAAATGATCCCAAAATTTGGAGACGAACTAAGTGCCTCTGTCGGATATTATAGTCTTAGGAACTCCATGCAGGTATACTATACGGGCGAGGTAAAGCTTGGCAAGCTTTTGGGTGGTGTGGGTTGTCTTGACTGGAATGAAGTGTGCCACCTTAGCCAGTCTATCTGTGATGACCCATATGGCATCATTTCCGTGCTGTGACCGTGGTAGTCCAACAATAAAATCCATCCCAATATCGTCCCATTTCCACTCAGGTATCTTGTTTGGCTGTAACACTCCTGCGGGTTTTTGGTGCTCGGCTTTAATGCATTGACATGAATCACAACATGCAATGTATATGGCTATCCCTCTTCATACCGTGCCACCAAAATCTTTCCTGAATGTCCTTGTGCATTTTGGTCCCTCCAGGGTGGATGGAATACGGAGCGGTGTGGCTCTCTGCTAGAATTTGCTGTTTGAGGTCTTTGTTATTGGGTACGCAAAGCCTGTCTCCAAACCATAATATTCCCTCACTGTCTATGGTAAATTCTGAGGCCTTGTCCTGACTCACCTTTCTTTTTATGCCTTCAATGCTGGGGTGTCCATGTTGAGCCTTCTTAATTTGTTCTATTAGTGTAGGCCGTATTTCCATATTTGACACTTCGCCTTCAGTGACCATCATTAAGTTGAGCTTGGCGAATTCCTGCTGAAACTCAGGTCTCAAGTTTTGTAGGCTGCCGCTGTTTGAGCTGGGGTTACGGCTGAGAGCATCTACTACTATGTTTGCCTTTCCTGGGTGATAGTGGATGCCAACGTCGTAATCTTTCACCAATTCCAACTAGCGTCGTTGTCGTAAGTTGAGCTCTAGTTGTGTGAAAATATATTTGAGACTCTTATGGTCCGTATATATTTCACAATGATTCCCAAGCAAAAAGTGCCTCCACTCTTTGAGTGCATGAATGACTGCTGCCAATTCCAAATCGTGAGTAAAATAATTTTCTTCATGTTTCCGTAGTTGCCGGGAAGCGTAGGCGACTACTTCGCCTTCTTGCATTAGTACACATCAGAGGCCTTTCCGGGATGCATCACAATATACTTCAAAACTTTTGTGTATGTCTGGTACGACCAATACTGGGGCTGTTGTTAATTTCTTTTTGAGTTCCTGGAAGCTTTTCTCACAAGCTTCAGTCCATACGAATTTCTTATCCTTCTTGAGTAACTGTGTCATTGGTTTGGCTATGGTGGAAAATCCCTCAATAAACATCCGGTAATATCCAGCCATTCTGAGGAAACTTCGTACGTTTGTTACATTGGCCGGTGGCTTCCAACCAAGTACAACCTTGACTTTTTCCGGATCCACAGCAACTCCTTCTTGTGTCAATACGTGGCCTAGAAAACCAACCTGTCTTAACCAAAATCCACACTTGCTGAATTTGGCGTAGAGTTGATGTTTACTTAATTCTCCCAATACCATACGGAGATGTTCAACATGTTCTTCTGGTGTCTTTGAATATACCTGAAAGAAATATGCCCTAGAGGCAATAATAAAGTTGTTATTTATATTTCCTTATATCATGATAAATGTTTATTATTCATGCTAGAATTGTATTAACCGGAAACTTAGTACATGTGTGAATACATAGACAAAACAATATGTCCCTAGTATGCCTCTACTAGACTAGCTCATTGATCAAAGATGGTTATGTTTCCTAGCCATAGACATGAGTTGTCATTTGATCAACGGGATCACATCATTAGGAGAATGATGTGATGGACAAGACCCATCCGTTAGCATAGCACTATGATCGTTTAGTTTTACTGCTATTGCTTTCTTCATGACTTATACATGTTCCTATGACTATGAGATTATGCAACTCCTGAATACCGTAGGAACACCTTGTGTGCTATCAAACGTCACAACGTAACTGGGTGATCATAAAGATGCTCTACAGGTGTCTCCGAAAGTATTCGTGGTGTTGGCATAGATCAAGATTAGGATTTGTCACTCCGAGTGTCGGAGAGGTATCTCTGGGCCCTCTCGGTAACACACATCACAATAAGCCTTGCAAGCAAAAGACTAATGAGTTAGTCACGAGATAATGTGTTACGGAACGAGTAAAGAGACTTGCCGGTAACGAGATTGAACTAGGTATAGAGATACCGACGATCAAATCTCGGGCAAGTAACATACCGTTGACAAAAGGAACAACGTATGTTGTTATGCAGTTTTGACCGATAAAAGATCTTCGTAGAATATGTAGGAGCCAATATGAACATCCAGGTTCCGCTATTGGTTATTGACCGGAGATGAGTCTCGTTCATGTCTACATAGTTCTCGAACCCGTAGGGTCCGCACGCTTAACGTTTGATGACGATCGGTATTATGAGTTTATGAGTTTTGATGTACCGAAGGTAGTTCGGAGTCCCGGATGAGATCACGGACATGACGAGGAGTCTCGGAATGTCCGAGACATAAAGATTGATATATTGGACGACTATATTCGGACACCGGAAGTGTTCCGGAAAAGTTTCGGATTTAACGGGATTGCCGGAGGGGGTTACCGGAACCCCCTACGAAGGGGGATGGTCCATAGTGGGCCTTATGGAAAAGACAGAGACAGCCCATAAGGGCTGGCCGGCGCCCCACCTGAGGTTCCTAGTTGGACTAGGATTGGGGGGCGCCACCTCTCCTTCTTTTCCTTTCTCTCTCTTCCTTCTTTGGTAGTTCCTACTAGGAATAGGATTGCAATCCTATTCCTAGTAGGATTGCACTCCTAGCCGCGCCATAGAAGGGCCGGCCGGCCTCCCCCCTTGCTCCTTTATATACGGGGGCAGGGGGGCACCCAAAGACACAGAAGTTGAATTGTTCCAGCCGTGTGCGGTGCCCCCCTCCACAGAAACACACCTCGGTCATACCGTCGCGGTGCTTAGGCGAAACCCTGCGCCGGTGAATACATCATATCCGTCACCACGCCGTCGTGCTGACGAAACTCTCCCGTGAAGCTCAACTGGATCAAGAGCTCGTGGGACGTCATCAAGCTGAACGTGTGCTGAACGCGGAGGTGCCGTACGTTCGGTGCTTGATCGGTTGAATCGAGAAGAAGTTCGACTACATCAACCGCGTCACTTGACGCTTCCGCTTCCGGTCTACGAGGGTACGTAGACACACTCTTCCCTCTCGTTGCTATGCATCTGGTAGATAGATCTTGCGTGATCGTAGGAAAATTTTAAAATACTACGTTCCCCAACAGTGGCATCAGAGCCAGGTCTATGCGTAGATGATATGCACGCGTAGAACACAATGAGTTGTGGACGATACTAGTCATACTGCTTACCAGCATGTCATACTTTGCTTCGGCGGTATTGTGAGATGAAGCGGCCCGGACCGACATTACGCGTACGCTTACGCGAGACTGGTTTCACCGTTACGAGCACTCGTTGCTTAAAGGTGACTGGCGGGTGTCTGTCTCTCTCACTTTAGCTGAATCAAGTGTGGCTACGCCCGGTCCTTGTGAAGGTTAAAACAGCACATACTTGACGAAACATCGTTGTGGTTTTGTATGCGTAGGTAAGAACGGTTCTTGCTAAGCCCGTAGCAGCCACATAAAACTTGCAACAACAAAGTAGAGGACGTCTAACTTGTTTTTGCAGGGCATGTTGTGATGTGATATGGTCAAGACATGATGAGTTATACGGTTTTGTGTGAGATGATCATGTTTTGTAAAGGTATCGGCAACTGGCAGGAGCCATATGGTTGTCGCTTTATTGTATGAAATGCAATCGCCATGTAATTGCTTTACTTTATCACTAAGCGGTAGCGATAGTCGTAGAAGCAATAGTTGGCGAGACGACAACGATGCTACGATGGAGATCAAGGTGTCGCGCCGGTGACGAAGGTGATCATGACGGTGCTTTGGAGATGGAGATCAAAAGCACAAGATGATGATGGCCATATCATGTCACATATTTTGATTGCATGTGATGTTTATCTTATTATGCTTCTTATTTTGCTTAGTTCGACGGTAGCATTATAAGATGATCCCTTACTAAATTTCAAGGTATAAGTGTTCTCCCTGAGTATGCACCGTTGCGAAAGTTCGTCGTGCCGAGACACCACGTGATGATCGGGTGTGATAAGCTCTACGTTCAAATACAACGGGTGTAAGCCAGTTTTGCACACGCAGAATACTCGTGTTAAACTTGACGAGCCTAGCATATGCAGATATGGCCTCGGAACACTGGAGACCGAAAGGTCGAGCGTGAATCATATAGTAGATATGATCAACATAAGATGTTCACCATTGAAACTACTCCATCTCACGTGATGATCGGACATGGTTTAGTTGATTTGGATCACGTGATCATTTAGATGACTAGAGGGATGTCTATCTAAGTGGGAGTTCTTAAGTAATATGATTAGATTGAACTTTAATTTATCATGAACTTAGTCCTGGTAGTATTAGCATATCTATGTTGTAGATCAATAGCTCGCGATGTTGCTCCACGTTTATTTTTTCCTAGAGAAAACTAAGTTGAAAGATGTTAGTAGCAATGATGCGGAATTGTTCCGTGATCTGAGGATTATCCTCATTGCTGCACAGAGTATTATGTCCTTGATGCACCGCTAGGTGACAGACCTATTGCAGGAGCAGATGTAGACGTTATGAACGTTTTGACAAAAGCTCGGTATGATGACTACTTGATAGTTTAAGTGCACCATGCTTTACGGCTTAGAACCGGGACTTCAAAAACGTTTTGAACGCCACGGAGCATATAAGATGTTCCAAGAGTTGAAATTAGTATTTCATACTCATGCCCGTGTCAAGAGGTATAAGACCTCTGACAGTACTTTGCCTACAAGATGGAGGAGAATAGCTCAACCAGTGAGCATGTGCTCAGATTGTCTGGGTACTACAATTACTTGAATCAAGTGGGAGTTAATCTTCCAGATAAGATAGTAATTGACAAAGTTCTCTAGTCACTATCACCAAGTTAGTAGAACTTCGTGATGAACTATAATATGCAAGGGATGACGAAAGTAATTCCCGAGCTCTTCGCAATGCTGAAATCGGCGAAGGTAGAAATCAAGAAAGAGCATCAAGTGTTGATGGTTAACAAGACCACTTGTTTCAAGTAAAGGGCAAAGGGATAGAAGGGGAACTTCAAGAAGAATGACAAGCAAGTTGTCACTCCCATGAAGAAACCCAAAGCTAAACTCAAGCCTGAAACTAAGTGCTTCTACTGCAAAGGAAATGGTCACTCGAAGTGGAACTGCCCTAGATACTTGGCGGATAAGAAGGATGGCAAAGTGAACAAAGGTATATTTGATATACAGATTATTGATGTGTATTTTACTAGTGTTCATAGCAACCCCTCGGTATTTGATACTGGTTTAGTTGCTAAAGAGTAGTAACTCGAAATGGGAGTTGCATAATGAACAGAAACTAGTTAAAGGATGAAGTGACGATGTGTATTGGAAGCAGTTCCAAGATTGATATGATCATCATCGCACACTCCCTATACTTTCGGGATTAGTGTTGAACCTAAATAAGTATTATTTGGTGTTTGTGTTGAGCATGAATATGATTTGATCATGTTTATTGCAATACGGTTATTTATGTAAGTTAGAGAATAATTGTTGTTCTGTTTACATGAATAAAACCTTCTATGGTCATACACCCAATGAAAATGGTTTGTTGGATCTCGATCGTGTGATACACATATTCATAATATTGAAGCCAAAAGATGCAAGGTTAATGATGATAGTGCAACTTATTTGTGGCACTGCCGTTTAGGTCATATTGGTGTAAAGCGCATGAAGAAACTCCATAGTGATGGACTTTTGGAATCACTTGATTATGAATCACTTGATGCTTGCGAACCATGCCTCATGGGCAAGATGACTAAAACTCCGTTCTCCGGAACAATGGAGCGAGCAACAGATTTGTTGGAGATCATACATACAAATGTATGTGGACCAATGAGTGTTGAAGCTCGCGGCGGGTATCGTTATTTTCTGACCTTCACTGATGATTTGAGCAGATATGGGTATATCTACTTAATGAAGCACAAGTCTGAAACATTTGAAAAGTTCAAAGAATTTTAGAGTGAAGTGGAGAATCATCGTAACAAGAAAATAAGAGTTTCTACGATATGATCGTAGAGGTAAAATATTTGAGTTAGCGAGTTTGGCCTTCAGTAAAAACAATGTGAAATAGTTTCACTACTCACGCCACCTGGAACACCACAGTGTAATGGTGTGTCCGAACGTCATAACCGTACTTTATTAGATATGGTGCGATCGATGATGTCTCTTACCGATCTACCACTATCGCTTTTGGGGTTATGCATTAGAGACAGCTACATTCACGTTAAATAGGGCACCATCTAAATCCGTGGAGATGACACCGTATGAACTGTGGTTTGACGAGAAACCTAAGCTGTCATTTCTTTAAATTTGGGACTGCGATGCTTATGTGAAAAAGTTTCAACATGATAAGCTCGAACCCAAATCGGAGAAGTAAATCTTCATAGGATACCCAAAAGAAACTGTTGGGTACACCTTCTATCACAGATCCAAAGGCAAGATATTCGTTGCTAAGAATGGATCCTTTCTAGAGAAGGAGTTTCTCTCGAAAGAAGTGAGTGGGAGGAAAGTAGAACTTGATGAGGTAATTGTACCTTCTCCCGAATTGGAAAGTAGTACATCACAGAAAATTGTTCCAGTGATTCCTACACCAATTAGTGAGGAAGTTAATGATGATGATCATGAAACTTCGGATCAAGTTTCTGCTGAACGTCGTAGATCAACCAGAGTACGTTCCGCACCAGAGTGGTACGGCAACCCAGTTCTGGAAATCATGTTACTAGACCATGATGAACCTACGAACTATGAGGAAGCGATGATGAGCCCAGATTCCGCAAAATGGCTTGAAGCCATGAAATCTGAGATGGGGTCCATGTATGAGAACAAAGTGTGGACTTTGGTTGACTTGCCCGATGGTCGGCAAGCCATCGAAAATAAATGGATCTTTAAGAGGAAGACTGACGCCGACGGTAATGTTACTGTTTACAAAGCTCGACTTGTTGCGAAAGTTTTTTCAACAAGTTCAAGGAGTTGACTACGATGAGACTTTCTCACCCGTAGCGATGCTTAAGTCTGTCTGAATCATGTTAGCAATTGCCGCATTTTATGAAATCTGGCAAATGGATAACAAAACTGCATTCTTTAATGGATTTATTAAAGAAGACTTGTATATGATGCAACCAGAAGGTTTTGTCAATCCTAAAGGTGCTAACAAAATGTGCAAGCTCCAGCGATCCATCTATGGACTGGTGCAAGCATCTCAGAATTGGAATATGCGCTTTGATAAGTTGATCAAAAGCATATAGATTTATACAGACTTGCGGTGAAGCCTGTATTTACAAGAAGTGAGTGGGAGCACTACAACCTTTCTGATAAGTATATGTGAATGACATATTGTCGATCGGAAATGATGTAGAATTTTCTGGAAAGCATAAAGGAGTGTTTGAAAGGAGTTTTTCAAAGAAAGACCTTGGTGAAGCTGCTTACATATTGGGCATCAAGATCTATAGAGATAGATCAAGACGCTTGATAAGACTTTCGATGAGTACATACCTTGATAAGATTTTGAAGTAGTTCAAAATGGATCAGTCAAAGAAGGAGTTCTTGCCTGACTTGTAAGGTATGAAGTTGAGTAAGACTCAATGCCCGACCACTGCAGAAGATAGAGAGAAAATGAAAGTCATTCCCTATGCCTCAGCCATAGGATCTATCATGTATGCAATGCTATGTGCCAGACCTGATGTGTGCCTTGCTATAAGTCTAGCAGGGAGGTACCAAAGTAATCCAGGAGTGGATCACTGTACAGCGGTCAAAATTATCCTTAGTAACTGGATGACTAAGGAAATGTTTCTCGATTATGGAGGTGATAAAAAGTTCGTCGTAAAGGGTTACGCCGATGCAAGCTTTGACACTAAATCCAGATGACTCTAAGTATCAATCTGGATGCGTATTGAAAGTGGGAGCAATTAGCTAGAGTAGCTCTATGCAGAGCATTGTAGACATAGAAATTTGCAAAATACATACGGATCTGAATATGACAGACCCGTTGACTAAACTTCTCTCACAAGCAAAACATGATCACACCTTATTACTCTTGGGTATTAATCACATAGCGATGTGAACTAGATTATTGACTCTAGTAAACCCTTTGGATGTTGGTCACATGGCGATGTGAACTATGGGTGTTATTCACATAATGATGTGAACTATCGGTATTAAATCACATGGCGATGTGAACTAGATTATTGACTCTAGTGCAAGTGGGAGACTGAAGGAAATATGCCCTAGAGGCAATAATAAAGTTGTTATTTATATTTCCTTATATCATGATAAATGTTTATTATTCATGCTAGAATTGTATTAACCGGAAACTTAGTACATGTGTGAATACATAGACAAAACAGTATGTCCCTAGTATGCCTCTACTAGACTAGCTCATTGATCAAAGATGGTTATGTGTCCTAGCCATAGACATGAGTTGTCATTTGATCAACGGGATCACATCATTAGGAGAATGATGTGATGGACAAGACCCATCCGTTAGCATAGCACTATGATCGTTTAGTTTTACTGCTATTGCTTTCTTCATGACTTATACATGTTCCTATGACTATGAGATTATGCAACTCCCGAATACCGTAGGAACACCTTGTGTGCTATCAAACGTCACAACGTAACTGGGTGATCATAAAGATGCTCTACAGGTGTCTCCGAAAGTATTCGTGGTGTTGGCATAGATCAAGATTAGGATTTGTCACTCCGAGTGTCGGAGAGGTATCTCTGGGCCCTCTCGGTAACACACATCACAATAAGCCTTGCAAGCAAAAGACTAATGAGTTAGTCACGAGATGATGTGTTACAGAACGAGTAAAGAGACTTGCCGGTAACGAGATTGAACTAGGTATAGAGATACCGACGATCGAATCTCGGGCAAGTAACATACCGTTGACAAAAGGAACAACGTATGTTGTTATGCGGTTTTGACCGATAAAAGATATTCGTAGAATATGTAGGAGCCAATATGAACATCTAGGTTCCGCTATTGGTTATTGACCGGAGATGAGTCTCGGTCATGTCTACATAGTTCTCGAACCCGTAGGGTCCGCACGCTTAACGTTTGATGACGATCGGTATTATGAGTTTATGAGTTTTGATGTACCGAAGGTAGTTCGGAGTCCCGGATGAGATCACGGACATGACGAGGAGTCTCGGAATGTCCGAGACATAAAGATTGATATATTGGACGACTATATTCGGACACCGGAAGTTTTCCGGAAAAGTTTCGGATTTAACGGGATTGCCGGAGGGGGTTACCGGAACCCCATACGAAGGGGGATGCTCCATAGTGGGCCTTATGGAAAAGAGAGAGACAGCCCATAAGGGCTGGCCGGCGCCCCACCTGAGGTTCCTAGTTGGACTAGGATTGGGGGGCGCCACCTCTCCTTCTTTTCCTTTCTCTCTCTTCCTTCTTTGGTAGTTCCTACTAGGAATAGGATTGCAATCCTATTCCTAGTAGGATTGCACTCCTAGCCGCACCATAGAAGGGCCGGCCGGCCTCCCCCCTTGCTCCTTTATATACGGGGGCAGGGGGGCACCCAAAGACACAGAAGTTGAATTGTTCCAGCCGTGTGCGGTGCCCCCCTCTACAGAAACACACCTCGGTCATACCGTCGCGGTGCTTAGGCGAAACCCTGCGCCGGTGAATACATCATATCCGTCACCATGCCGTCGTGCTGACGAAACTCTCCCGTGAAGCTCAACTGGATCAAGAGCTTGTGGGACGTCATCAAGCTGAACGTGTGCTGAACGCGGAGGTGACGTACGTTCGGTGCTTGATCGGTTGAATCGAGAAGAAGTTCGACTACATCAACCGCGTCACTTGACGCTTCCGCTTCCGGTCTACGAGGGTACGTAGACACACTCTTCCCTCTCGTTGCTATGCATCTGGTAGATAGATCTTGCGTGATCGTAGGAAACTTTTAAAATACTACGTTCCCCAACAATACCAAGATATCATCAATAAATACCACAGCAAATTTGTCCATAAATTTCATAAACACTTTGTTCATGAGGTGGACAAAATATGCGGGGGCATTGGTCAGTCCAAACGGCATTACTGTAAATTCATATAGTCCGTACCTGGAAGTGAATGCTATTTTCGGGATATCTCCTGTCCGTACTTTTAATTGATGATAATCCGACCTCAAATCAATTTTTGAGAAAACCTTGGCTTGAGCGAGCTGGTCAAATAAATCATTTATCCGTGGCATCGAATATTTGTTCTTGATAGTGACCATGTTGAGCGCTCGGTAGTCTATACACAATCTCATAGTCCCATCCTTCTTTTTGGCAAATAATACCGGCGAACCCCAAGGTGAGGAGCTGGCCCGTATAAATCCTTTATCCAGTAATTCCTTTATTTGCTTCTTTAGTTCAACCAACTCAGACGGTGCCATTCTGTATGGTTTCTTGTAAATGGGGGTGGTTCCAGGTGCTAGCTCAATGATGAATTCTATTTCTCTGTCTGGTGGCATGCCTGGAAGTTCTTCGGGAAATACGTCCAGAAACTCACATACTACTGGAACTTTGCTTAACTCAGAAGTGTCTACCTTGTTTAATTTTGGTTGCCGCGAGAATGGACTTTCTTGAGCTGCGACTCTTATTGTCTTTCCGTGATGATGAGTAAGAATCACAGTTCGGTTGAAGCAGTCGATAAATCCTTTGTTGGTGGTTAGCCAGTCCATACCCAGTATGACATCCAGTCCCTTGTTTTCCAACACGATGAGGTTTGCGTGAAACTTTAATCCTTCAATTTCAATGGTTATACCTTGGCAGTAATTTTGAGTGATCTGCTTACTTCCGGGGGACTTGATGGTCATTGATTTTCCCAAGGGAAGCATCGAAAAATCATGTTGCAAAGCAAAGCTCTTCGAAATGAACGAATGATAAGCTCCAGAATCAAACAAAACCGTGGCAGGTATTGTGTTGACAGGGAACGTACCGAGTACGATATCCGAGGCATCCCGTGCTTGCTCCTTGGTCACGTGGATCAGGTGGCCTTTCTTGTGGTTGTTATTGGGGTTGAAGTTGTTACGCTTGGGCGCGGAATTGTTTCCGTTGCTGTTTGGCTTCGGTGCTGAGTTCCTTGGCTTTGGGCACTGTTTGGCATAGTGTCCCTCTTCTCCACAAGCATAGCAAGTAACACCTGGGCGATACGTGAAATCCTTGTCCCTTGCATGAATTTTTTTGCTTGGACGTGTGTCATTTGTGATGGATTTGTTCGCCCCATTTTTCTGAAAATTTATCTTATTCCTGTTGTTGCGAGTGTGGTTGGTCTGATCCCTTTTTCGCTTGCGAATGTCTTCCAGACAGCGACGCTCATTTTCCAAAGTAATAGCCTTGTCCACCAGTGTCTTGAAATCTGGAAAAGTGTGTATGAATAATTGGCATTTAAGTGCTGGTGCCAGACCGTCCAGGAATTTTTCCATCTTCTTGTTTTCATTCATACGCTCTTCGTTGGCATAACAAGATAATTGAGTAAAATAGCTGTTGTACTCAGTTATTGTCATGCCCCTTTGCTTGAGGTCATCAAACTCTCTTTTCTTGATCTTCATAATGCTTCTAGGGATGTGCGCCCCACGAAATCCTTCTTTAAAATCCTCCCAGGTGATATCATTTTCATTGGGGTGCATGTGCAGAAAATTCTCCCACCACGACGCGGCTGCTCCAGTAAGATAATGCGGTGCATAAAGTACCTTTTCACGATCGGAGCATTGTGCCACAATCAATTTCCTTTCAATGTCTCGAAGCCAATCATTGGCCTCAAGAGGTATGTCTGTGTGAGAAAATGTTGGCGGACGCGTCTTCTGTAGTTCAGACAATTTAGAATGCTGCTGGTGTGGCTCACGGTGATTCCCCATATTAATGACATGGTTCATCATTTCCTGATGCTGCTGCTGGCTTTGCTCGTAAAGTCGACATACTTGAGAAAATGCTGTCTCATTGCCCTGCTGACTTGGCTGTCCCTGCATGAAATTGTTACCTGTCTGTGTGCCATAATTTTCCTCTGGCAGACTTGGCATGGAACGTGTCCATGGACGAGTCATTTTTCACTCTGGGGTATCATTGCAGAAATCATGAGAAGAACTGAGCGGCAAAAATAAACCAAGATTTGCAAAAGTAGCAAAACACAAGCTCCAAAGATTTTTAAAATAAAAACTTGATTGCGCACGGAGAAGGACCGCTTAGTACACATCTTACACGCGAGTCGTAATTATACATATGTCACTCAGGATGCACGTACACATTCCTGACATGTTATTTATGCTAGTGCACTTCTCCAAGTTCCTACATGATGTGCAAATAGACTACTTCCCATCAACCTATTTTACATATAACACACATCATACAAGCGAGCACATCACGTCGCGGACAGGTGCTCTAGTCGGAGATGTTGAAGACTTCCCTCGGCCTGCCGAGGGTAAGACCCAGTGGCGATGGAGACTCAACCTCCTCCTCACTGATAGGCTCCAGGTGTGGAGTACTGGTACGAGGAGTTGATTCGGGCGCGGCAGGTGGTGCATCTCTGACTGGGGTAGGAGCAATGACCTGGTCAAACTCCTCAGTGGTAGGTAGGCGGCGAGCGGTAGCTAAGATGGTGGGTGCATAAGATGTTGAGGACGAGACAAATGTCAGTGGTGGTGAAGTATGGAGAAGCTCCCTCCTGTTGGCGGAACCACTCTGGACTAAGTCCATACGGGCAGCCACCAAGTCGTCCACAAGGTTATCAAAGGCTGCCTCAAGAGCCTTGAGGTATTCAACCAATGATTCGATGGCTTCATCACGTTCGCCCCTTGCGCAAGCAAACACATAGTGGCACGTGTAAGGCATGTGGCATGGGAGGTGACGGTAGCGACGAGTCTTCATTGAAGGAAGAGCATCCCGGAGACGAGCTATCGCCTCACGGGCAGCCATTTGCATGGCATGCGTCTCCGTAGGCATGGCCCTGCCCACAAATCGGAAGCGGTGTGCTTCAGAACGCCCTCCCTTGAATTGCACCGCGGCCTGGTGCATCGACACGCTGTCGCTGATCTTGTGATGGTAGAGTGTAAATTCTGGGCGGGTCGATGGCCCGATCGCGTCCTTGGTGATGGCAACGAGGAGCTTGATAAACCCCTCAGGAATGTTGGCGAACACTTGTGAATCGCAGTCGCCGCTAGCCATCTACAAAAGTAGACAAAAATTCCGAATAGTCAAGTCATAAATTTATGATGACTAACAGAAAATTGCTACAAATGCAAAAATGCTGAAATAGCACATAATACGCTAATAACCGATTAGCGATCGCACCTAGTGGCTTCCTACAGGTAGCCTGGCTCTGGTACCAAGGTTGTCAGGACCGGTTTTTCAGTAAAATAATTACCGAGAGACCGACCTTTTTATCGAACCAGCTCGGAAGAATACTTCTTACTGGTAGACAAATCCTTGATACAAAATTCCAGAGTACTGAATATTGTACAAGGTTGAGCTGAGGTTGCTCAACAATTTATTACAAATACGCCGATATAATGCATAAGGGCGGATATGACACAATGGTAGGGTGGCATAGCTACTAACTCATAATAAAAAAAGAGGTGGTGGATATGTCACAGTGTAGTGGGTGACGTGACTCCAATATCTTACAATTCATCGAGTGTCGGAGTGAGACCCGATGAATTTATTTGGTGGTTGGTGGAAGCGGTAATATATAACAGTGATCAATTCCAGGATCGCAAGAGACTGACTGGGACTCCACTAGACGTCGGACTCGCTATCGAACTCTTCATCCATGAGATCGCATTCGTCAACATCTGGCCAAATCAATAAGCCAGGTGAGTACTTTGAATGTACTCGCAAGACAGTTCGGACATAAGATATAATAAATGCAAACATGATGCATGTGAGTATTCTAGCAATATGTATCCGAATAATATAATTTCAGCGCTGCATGTAAAAATGGAAGTCGGGCGGTAGTCCTCCCGAAATCCATAAGATAAATAAAAGAAAACCAAACGAGTGTCTGAGCGACGCCTCGTGAGGGAAAATGAATAAAAACATGCCACAGTCGGATGTCTGAGCGGCATCACATAAATGGCTTATAACAAAAATAAATAACAAGAATGCCTCAGTCGGACGTCTGAGCGACATCACATAAAGGGCTTATAATGAAAGTAAATAACAAGAATGCCACAGTCGGACGTCTGAGCGACATCTCATAAAGGGCTTATAACCAAAGTAAATAACAAGAATGCCACAGTCG